>NDXB01004553.1:59108-72244 GCA_002631895.1 Agapornis roseicollis
ACCCCGGCATTTAACAGAACAACAAAAAACAAAAATAAAAACAAACATATAAAACAAACAAAAAAAAAAAAAAGAAAGAAATTGCAAGTGTTTTCATTAAAATACTAGAATAGAAAAAAAAAAAAAATCCAGGAAACAAGTTTTGCTTTCCACTGAAATCCTCTTGACTCCATCTCAGAATTGGGAAAAAATATAGAGTCATCCTTGAGGCATTCTAACTTAATTGGTGATGATCACAAAGGGATAAGTGTATTTCTTACTTTCTGTTGTCTTTACTTGAAGTCTGAGGATGAAGCCAGCATCTGACAGTGCTATAATTTTTCTCCCAGAATAGTAGTGTGTGGGGAAGGTTCATCATTGAAACTTACTTTTATTAATAATTATAAAATAATTTTCTTGATCTACAAGGATGCGAGCTAGTGAATCACTCCTAATCATTGTCATAACCTTAAGAACACCCCAGTACCTTTATGAAACTGTTTGCTGTTTTGAAATATCTTAGATTTTAGAGTTCTTCACATGAATTGCAGAAACACTTTATCATAGAATGGTTGAAGTTAGAAGGTACCTACTGATGTATTGGCTACTCCTCCCACATTTGTGCCTTTAGCAACCTTGCTGAGGATGCATTCTGCCTCATCATAGAGCTCACTAATGAAGATGCAAACAGAATAAGACCCAATACTGACCACTGGGGTACAATGCTAATTACTGACTTACAGCTAAACACCATCCTGATCACCATCCTTTGAGCTTGGCTGTTCAGTTACTTTTCAATCCACTGTCAAAGAACTTACTGAAGTCCAGCCTAAATCTGAAACTATGAGCTGCCTGAAACTACTTTTTCTGGCCCACAAACCAGTGTGATCTTAAATCTGTTCTCCCTTTTGTGCTAATGGCTAAGAATATTTTCTGTACTATGAAACCTGCTTACTTACAAAATGAAGCTTTTAATTTTCACTGTTCCCTCGTTTTGTGTTGATAGTTGCTCCCTTAGCAGAATTCATTTCTCTTAACTGCCAGCAGTTCTCTTAACTGTCAGCAGTTCTCTTAACTGTGGCTTCTGTAGAAAACTTCTAATGCAGATGTTACAACTACAATACCTAATGGAACATAAAATATGTATCAATTATAAATTACAGACACATGTTTATAGCTTTGTGTAAAATGCAAAGTAAAAATAAATGTATAACAGATATATATGTATAAGCATGTATAAATATGTATATGTATGAATAAATGTACACAATTTCAATAAGTGACAGGTTGATACATTTCTCCTTAAAATATACTAAATATTTATGTGACTTCAATCAAAGAACTTCAGCAGCTGCAGTCATCAAGCAAAAAATATTCCCCTCTGCCCCATTTCTGTGATATGTAGTAAGGATGTGGGAGAGTGAGGGAAAGTAGCAATAATCCTTGGTGGTGCAAACATGACATCTTATTTCTTTCTTCACAAAAATTATTTCTTCTCTGCAGTAGTATAATCTGCCTCTTTCATAAAAACAGCTCTGCCTCTGGTCTTACATTTCCTGGAGGAAGCTGATTCCCTTGATATGTCTTTTTACCAGATGATTACAATCAGAGTCCTTTGTAATTCAGTAGCTGTTTTCAAAGTAGAAAGCTTAATCTAATAACTTCTTATTAAATTCTTAGCTCCTATAGGAGTGCTTTTGAAGGATATTTAAGGTAAATCATTTCATTTTTGAACACAACTGCAGTTACCCTCATATTTTCTAATGATAATTTATTTCAATGTAGCAGTAGATTCACTATTTGTTACATTTTGGTATTTTCTAAATGAAATTTGTGTTTGTATAATAAATTCCCAACAAAGACTACATGACCTGAAACAAATTACTTTATTTCTTTTGTTAATCAAAAGATTACCTCTTTTCTGCCCGAATCTTACCTTTTAGAAGAAAATATTTAAATGTTGTTTAGTACCTCAGTGAACTGTGAAAAGAGCATTTTTATAGGAAGGACTGTATACTTACCAAGACTACTTAAAAAACTCCATTTGGAGTTTAAAAAAAAAAAATATATCTTAAGTTTGCTAAATTTTTTTATTACATAAACTGTCCTTACAAAAAAAAAGACATGATTTCAAGGTTTCCAAGAGGGAATAGCTCTCTAGGAGCTGGGAACTGTACTTAGAATCATAGAATCATAGAATAGTTAGGGTTGGAAAAGACCCCAAGATCATCTAGTTCCAACCCCCCTGCCATGGGCAGGGACACCTCACACTAAACCATGTCAACCAAGGCTTCATCCAACCTGGCCTTCAACACTGCCAGGGATGGAGCATTCACAACTTCCCTTCCCTNGAAAAGACCCCAAGATCATCTAGTTCCAACCCCCCTGCCATGGGCAGGGACACCTCACACTAAACCATGTCAACCAAGGCTTCATCCAACCTGGCCTTCAACACTGCCAGGGATGGAGCATTCACAACTTCCCTGGCCAACCCATTCCAGTGTCTCACCACCCTAACAGGAAAGAATTTCTTCCTTATATCAAATCTAAACCTCTCCTGTTTAAGTTTGAACCCATTACCCCTTGTCCTGTCACTACAGTCCCTAATGAAGAGTCCCTCCGCAGCATCCCTATAGGCCCCCTTCAGATTAAATTTGTTCAAACAAGTATGTTTCTATGAAACCTTCATTTTTATTTTTATTAAAACAACACTCCCCAGACAAGCAAGTAAACAAGATACCTCCTTCAAACCTCCCAATCATCTATTCCTGAACACCCTGTGTCACAGGCAGGATTTGGATCTAAAGTTCTGAAATTAATGCATCTGGTGTAAGGACATCACTTAATTTTGATGGACGTTAAACAAATAGAAAATTCCCAAGAAAAAGAGTTGCTGGGGTACTGACAGTTGATCCTGACTGTCCCCACTTTTCAAACCCTCCCTCTTTCAAGCTTTTGGCTTTGAAACATCTTTTTCCCTCACTTTGACTTGAAAAAAAAAACCCCAGTAATCAGCACAAAATTCTGGTTTTACAGCAAATGCTGTTTCAATTAGGACTCATGGTCTAATTTAGAGGTCAGACATTATATATTTCAGTGTTTATCAATTCAATGTTAATTCAGGTACTGATTACATGACGGAAGGATGCTAGCTGTGTCTGCAAAGAAGGCCTCAGAGCTGAAAGCATACCTGTTACAGTCCTGTGGCTGACATGTAAGTATCAAGCACACCATGGAGCACCCTCCAGAAAGAAAGTGTCACTTTATCAGACACACACTTTGAATGTGACAAAGAGCTGTGACAAAACCACATTTTATTACACTTGCAGTTATTTTAATACTCTCAAGAAAACTCCAGAGGACATCTCTCTTAGGTAAACTAACACTTTCTTTACAAAACACTTTTAATATTCAACTGCTTATCTTTGTTGGCATATTTATCATCCTTCTATTTAAATACTTCAATTAGCTTTAATCATGAAGGTTAGATATAGACTGATTGACTATTTAGTGCACAGTATTTGCAAAAAAGCTGTCATTTTCACTATAAAATGTAATTAAAAAAAACCCAAAAAACAAAAAACATATCACATAAATTTACCTCTAAATCATCTCTTATCTGAGTTTCATAATTTGAAAAATAATTTGTGCCATACTTTACATGAAATTACTGGGACTTACACTTTAAAATAAAGACTGTGTAACTGACCCAGCTATACTTTTTCAGGAAAAAAAAACATTATGCTTTTAGACCTAAATTCTATTTAACCATGCCAAGAATGATAGGCTACATTTACTCTGTCATCACTGTTGCAGACAGTAACACAATTAATGTCTGTTGTGTAATCACAGCTGCAGAGACCACAAAACTTTCCAAGAATATGTGTGCCTTCTCAGTCAATTAAATCAGTGTGCTAAGGTCTGTGCTGCCATTATGCCGCTCAAGCTTCTGTCTTTATGTACATCAGCATGAGGAGTAAACTCTACTACAACCTTCACTGTCATTTGGGACCTCCCCTTTAAGGATACTGGACTGACAGGAACATGTAGTATATTCTTTTAACAAAAAATGAAATGAAATGTTTCCTTTTAAACTTTAATAATGTTCTGTTGAGTTCAGATGCCTGAGCTAGTGGGGAACAAAATCACAAAACTATCATACATATTGGCATTGGGGGAGGATTGAGATTTGCATTTGAATGCTGGTTTTCCTGATATATGACCTATCTTTAATTGCGATGCTCTGCTGTGCTGTCTTACTTTGGAACCAGTTGTGCGATATTTGGTCTTATTGTGATGGAATCCAGAAGCTTCTTATCCACTTTCAAATTTCTTATTCTTGCCTGCTTTATGCTTTTTTTTAACCTCTTTGAAAGGCTGGTCCTTTGTTTTGTGTTACAATCCCTGCTATAAATAAGATAGATAGACACATTCTTCTGATATATCTTTTTCTAAATAAAATAACATGTATTTTAATGGTTCAGGTTTGTGTTTGGCTGGTTTTTTTTGTTTTTTGGGGAGGGGGGAGGAGTGTTGGGGATTTTTGGGTAGTCTCCCCCTTCCTCTCCTCTCCCAGAGAAAGTGTGCCATTGTCTTAGATTAAATGTTAAATGTTTACTCCTTTCTAAAGCAAAAAGGCTGTGATCAAGGATATTCCTGACTTGCTGAATAGCAGTTTGTATTGGTTCTTAACTGTATGGTCTATGTGCTAATAAAACATGTTTTCTGACACATTCGTCAAACTGAATTTGAATTACAGCTCCGACCTGCAGGCACAGAATGTTTCCTGTTTCAGAACTGATGCACAGTGGCTGAAGGTTTAATTTGTTTTCTGAGATGAAAAAAGTCTGCTGATGTCAGTTACAGGAGTATAGATACCCTCAGAAATCCGTTATTTAGGCATTAACCACTGAAAGCCCTAAAGTAACAAAGCTACATTATGAAGAGAGAGAGAAAAAACATTGTTCTGCCATGACTATCTGGAGATAATATTTTAAGAGACTTAACAGGGGAGTGTAGTATCATTAAATAAATAGTATGAGTGTTTAAAATCATACTAGGGAAAGACTGTTTTTTGAATTTAATTTTCTATATTTTCATGAATTTGAATAACAAAAAATCATTCTCAACTTCTAGCATTTTAAAAAAAACCCTACGGACTGCCTTCCCCAGTTTCTTATATGACATAGGGTTCAAGATATGACCACATGTAAATAGATTAGTCCATTTACTGAAAAACTACAGCTTCACAAACATTTTCATAGCTGACAGTGTTATAACCACTTTTGATCCCATTATCTTTAATAAAATAATGGAGACAGGGACTCAGACAATTACAGAGCTGGTCATGAACAACAATGATCTTGAATTCTACTTCAGGCCACGGTTAATTTGCTACTGCTGCTGCAAGAAGACAATGGAGTAACAGGGCCTTGAATTTGAGTTATAATTGCCTCCTGGAGCTGAGTATGATATGGTTGTGTTTACCTCCCTTCATCAGATCATCAGAAGAAAGAGGAAAACAGTAAAAATATCTCCTATGAGTGAATTGGTCCAAAGTCCTGTATAACTATGGAACAGTTGCAAATAAAATGACTTGACATTTTAATAATTTTGCTGGTGATGCTTTTCAGCTTTTAAAAAAATCAGTGAAACTGTAGTAGTGGTGATTTATTACTTATCTGCTATAAAAACATTTGCTCACAAAGACCTCTTGTATTTCCATTTCTGGATAAGTAAATAAAAATCTTCCACAAAATAGAATATAACTTTATTAGTTTATTTTTCTGTTGCCCCCCCCCCTTTTTTTTTTTTTGCTAACCTTTTCTGTTTTAAAGATTTCCTGAAAACTCCAGTGCATTTCTACAAAGAAATAGATTTGGATACTTACTTCCTCCTTTCATTTTTTTTCTCCTCTTCAAGAGATTTACTTTGAAACAATTCAAATATGTCTTTGCTTGGCCCAAAATAATTCTTGTATTTCTCTTTCATCAGGAATTTTATGTATCCTTTATTTTGCTCTGAGCCTAATCAGCATCACAAAGTAGTCTATATGGAGTAATCTGCATTCATTTCCAGTTTCTGTTGCCACTTGCAAGTTTGAGTACCCTTCTTCCTGTGCTTGTGTGATTTACCCCTCAGCTATCTTTCTCCATCCTATCCTTACACATAGAAAAGGCTTTTATTTGGCTCCACTGCCCCCTCTAGCCTTGCAAAGGTGTTTTCCAGTCTCCTTCCTGATCTAATAATTTTTCAATATTCCTTTCCCTGCTGGGAATTACATTATTTGCGGCATTGGTACACAATGGGTAATATGATTATATGACGAGTAATATGATAATATGATGAGTAAAATGAGTAATGTTGATTGATAGCCACTGAACATGAGCCAGCAGCATGCCCAGGCAACCAGCAGCATCCTGACCTGTATCAGAAATAGTATAGTCAGCAGGGCCAGGCAGTAGTCATCCCCTGTGCTCAGCACTGGTGAGGCTGCACCTCAAATACTGTGTTCAGTTTTAGGCCCCTCACTACAAGAGAGACTATTGAGGTGCTGGAGAGGGTCCAGAGAAGGGCAACAAAACTGGTGAAGGATCTGCAGCACAAGTCTTATGAGGAATGGCTGAGGGAACTGTGGATGTCTAGTCTGAAGACTCAAGGGGGACTTTATTGCTTTCTACAACTACCTGAGAGGAGGTTGTAGTGAGGTGAGGGTCCATCTCTTCTTCCAAGTAACAAGTGATAGGACAAGAGATAACAGCCTCAGTCTGCACCAGGGGAGATTTAGATTGGATGTTAGAAGAATTTCTTCATGGAGGGGTGATCAGGCATTGGGACAGGCTGCCCAGGGCAGTGATGGGATTATTGTCTCAAGAATGTTTAAGAAAACATGTAGATGAGGCCCTCAGTGATATGTCTGATATGCCAAAACCAAGTGGTGGTCTTGGCAGTCCTGGGTTAGGTTGTACTCGATGACCTTCAAGGTCTCTTCCAACCCAGCTGATTCTATGATTCTATGATGCATCATAGGAATACGTAATAGTAGAGATTCAGGACAGCACATATGTGGATACATAAGCATAATTTTAAGGAACACAGCTTACTACTGAATAAAGCTCAGGATAAATTACTTTTCTGACAATATAAGGTTTTCATATGTTTATATCATAATGGACTGAGCTTCCACTCATTTGCTCTGTCTGTCAGGAATTAGTAAGTAACTCTGGTGCACTCTGGAGATGATCTGGGTAGTTGTCCTCAGGGAGATGGCTGGCTGTGTGGGTAGTAGTGGCTGTGAGTGATAACGGACAGGAAAAGAGAAAGGAGTCTTCTCTTACTGTGGTCATTTGATGCAGTGTAAAAGTTTGGGTGAATTTGTGTTCTCATGTTTACCCCTATTTATATTTCATCCTAGCTACCTATTCCAGGAGAAAAGTGATTTCAAGAAAGAGCAGCAGATCTAAGAACAGTACAGCCCTTGTCCTCAGTCTGCTTCTACAAAAGTCTATCATTCTTTCTTGAATGACAGGCACATTTCACTGAGCTGATTTGCCTTTTGCTGCAGACAGACCTCTTCGCTGAACTGCTGGCTTGTTGCAGAGACAGCATCTGCAGTTTTGTATCTTTTCCAAGACATTTGAAAAGTATGAGCCTTAGGGACCAGATAATCTCTTGACCAGCTACATTTGAGCTAAGTGTGAGAGTGCTTGTGTCATTGTGCTTGAGTATCTGCACAGAGTATTTCTAGGAATCAAATTCAGCTATACCCTTTCACCTTTTTTTTTTCTTTTCTTATAACACAGGTTACCTGTCTGTGCTTACATATTGCCTATTAGGTTTTTTTGAAGAATATATAAGGTCCAAAATTCATCATCAAGTGTAGCTATTTGCTCCAAAAGAAACTTCAAGAATTGTTGTGTAAGACTTAATAAATTACTTATTTTATTTTTTTGATACTATAAGCTTAACATTTATTGTACTTTTATTCCAATTTTAGGTCTCCATTTTTATTGTCCCTGCTTATTTCTTTCATTTGGCTGTTGAAATTCCCTACTTGAAGGCAATTGTTATTATCTTAATTTATTTAGAAAGAAATTATTGGATCCCTGTCATGTATTATACATCTCTGTTTTGAATATAACCATGCATATGAATAGCTGGGATGATGAAATGTAAATATCTACATTTAAATTGATTCCCCAGATCATGGTATATCATAGATGAAATGGTCTAGGTATCATAGGTAAAAACAAGTAGCAGATAATGGGCAGTATATGTAGGTGTGGACAAATGGCCTAGACTGAACTCCTGAACCCTCAAGCAGAAACCTGGTTCTTACTAGTCACAATTGTTATTGGCAAAGTTGTATGGGTTTGTAACACCTGGATTGAACAAATGCTTAATGTCCTGAATCCTCCACTTAGAATGCAGACGTGAGAGAGAACAGCAGGACACTGATCAAATATTTTGCTTCTGTACCTGGACTATTTAAATTAGGCAGACATTTCCCTGCTGAAAAAGGAATTCAAAACCTAGAGAACATAATGCTGTGGGTAGGAGAGCAGGTGGAAGAAAAACGGCTGAGTGTATCAGAATCCATTGGGTTAAACCTCAAATTTTTATTCTTAAATAAACAACACTATTCAGGTCCCGTACATGTAGTCTTTTACTCTGCTTCACCCATGATGTGGCAAGACCCACTTTGTTTACATCTTACAATGGACAGACCATTAAGTCTATCAATTGTAACAGCTCTCTACAGATCAGGAGGCAAATATGCAGTTTTCCTACAGAATATACAATTTATTAATTGAAGAAGGCTTATAGATATTTAATATTTTAGCACATATAAAACATAATTACTGTCAAATATTCAAAATGTAATTTATGAAAAGATACTCATTGTCTGAAAAGTAGGAATCATGGAATAGATAGTAGAAATCAGAAATCATTCACACAAAACCTAAGCTTCCCTGTTTTGGCTCATCGTAACATCCATATCATGCACAAAAGACGCTTAAACAAATGTTGACTGGGTGGCAGTTCATAGATAGTTGGCACTGTACCCTCAACATGTGATTGCTTTAAATGAAATAAAAACCTAACAGTGAAGATTAAAAATCAAATAGAAAGCACCAAGGTACTAAATACCTTGATTGCTTCAATGTTTCTTGGACAGAATAGCCCTCATGAATCACAAGTCCCTGAGACTATAAAGGCTAGGGCAAGAAGTAATCCTTCAATGGAGAATGATGAGGTTAGGGAATATATACACAAACCAAGCAAACAAACCCCTGTCTGATGATAGGCACCAAAGGGCACTGAGGAACCTGACCCATGTTATTGCAAGGCTAGTTGTAAGTTCAAGGAGTATCATAACAATCTGTATAAATACTTGACAGGAGGGAAGGAGCAAGAAGACTGATGCTCTTCTCAGTGATGCCCAGTGACAGGCCAAGAGGTAATGGTCACAAATAAAGTACAGGAAATTCTATTTATATTTAGAAGAAGCCTTTATTACTGTGAGAGTGGTGAAACCAGGTCAAGTTTTCTGTGCAGCCTACATCCTTGGAGATAATCAAACTTTAACTGGGCATGACCCTGAGCAACCTACTCTAGTTGATGCTGCTCTTAGCAGGTTGGTTGCATTGGAAATATCCAGAGCTGCTTTCCAGACTCAGACACTTTGTGATTCTGTAGGGTAATAACATATGAGGCAAAACAAAATCAGTTTCTAATTCCTTCTGTGCCTTTTCCTATAAAATACAGTAACATGAAAGAGAAAATATATCTTTTTTCTGCATGAATATTTGGTTGTAATAAAATAAGTAGAGAATATTATTCTCTTAACTGAATAAAATACAATGGTTTGAAAACCTAAAGAAAAGAAATAATTACCTTATTTGCAGTTTTTGAATTGGTCTTTCAACTCTGACAGAACTCTGACAGTTCACCTTCTGTTTCATCCGACATAACCTTTCCTCAGAGGTATAGTGTAAATGATCTGATTTATCAAGTACAGTTCCTTCTCATGTCCTTTCCTATGTAGCCTTTTAACAGCCACTTTCCATTTCCTAGTATTTCAGTCTTGTACACATTTAATTTCTGTAAAAAAAAAAATAAAATTAAAAATCTCACTTCTATTGCTAGGGTATCTGTTTTAACTCTGATTGACTTTGATGATAATTTGACACTTTTCAACTGTTGTATTTCAGCAATTCATATTTCTGTTCTCTTTACCATGTCCATGGCAAGAGTTAAGTAATTAAAAAGAAAGAAAGAAAAAAAAATTAAAAAAAGGAAAAGAAAAAGGGACAATTTTGACACTAGGATCTTTGCAGAACCAGCAGTTCGCCTTCAAACATTTATTTCTTTATTTTTACAAACGTAACCCTGAATATTTTCAGGAAGCTTAGAGAAAAAAATTACTGTGAGTTTTTATCATCCTAAATGTAAACCTCTTTTACTTAGTATGTTGAAGACCTGCTATACATCAAGAAATTTGTCTATTAATTTTCAATAAAAAATTGAGTCTTCTATAATTTTGCAGAGTGAACAAAAAGGTATCATATTTTGCGCTTTTTTTGAACAGTAAGAATATTGCTTAAAAGTCACTAAACTTTTTCTGATATATAACTTATTCACTGTACATATGTTTGTATATCAAAATATTGTAGATGCAGAGAGAAAACGTTCTGACAAATAATGAAAGTTTCTAAAGTTTCACAGACCTCATGGACAATGTGGTAATTGTACTGGGCATAAAACTTCAATCAACGTTTTTAATGATTTTGCTAAACACTCAAGCAATTAATCACTGACATTTATGTAAGATGATATTCAAAAGGTTGCAGAAGATACCTGCAGATAGGTTTTACATGAAAAGTGAAAAATTTTGCTAAATTTGAGGGTATAACAAAAAAAAAATTCCAGCCTTTTTTACTTAACATTTTGTCTAAACAAAATAGCTGTCTTGTTTTATCTGCAAGGGAGATTACATTAAATAATCTTCATTGCAGACCTGCTCAACCTCATCTTAAACATGAAGTGTAAATCAATCCAAAGGTCTTTCAGCTGGAAATTTTTTTTTAAATTATAATTTAATTTGTATAAGGACAATTTTATATATCATTTAATCTACCCTTGGATATAGCTGGTGCAGTCAGTTTCTTCACACTGTTACTTATTTTAGGGTACATACTCAGTCATTTAACTCTTTCAGCCTGTTGACAAGCAATTTCTCTGTTAAATGAAAAGAGGATTAAAAAGAGTGTATAGATGCAGAAGACAGTTTTAATGTGTAGTATGTTATAAAGAAATGTCATGGATTCTGAGTACACCTTCAGACTGACAATTCTGTGAATATTCATGAATGTTAGCAACAAAGACTGAAGATGAAATACCAAGCCATGTTAATACTGGATTCAGTGTCAGGCAGGATTAAGAGGTTGTCATGCATTCAGATGTCCCTGAGCAGGCACTAAGCTCTATTTAGTAGTCAGAGTATTAGCCAGACTAATGACATGACCGGGGTTAAAGGAGGGTCCTCCTTTTTGCCTTTTTTTTTTTTTTCCCTTTTTTTTTTTTTTTTTTTAGTGCACTTGCAGGTAGTGTATCAGGAGTGGCCAAATTCCTTTTCATTTTCATATACATAACTAATATAATAGTTCACTATAGTGTTGAAGGGAAGACCTTATAACAATTTTGACCATAGAACCTGAAAAGAAACATATTGGTCTTCATTCACCCCACCTGAATTTGACACAAGTCTAAGTTAGACATCTGTTTGCCAGAGCTCAGTCTGTAGAAGTAGAAAGAGATAAATGGTTTTAGGAGATAACTCAGATCCTGGTGGGCTGAATAGCTCTTTAGAAATGCCTGTCGCATCAGTGACTGTTTTTGCAGTTTCACTACAAAACATTAAAAGGCTTATTACTTTGTTCATTTTTTTCTGTAAATTGCATGAAAAAGAAACAGAAAAAATGTCTGAACTATGATATTAGACACTCAACTGTAAAGGCTAAATCCAACCAGCTAGAGACAGCCCAAGATAAATCTAAATGTGCAATAGATATCTCTTTCCTTTCTTGTCTTTTCTGTAAATGAATAACCTCCACCATCCCCAACACCACCATCACCCCCCCGCCTTTTTTCTTTTCTTCTTTCTTTTCTTCTTTCTTTTCTTCTTTCTTTTTTTTTTTTTAATGTGAAAAAATCAGCTTAAGCTCAGCCACAAAAGATGGTTTGAACTGCTCGCTCTTTCCCAAGACAGAAGAATTAAAAATTTCTTCTGTTCTTACTGGATCAACTTTCTAACACCGAATCTTCAGAATCTCACTTCTGGTGACAGCAGATTCATTATCCAAAAGCAGTGGTAGATGTCCTCAGGTTTCTATCTCTTTCTAGAAGTTACTGATCATGAGCTTATTATTCCATGTGTGAAAATTCAGAAGAGTAAGTTTTCATCTCACTTTGGAAGAGTGAAATTGCTTAATTGAAGTATTTCAATTGGCCATGCATGACCAGAGCTAGTTGATTAAAATATTTCTTCAGAGTTTTCTTCATGTTAAATACATTTTACTACTCTTTTAATCCTGAGTTTCAAAATGCTTAACTAATTTATCTATTGTTAATTTGAGATGCCCAGTAGTATGCAAACTAATTGGAAAATACATTGGTAATGCTGCATAAAATATTTCTTTTGCCTATCTTATATATATAGCAGCACATTAATTTAAAGGAGGGAAAGAGATGAAATACATAATTAATAGATTCCTTTTTAAAAAAAGAAGAAAAGTATTAGTTGAAACTAGGGAAGAAAATGAAAAGCATACTGGAAACTTACTGTTCATTTGTGAGGAAAGAAAGCAAGAGCTAAAATGAGAGTTAATATATGACTAGAGATTTTTACTATTCACTGACTCCCTATAAATTTCTTTCTGATCTGATTTTTAGCAATGACTAGTCGTCATGTTCTGAGCTAATGTCCTTCCCTTGACTTGTCAGTTAGTCAATAATTTCTTGATTTTAAATGCTTTTAAACTGGTACATGTACTAATGTAAATTAGGGTAAATGGAGATGAAATGCCATTCGCATTCATTTTCCAACTTCTTCTTTGTCTTGAGAAAAAAAAAAAAAAAAAAAAAAAAACCATGTA
>NDXB01004553.1:72356-82924 GCA_002631895.1 Agapornis roseicollis
AAAAAAAAAAAAAAAGGGACAAACCCAAGGACAAATGAGTTTTAAATGCATTGTTTTGAGGTTAAAGTATGAACACTTTAAATTAACATCAAACCTTGTGTAATAATGAAGAAATGGGTTAAATCTTTAACCTTGTACAGTGTAGGGAAAGATAAAACATACAGTACATCTCACATCAAGAGGTACAAAATATAATTTAAAAGTTTCCTCTTGTTCTTTCTGAGTAGGGGATGGTCCATCCTCTTACTCTGGAACACTTAAATCCAAAATGAAAGTATTTTTCATTGTAGTACTTCTGGAAATTGCAAGACAGAACAGACTTCAAAAAGAGATGTGGGTAATAATATGCACCAGAAAGCAGAAAAATATGAAACTTTTTAAACCTTTCTCCTCGGAATAGGTAAGTGTATTTTATTATATTGGAGGCTGATTGATGACAGACTTCTCAGAGGAAGCCTTCATGATTTCATGAAACTTGGGTGTTTTTTAGACTTGTAACCCAAAATAGTTAATACAGGTGACAGTTTCAAAACCTGCTTATTCTCAGCAAGCGCACCTGAGGCTGTAGCAGCTTTTAGAATATTTAATATGCTTAAAGGGAAGAGTGGTCCAGGAGACCTGATTGATTTTCCAGGATCACTTCTTCCAAGCTCAAGTATGGTCCACCCCTGGGTGCAGAAAGTCAAAGAAAGGTTTCAGGATGCCTGTATGAGTGAGCAAGGAGGTCCTGATTAAACTGAAACATGAAAAGGAAGCATGCAGGAGATGCAAGTAGGGATAGATGACTCAAGATGAATATAGAGACACTGTCTGAGCATGCAGGGATGGGGTTAGGGAAGCTGGGGCCATCTGGACTTGAATCTGCTAAGGGATGTGAATGTCAACAAGAAGGGCATATATAGGTTCAGCAGCAGCAAAAGGAAGACTAGCAAAAATGAGGTCCAGCTGTTTGAAGTGGGGAGAGAACCTGGTGGTATGTAACATTCCAATGGTTTAAGTACACAATGCCCTTTTTACTGACTGATCTTCAGGATTGAAGTAGATTTAAGATGCTACATTTGCCATATACAGTCACAAACTGTGTCTACAGGAAGTTGTGTGTAAAGGTAACGTGTTTGTCAAATGCCACATTAAAGGGGATATTTAATATATTCTTATGTGATCTGTGTCTGCCTGTTTCTAATCCCATTCTTTTTTTCCAAAGACACTTAAATTCTTCAGATCAAGGAAGAGGAAATCAATGTAAAGTCAGAAGATGTGAAGCAGACTGGAAGAATACTAGAACAGTTTTCAAAGGTAAATGTCCCAAATCTAGAGATTAAAAGATGTTAATTATAGGTCTCCCCTTTCCCCTCTGCTTTTCAAATTTTGACAGAAGCAAAGGAAGATGCAGAACGGGCTATACTTTCTTCCACACAGATACAATGTTATATAGGTTCATCACATGTCTAAGTATCAAACTGACATGCTTAACTTAGGACTGTCATTGCCCATCATTCCTCAACATTCAACAGAATATAGTGAATTCTAGAGATGTAATTCACCTGCTGACAACCCCCATTTCTCTCCTTTCTCTCTACAAGCCTCTTCTAAAATTATAACTCTCATAAAGTTGCCTGAAGTTAGAAACTGTGTAACCAGGCTTAGCTGTCTATAACCCAATTAAGAGCAGTCAAAGTTTGACAGGTCAATGCTTTTTGGTTTTATTTTAGTGATATTCTTACCCTGATCATAAGCACATGACTTCTGCAACTGGTCCTTAACTGCAAGGTTCTTTTTAGGCAGCAGACTGTAAGAAAACCTCAGTGTCTGAGAAATTAAAATTTTAGGAAAGCAAACAAATCTTACAGAGCAATGGCGGCATCCAGCTGTTTACCCAAAAATTACCTAGAGCAGTGTAAAGAGGCTCTAGCAGATGAACCCATGCAATGGATTAATGAATGACACGTGAGAGTTAGTAGCTCCTCAAATGCAGTTGCCTGAATGACAGCAACTTTTGCAAAAATCACCTCATTTAAGTGACTCATATCTGTTGTATTCTTGGCTGCAACAGCTTTTATCTTCTTTTCAGACTGATTCGTAGTCTAAAATGATCAAGCTCCTTTAAAGCTTCTATATAGGAATGCAAAATGCATCTGAGCATTCAAACTAAGTCAGCGCCCTTAATTCCCAAAGTTCAGTGGAAAGTTAAGAGAAGATATTGGGTCATTGTCAGCATATGTAGCAAGAAATTTGGATCTTTGGCACTAAGGAGAAATAAACAATTGGTGATATCATTAAACCTACTAATATAGCCATAAATACTCATGCTACTTAATGATGAGTGAGGAATTGCAAGACAAATTTGTAGAACTATTCTAGTGGTAATATTGTTTTGCACTGTCTATAATATCATTGCTTCAATTTTATATTATCATTCAGTTAACTAGACTCCAGCTCACAGATGTGATCACTACCTGATTTATCTCTAAATGCTTCCTTCATAGCCATTAGCTTAAAACTCTTACAAAATAAACTGCTGGATCATGTAGGTTTTGACCCCCCTGCATAAGACATGGGCTTCCATGTCACCTGAAAAACTCATTGATAGGGAGAAACAGGAAATAAGCCTGTGTGTATCAAGTACCTTTTCTTTAACATCTCAATATTACACATAAGCTTCAGTGAAACATGGGATACATGGTGATGTTAATGAATTTGATTTCCTTCACTCTCCAAACAGTCTTGTCTCTAACATTCATCTTAAATCAGTCTCACACTCTGACATACTGCAATATGCAGTATGAAGTACTGCGATACTGCAGTACTTCACAAGAATCGACAGGCCTACACTCAAACCATCATGTTTTCTCTCATCTTTTTGCACAGTTCTCCGTAGGTTAAATTTCTTTGCATAATGTTTTTGTTGAACCAACCTACCTACCTTTTCAAATGGTTTCATAAAAATGAAAGTTCAACCTATTTCAATTAGTTCCTGAAAGTATTTCAGAACTTTCACCTTAAGTGATATATTTATGAAAATCATAAAATGTGGACTGATTTTCAGAGCCTCTTTATTACTATTTCTGGTGCCTCTTTCTATACATATATCAGGCATGCTGCACAGTAGAAGCACATTTCTATCATAAATGCATGCATTTAATCTTTTCTCTGCCTCTTTATGCTTTCACAAGCATCTCAAATACTTGAAATTTTATATGAACTTACTGATTAAGAGATCTGAAAGTGCAAATTATTTAATCATTTGTAATACAAATTAAATGTGACAAATGCTTGGATAAAAGATCTAATCAGTCATTAGAACATGCTTAATATGGCAAAGTCTATTTGTTTTTCAGTGTCAGCCAAGAACTCTAAATAAAATAGCAATCTTTGGTTTGTTATGTCCCAACTTGGCAAAGTTTATATAATTTATCAGTCTTGGACTATGTGATATTTGTCATTTTGATCAACTGATTCCTTAGTTCTGTGTCAGTTATGCAAGTATGCAGCTCATGGATTTTGTTTATCTTATACAGGTCTACAACACTCCTATGTAGAAATAGAAGATATCACAGCCATATTAAGTGTCTGTCTAAGATCCCTTAAAAACAACTAATTTGAAGTAAAAATCTGAAACATTATTTTAAGGTAAAAGAATGCTAAACTTTTGTAAAAAATTTTTGGTAGAAGGAGTTAAAAAAATGAAAGATATTTGTGCCATATCATGTGTTCACCTCTATTTTTTGACAAAATAATCATTTATTGTTCACAAATTTCATGACAAGTCATGTTTGCAATGAATTATGGGACATAATGGGGTTTTTTACCAATTTTTGAGTAATATTTTTATAAAACTATAAAATACTAAACTGTGGAAATTACTACTTTTTTTCCAAAAAATTTCTTTTGCTATAAAAATTGTACATAAATTTGCAAAAAAAACCCCAAAACTGGTGAGCATGCGTGTTAAGCAAAGGACATATAATGGATTATGTTATTTCCTTCCTCTTATATGAAAGATCTTTTACTTGAAGAAAAGGCAACTTGAATAAACTATATTAAAACCCAATGGGTAGGATATTAATACTTATAAATCAAAATTTTGCTTTGCTCTAATTTTTTTTTTTTTAAAGTAATAATGTCAGTAATTCAAGTGGTCAGGGTTATGATTCTTATAAATATTTTAAATATTTTTGAGAGTCCATTATTTGTATTAATGTAGATAGGTAGCATAAATAATTTATTTTGCCATAGTATTTAAAGCTGCAACCAACAGCCATTCATGTTGTGTGTTTATTAAAGTAGAAATAGAAAACATAACAGAAAGATAGTCTTATCTCCTTGAAGAGTTAATGATCTATTGTAAAAGACAAATGTTGAATAAAAGAAATAAAATATTTTCTTCTTCTTTTTTCCATTTTTTTTTTTTTTTATTCTTCCAGGATAAGGGACCACATTGCTGCTAGAACCAAGACTACCAAGTGTTTTGAGTCACATCCAATGTTTTCCACTGGTGGAAATTATGAAATAGTACAGTATTTCTGTGTCTAAAATACCAATATGAACAGAGCTGTTCTTCCATTTCTGATGAAGTCTGCTTTTAAAGAGAAATATGTTCCAACTAGAGTTCCCTTTCTCAGAACTGCCGACTGTCCAAATATATGACTGAGACTCTTTGTAATAGCTTTATCTTGCGATTCCCTGTTGCAAGGATTTATTGACTAACATAAATTCTGTTATGTAATTACCCTGCTTCTAAAACACACTGCATCAGTCTCTGCCTTTCTTGTTGGAGCTGTTCCATTTTAAATAAATAAATATTCACTGGGCCAGAACAAATGAGTGATTGTGTCTCTACACCAGTGATTAAGGCACTTGCTTGGGAAACATGAGTCAGATTTAAGCTGTGGCTCCAATTGCTATTTATACAACGTGGAACAGCTCCAGCCTGTCTCAACTTTCAGCAGCTTAGGTAGTTTGCATGTCACTTGAAGGTACTTTAATCCCAGTTCTAAATCAGGCTAATAAAGAATTACTTGACATTATGTGTCTCTTAACCCAGTGACAATTGGACATACTGAGAAAGAAGTCACTACTCTTCTATTGCATTAACCAAAGCAATGTGTTTTCCGACAATTTTCAAAGTGTAAAGAAATATAATGAAATTGTATCTTTCATTAAACTGCACTTGATCTCTCCCGACTATGTATCACTTAAAAAATGTGTACTTAATTCTACTTTGGAGAAATTTTTTTGGTTTTGTTTTTGTTTTTTTTTCCATTACAAGTATGTTAAGTAGATTATTATGTCAATATATATAAAAATACATATATGTAAAGTGGATATATGCTAATTATAAAAACTTTTCTACCTATAACCAGTCGAGGAAAATGATTTAACATTACTATGAAAACATTAGGAAAAGTGGAATTTTACTGTACAGCTACTGTGGGTATAGCCTTCTCCAGATTGCATGCAGTTATCTCTGTAGGATGCTGTGCAGATAATAATGATGTCTAATGTAGGTGAGCAATTGGCAAAAAATACTACATTTATATTTGTCTATATAATTCTATTCTGAATTCTTAAGAAGGTGATTTTTTTCACCAATTCCAGGGTTTTTTTCTTTTTCTTTTTTTTTTTTTTGGGGGGGGGTGGGTTGAGGGGGGGTGTTTGGGTGTGGGTGGGAGGCAGATTAGTTTTTAGCTGGATGCATTTATTGTTCTGCTGACCAGAAAGCTCTTCAAGTCCTGCTGCCCATACAGCAGATGTGAGATGAAAATGATGGCGGTGAACAGGGCATAGAATGACCAATTCAGGTCCTCATTGGTCTGGGCATTGTATAAGCNTTTTTTGGGGGGGGTGAGGAGTAGGGGGGGTGGCTAAGGGGGACATGGGGAGTGCCAGGGATAGGAAGAATTAGCAGAGATACCTGTATGTAAATAATCTGCCTTTAAGATGACTTCTGATTCAGAGAAAACTCCAGGAACAAACTTGCCAACAAAGTTTTCAAGCTGACACGCAGGTACTCTTTATTGTGGCACTGGGACACGGGGGATAGCTCCTCCTAACATGTGTCCCCATATTGCTACACAATCCATCCTTATATAGTCCCTGGGCATACATACATATTCATGAGGCTATGTATGTATTACACAATTTTCCAGAAATTTCCCCGCATGCACACAATATTGTGGTAATAGTCTCTGAGGGTCATTCTTCCAACAATCTTCATTACTTCTGGCAGCCTTTGAAGCACACGCAGGATGTGCTCATACCAGTCTAATTGGTTCGTTAGCACCAGAGACATAATAATCCTCCCATCCTCCTACTTATCAGTTAGTTCAACTGTAGCCTATCCTGGACACCTGTCATTCCCAGATACTCCTTATCCCTGTGTCCTGTTCTTCTAGACTCTTTTTCTTAAAACTATGTCAACTATAACGATTTATCTTGTACAAGAATTCTCAGTATGTTCTCTAGGTGTACTCTTTTTTTATCATGCACCTTAGTAATTTGCCATTGCTAGTGTTATAAAGCCATCAAACTTGACATTACTTAAAACTAATTCTAAATTCTGACATTACTTAAAACTAATTCATTTTGTGGCTTGCTGCCCCCCTTGTTTCACTTCAGACATCTATAAAACAATCCTGTAGTTGAGCACATTATCTGGCTGAGAGACGGGGTCATTAGAAGGAGAATAAAAGTATCTAGTGTTCAAGTTACATGACCTATTTTAGGCCTGAATATTATTGCAAGATAAATCTCAGCTTGAAGGTAGCTATTTCTTTTATTTTGTTATAAAGCAGCTCTAGATGGCCAACATGGGGTATGTCTGTTTCACACATTACAGTTAAGATGAATCAAAATTCCTCTTCCCATGACAAAAATAACTGTACAAAAAAAAAAAATGTTTTTCATTACTCTCATTTTGTTTTAATACTTTCATAGTTTAACATGTCTAAGTGATTCTACCTACTGACTAGATCTGAAAAGTTTTATGTAAAGAGTACTGAACTATATCAAAGTTGCAGATTAACAGATATCAGATTGCAGATATCTCCTTTATTTCAGAAAGCAGGATCCAGGATAATGTAGTCTGCTATTATATTTAATAGCTATTATATTTAGTTGTCAGGAGGTATTAAATAGAAATTAACATCTGAAAGCCAATGTACTTTGAAGGCACAGTTCTTTTTACCACTATGATTCTTTAATAACTTATTTTTAGAAATAAGTGATTTATTGAAATAATTAATATTGTTATATATTTCCAATACCTTATCCTAAGGTCAATATTTCTATTTCTAGCAGGAAAAATGTTAACTAATATTTAAGCTGAAGATCTGTTTGATATTACTGAATTAAAATATGAGCCATTGCATAAAAAAAGTCTGAATGCATATTTTTTATTATTAGTCATAGTAAGACAGTTTATTTGCAAATTCTTACTGTACATTTTTTTAAACCTCAGAAATTAGAGTCTTCAACCTTCTACTCTATTACTTTAGAAAAATGCTTTTTCAAATCAACACTTTCTTGTGTAAAATAATTGTTACTCCACCACAAAACTTGGTACAATGCACATATGCATTAGAGGCACATAAGGTTTATCTGTGGCTAATTTACAGTACTCACGCTCACATGAGAGAGTCCTAGGGACTTAAAACCGTTTCATTACTTAAATAACATACAAATTAATGACAATTATAATACAGACACTACCCTGAAATCATCAAGAACTAGACATAAGAAAAAATGTTATAATTTACTGACCATCTCTTAATATAACATAGATGATTCTATCCTTGCATTTCTAGTGTATGTTAATAAAACCTACACTATTATTAAATACTTTACCATTTTCAGCTACTTTATTTCCAGTTACTTTACAATACTACTTTTGCCTCCAGTTAATTTATTTCTGCAATTGGTTTCAGTGACTGTGCAAGGCTTTATTACAAATATATGATGTAAAAAAAAGTCAAATTCTGTTCTAATACTGGTAATAATTAAAAAAAATTAAAACCAGAGATATTATTTTTATTTAATATTAATATAGTTCAAATTAATCTATGATTACATTTTAAAACTTACTAAAGAAGTTAAGATCACAAAAAAGAGTGCCATTGAATCTTCAATTTTAGTTCATTTCTATATTAGGAGGCATATTCTATCAATAGTCCTTTAATAAAAATGGCAGCTTTCACTTCAATATGTTCAATACCTGCTTTATGACTATAAGCCTAAGGTCTAGTTGAGATTGATTAAAATTTTGTTTATTGATCCCTGTCAAAGGTAGGCATGATTCTAAAGCTGATCTAACAGACAGATCAAGTAGAAAATATGAATAAACCAGATCAGGAACTGGATGCAAAGTAATTTTATCTTCTGTATTACTTGTGTACAAATTGAACAAGTTAACATATAAGGCTTACCACCTGTGGTACAGTTGCATGTTAATGCGGGAGATTTTCCTCCAAGGATTTCAATGATTATTTGTTTTCTTCATTTCAATGTGCTGTATAAATATATCAGTTTGTTTGGAGTTAGTCTTGGTATCTGTATCAGAGTAGTGCTATGTATTAAGGTATATCTGACCAGAGCAGAAGGAAGTTTAGATACTCGATCCACCTTCTTGCAGAAACCCAACATTTATGGGCTCAAGAAAAGAAGTGCAAAGGTAGGAATGAAGCTGCAGTAGAGAACTGAGGGTGCAAAAGACAAAGTATCTGACATGGTCCAGTAGAGTAGGTCTCTATGCACATCACTGGATAGGTTACACACACTGAGAACTGACTACAGGATTTTTAAAGAACTAGAAAACATATTGCAGAGCTTTATTTCACATCATTCTGGGTGTGTATGTGTATTTATTTATTTGCATTTTTTGGGGGGTATGAGTTTAAGGTTATTTTTATATCTATCTATCTATCTATCTATCTATCTATCTATCAATCTATCATCTATATCTCAAATGTGAAACATTATTTGGACCAGATATCTTCTCTGAATTTTCTTCTTTTCCCAAGGTATTATTGCCATGGAATCTGGAAGGTGACTTCTAATGGGCAACATTCAAATATAGTAATTTTTTTAATACACTCCAAGTGTATATTTTACTGAGAGTTAAAAAAGAAAATGTAGGTCATTTATATTAAAATATGCTGGCTTTTATATTTCTAAAATGACAGAAATAAATTATTTAAACTGTCTTGCAATTAAATGCAAAGCTAGTTCAGTCTGCTACTGTATATTCTTCTTATTATAGGAGATATTGTCTTCCCCAGTAGTTCAATATTTAAAAGTAAGCCACTGGAGCCAAATGTCGTCCTAGTTAATGTGGCTGCCATCAGGAGTTTTAGAAGCATCAGCATTTTAGCCTATGAGCCACTTACTAATTAAATACAACCAATAACTTTAAAAGCTGCTAGATGTTTAGGAAATGAATGTTACTGCACTGGGCTAATCATTTAAATTCAGAATTTAAGGGAATGCTATCTGAATTATACTAATACAAAGACTAATAAAAGCTGTGTCACTATTCCTAAAGGTACAAGACAACAACAAATTTATCATCTTAATTTAAAAGTAGTGAAATTAGAAACAGCATTTTTGAAAATCAGCTAGAAAAATAGCGATGCAATTGCTGTTAAAAAGACACAATCCACAAAAATTAAATCAAATTAAAGTGTCTTCTTGGATCTCCATTTCTCTAATTGGGGGAGGTGGTTTGAGAGGTCTGTTTGGTTTTTTTTTTTTGGTTTTTTTTTTTGTTGTTTTTTTGCTTCTTTTTATTCACTATGCAAAGTTAAAGAGGAAGCTAATGACAAAAGATTATGTTCTTTACTCGTGATTCTTACATCTGTGAGGTGGTGATATCTACAGGAAAAAAAAACCAAGACAAACAGGAAGAAACTGGCAGTGTATTTCAGCACTTCTCCTCCAGCCTGCACTAATCCTTCCTTCCTGAACCCACTGTGAAGATTCTAGGCTTCTGGTTTTTCTCTCATTTTTTTTTTTTTTTTTTTTTTTTTTTCCCAACATAGAGCAGCTCCTTCTCTTCAGCAGAAAAAGGATTTTTTTTTTTTTCCCAACATAGAGCAGCTCCTTCTCTTCAGCAGAAAAAGGATTTTTTTTTTTTTCCCAACATAGAGCAGCTCCTTCTCTTCAGCAGAAAAAGGATTTTTTTTTTTTTCCCAACATAGAGCAGCTCCTTCTCTTCAGCAGAAAAAGGATTTTTTTTTTTTTTTTTGAGGCATGGAACTGACTACGCTGTCTGGACTAGTGACAGGTATCTGATCTTGTCAGTTTGCCACTAGAAACAGGTGCATTGCACCCCTGTATTTCTAACGTGCTACAGGGCTCTGTAATCCCTAAAAGCTTCAGAAATAGCAGCTTGTATCTGTCATATGGCTGCTAGTACCTGTCTCTAAAACAAGAATCTACCTCTTTAAATGACAGTAGTACATCTCATTCTCTGAGGCTGTCCAAAATGGTACCACCACCTGGCCCTCTTGCTAAATACTGCTTAGAAAAAAAAAAAAAAAAAACACCCCTAAAAACCAAACACTACAACAAAC
>NDXB01004553.1:97942-117219 GCA_002631895.1 Agapornis roseicollis
AAAAAAAAAAAAAAAAACCCACAAAAAAAAAAAAAGCAACCAAACAATACAAAAAACAAACCATCAAAACAAACATAATCCAAAGATAAATACACCAACTGGGAAAAAAGCCCAACAACAGCAGCAAAAAGGTTTGTAAATATTTTTCTAGTGTTCTAGCTTGGTCTTTTTTGTTCTACTGGCATTTTTTAAACTCATTGAAAAGGAGCAACTTCTACCTAAGCAAACAGAAAAAGTAGGTTCTGAATACATATTTTTAAATACGGGTAAGTACTAGTCACACTAATATTGATGTTTATAGTCAATACACAGAAATAGGTATATTAAGAGCCTGACTCGCAACATATAAGAATAAATCGTGTCTCGAATTTTCTGTCTCTCTTCTCCTACTAGAAATGAAATCTAGATAGATAGACACAGACATGCACATATGGAAATACTTATGTATGTATGTGTTCACATTAATTCTCCAGGAACTTCTACACAAGCAAGTGAAATACATAATGTCCCATTCTTTGGAATGTAACACAGGCCCATTCACAAGTCCTTAATGTTGAACTAGCACAGGTCCAGCAATGCAGCAACTGTGAGGGTTACACTGTTTTTTGCTCTCTTCTGACTTACACTTCTGCTCATTTGTCCTTGGTGCATTTGGCTTTATGACATTTTAGAGTGTACTGCAAATTTTATATGAAAGGAAGGATTAATGACTACCCTTTTCATCTTCTAAATAGTGAGATAAGACCTATCAAAAATTCAAATCAAAACTCAAATACCCTTAAACATTTTTACTGCATGTAAGCAAATATTATTAAACAACACGGTAAGTTAATCATGCACATCTTTTCACAACTCAAATGCAGCAAATATCAATTAGTAATGTATTGTGAGAAAGATTACATTTCCTCATCCTTACTGAAAAGCTCGTTTTAGTTACTGTTTCTGTGGCTGTTAGTAAAGTTTGCAGATTTTCTGGATCACAGTACAGGATACAATGTTAAGCTTGGTTTGTATCAGACTGCAGAGTTCATTGGCTGTGTGTCTGATTTTATGACTGTTAATTTGTTGTTGTATGTGAATCACTTAATATAAAGCTAACTTTTGCTCTTTGTTCCCACATTTGAATTTTTTCCTTTGATCAATTATCTCAGCTTTTACTGTGCTTGGGTCTTCTAATATATTAACATCATTAATCATTAGGGATGTTGAAAGGTGCTTTGCTTCTTCTTAATAAATGTTAAATTATAAATGTGGACAAAGATGCACCTAAGTAATTTCAAAGCAAAGAAATAACATAATAAATTTCCCAGTGAACTTTAGAAAGTCAGGCTAGTCTTTGATGTGAATATTTGTGTGAATGTGGTAAAAAGTTTGCAAAAGAGAAGACTGATACGGTTGCACAGAAATGTAATGTAATTATTCAGCATGACATTAGTCCTGATGAGATAAATATGAAATGCTTGTCTTCTTTATAAGACAATTTTCTGAAGACATTTCTTCTTAAATATTAAATCAGAATTGATGACAACATGGTAGTCTAATCAAGGTGATTTTGCACCAAAATTATTCTTATCTCCTAATAGTACAAGGCCTTTTTTCATAAGGGCAAACAAAAAACTGTGGGACAAGAGCAAGAAATACTGCAGATTGACCAATTAAATTAGGGGCACAGACATACTGCATCAGAGTTTCATTTATTGTTTGAAATGACAACATTTTAGGTGTCACTAATCATTCATAAATTACTAATAAAACATACTGTCAGAAAGGAAAGTGCTTTTGCTAGCTGCGCTATGCAAGACATTGATGTATTAACAGATTTCTAACTGAATTCAAGGATTCCATCATTACTAAGACTAGCAGTTACCTTAGTACCTATTGCTCTAATTGGCAGCTAACAACTATTTAGCCTTACCAATTTATACACAGATCTGAGAAAGCACATTTTCTCTATTTCTTAGCCACTGAGTATAATGTTAATTTCAAACTCCCTAGAGAAGGGAAGTTACGTAGTGGTGGGGAGTAGTGGTAGGGCTTGCATAGTTATTTAATACATTGAAAAGTTTGACAAATAAAATTTGCCCACAGAGAAATGGAAGTTGGCACAGCAGGAATCATTGTTCATGGAGTAAAAGTATTTTCACTGACCTAAGACAGCAACAACCCTAGAAGGATGGTATTTGAAAGGGTAGGATAGAAGGGCTTAATAGAAACTAAGAAGGTGCTTGTCTCTGTGTGTCTGTGTTTGTTTGTTTGTTTGAAAACCATTGGACAACAATTTTAAACAGAAAAATAATTTTACTATAGGAAGAGTAGATGCAATATCATGTATGGCGAACTGTCCTAGGCACAGACAAGGGAAGATGAACACTTCCTGTTTGTGAAGAAGAAATTCTCCATGGTGCATGTTTGAAAGAAACTTCATAAGAGTGCACATTTTATACTCCATAGAGGTATTTCCCAGAATAGGTAGTGGCATTTTTCCATGGAGATAGACACAATCAACCTGTATTTTTCTAACATAAATACCAAAAATTCTTAAAATTTAGAACTGTAGAATTTTAAAATGAGTAAGTTAAATAAGTTTATGAGTAATAAATGAAAGTTTGCCTTTGGCATTGTGAATATTATAATATCTTTTCCTCTGCAATAGTTTCTAAATTGCTAGGATTTTTGTTGTGATCATATGTAATGTCAATAACCTTTTTGTTATTAGTTTGATTAGGCAATCACAGAGAATCACAGGATCACAGAACGGTTGAGGCTGGAAGGTACATCCAGTTCAACCTCCTGCTCAGAGCAGGGGTCGCTAAGGCAGGTTGCTCAGGGTTCTGTTCAGTCTTCTTTATTTTCTCCATCAGGTATTTACACATATAGATAAGATCCTCCTGAGCCTTCACTTATCCAGGCTGAAATGTCCCAGCTCTATCAGCCCCTCCTCATATCAGATGCTCCAGTCCTTTATTCATCTTTGTGGCTCTTCATTGGATGCACATCAATATGTCTGTGTCTTTCTTGTACAGAATGATGGGGAATTTTTTCTGTTTGTATCAAGTAGATAGCTGAGGAAAAGAAATATGATGGACGAAAGAGTACAGCTGTCAAAAACTGACATGTTTAACAAAGCAAAGAATGGCACTGACTTGTAACAGTGTTACGGTGGGACTGCAGCTATGCTAACATACCGACAAGTAGGTGACAGTGTCTAGGGAGAACAGGAAATCCACACAAAAAGGGAACACATTTTTTAAAAAAACTTTTTAAATGCTTGGGTGTTTCTTTACGAGTTAATTACTATAAGCAAGTCCATCTATTACTAAGAAAATATCAACATAAGCAGAAAGATAAAATACTAGTTCTTAGTGAGAAAATAACATTTGATTCATAATGTGAAAACCAGCTTGTCGCTAGTTTCCTCTTTATTTATTACCTAAAATTTATCGCCTTTGCTCAAAAACTGTAGGCACCTCACAAAATTTTTTTCTGTAATGAAATTACCTAATCTGTATGCAGACCTTTCAAAATGCTTCAACTTTCACCCACTCACGTCTCTTACTGTGTTATCCACAGATGAGAGAACCATAACAATGGCACACAACATTAAATAGAGCTGATCTGCATGAATCTCTGTCCTTAACATTGCCTCTTCCAGATCTGTAGACTTCAGGAAGAAACAAAAATAATTGCTGGACCAATAGCTTCTGACTTCTGCAACCCAGTATCTTGTAGAGATTAACAATAATAGACCAAATTATCAAGGCAACTGGAACTTTAGACACAATCTACTTCAGCCTTCCACAGAAAGCTATAGCTATATATACACTTACATGAGAACTGTCACATATTTGAAAGAGAGTTTTTCAGGTTTGTTTTTTTTTTTTGGTTGGTTGGCTGGCTTTGGTTTTGGGGTTTTTATTTGGTTAGTTGGTTTCGGTTTGGGGTTTTTTGGTTGGTTGGTTTCAGTTTTGAGGGTTTTGTTTGGTTAGTTGGTTTCGGTTTGGGGTTTTTTGGTTGGTTGGTTTCATTTTGGGGGTTTTTGGTTGTTTGGTTGATTGGTTTTGATTTTGTTTTTTTCACTTTTCAGTCCTGTTTCAGACTGAGAATTGCTGGTGTTCTTCAGCCACCACAGTGCTAGACACATTTCTGTCATTCAAAGTCTTGGTAAAGTTCCCAGTTCAAGAGATCTTAAAACAGACACCAAAGAGGGACAATTCAGTAGGATTTCTTTAAGTGTACTAGTACGAATTTGCTAAGAAAGGATGAGAAACTCTTTTACCCATGCTACAGTGAAAGCACCAAACCCCTTCTGTGTTAGGCTACATATTTCTTCCATTATAAAAGGTATCATCACGCTATCTGAGAGGATGTTTAAGAAACTATTGTTTAGTCTCAGAACCATGCAAAATATTTAATTCAATCTTCCTTTGTATCTCTTCCCAGAAAATCAAAAAGTCAAATAGTATTTCTGCTTCTTTTGTAAATCCCTATTTCCGCATAGAAATACAACACATTTACTTTAGTTGCATATTAAAAAAAAAAAAATTCAGTTACAAGATGGACTCTGAGACAATTTAATATTATTTAATCTTTTGGGAATCAAAATATAATTTTTGACTTTCAATGCATATAAATACAATTAGAAGTTGAATTTTATTGAAAGCATCTCATAGCTTGCAAAGCTGTTGTAAGAAATTATTTTAAACTAACCAGTTATTTATTAAAGAACATCATCTATGATCTTTTTTCCCTGTTCAGATAAATGAGGGATACGGTTTTAGTTTTCAAAGAAAAGAAAATGCTGAGCCATTTCCTGACTTGCCAGAGCTCTTGACTTAGAAAGAAAAATGAAAAGAACATTTTTGCTATTCAAACAAATTAGTTGGTACCCAGAGCTATTTATGTTCAATTATACCGCCTGATTTACTTAGTGAGTGGGCAGATTTTGGTAATTTGTTTAATAACATGGTAGAACAATATTTATTTCATGACATAATTAAAAAGGTTGGATTGTGATATCATAAACTATTCATTGCATGCCAGTAATGATATTGCACTATTAAGGATTTCTACATGTTTCTGTATATTCAGCAACATCAGTGTGCCATCCAGTCATTGTACTATATCAGGAAATAGAATCATAGAATTAGTCAGGCTAGAAAAGACTCTCTAAGATCATCAAGTCCAATCTTTCCCCAGCACTGCCAAAGCCTCCACTAAACCATGTCACTGAGGGCTTAATCTACACAGTTTTTGAACACCTCCAGGGGCAGTGATTCCACCACTGTCCTGGGAAGCCTGTTCCAAAGCCTGACCATCCTTCCAGAGAACACATTTTTCCAACATCCAGTCTAAACTCCCCTGGTGTAATTTGTGGCCATTTCCTCTTGCCCTGTCACTTGTTAATTGGGAGAAGAGACCAGACACCTCCTAACTTCATCTTTTCAGGTAGTTGTAGAGAGCAGTAAGGTCCCCTGTGAGCCTTCTTTTCTCCAGGCTAAACAATCCCAGTTTCCTCAGCTGTTCCCCATCACAGCTGTGCTCCAGACTCTTCACCAACTCCATTGCTCTTCTCTGGATCTGCTCCAGCACCTCAGTATCTCTCTTGCAGCAAAGGCCCCAGAGCTGAACACAGGATTTGAGGTGTGGCCTCACCTGTTTCCAGTACAGCCCTGCTGGTTCCATTATTTCTGATACAGACCAGGATGCTCTTGGACTTCTTGGCTGCCTGACTGCAAGCTGGCTCATGTTTAGCCAGCTGTTGACCAACACTATTAGGTCATTTTTTACCAAGCAACTTTACCACCACTTTTCCCCAAGCTTCTACCATTTCATGGGGTTGTTGTGGTGCTGGGAGAGCTCTCCAGGCAAGTAGACATGAAACAAGATAAAAGAAAATGAAAATAGCCTAGTTCTCATCAAGAGGAGCAGTAAGGAGCAGCTGCCATGGAAGAGGGCTGTTTTTACCATGATTCACTCAGGGCAAGAAAACAATACTTGTCTGTAAAGGCAGCAGTGCAGGAGCACACTGTGAAACACTCACTTCACGCGAGTGCCTCATAGCACCAGAGAAAACATGTCATCTCAGAATCAGGTGCTTAAGTAAGGGCAAGTAGGCGTAGCACCAGAGCATCCTTTCCTACTTATAATTTCTCCTCCTTATCCAGACCTTACTGACCGACTTCTTTTGAACCTCTGCTCTGTTCAGCTGGTGTTTCTGCAAAACCACTCAGTGATACTGCAGAGAGAGAAGAGCCTCCCTCAGGACGCATACAGGCAAGCTTGTTCAAACTGATACTCTGTAAAATGCTAAGTATACTGAAAGTCCTTCAAAATGATTGTGTGTTTTTTTCATATCCAAGAGTGTATGGCTTTAACAAATTCTGCTTTGGAGAGCTTTTTTGAGTGCCGTAGGTCAGACAATGTTTGTGGTTTGTGGTTGCTTGTTTTATTAATACTTTGGCCAGTGTCCAATCTCCCTGGTAATTCCTGCTCCCACGTAATTCCTGCTCAAACTGAATTTCCCACACAGTGCGACTTTATAGTCCCTGGTGCTACCTGACACACTAAGAGAGGTTACCACCACTTCGACCAGCTTCTGTATATTTCTGCTTTCAAGTGAGGGGGCACAAAAGCATTAACTAAGGCTCTCTAAAATCATGTAAAAGTGCTTTAGTGGTTTAGTCTTCCCAACAGGCACCAAATTTGATCAACTCTTCTTTTTGGACAGCACATGTTTCCTAAGGTGTGGTAGAACTCAGAGGGAAAGCCAGGAGATGACCGTTTACAATCCCACAACCCATTTAATGGACATAAGGCCTTCCATCAAGAATGTTGCATTCTGTCACCACCATGTTGTTCTCTATCTCCCTGAATCCCACAGTGAGGTACTAGGGCCTGGTGTATTTGGAGTATTTCCGTTGCTTCCAGAGGAAAAGCTGCAGAGATGGGGAGGCTCTGCACAAGGCATATGGACATGCTGACAGCCCGTGCATGGGAATACTTTCCTGGAAAACTGGAATGTGTACCTGCAACAAGGCACTAAAGAAAAAGTGCCTTCACAGGTGAAACAGAACTTTCTTCTGTCCCCTCCTAATCATCACTGACACTTGCTCCAAGTTTCAGCACCATAATGAGACCTTCTTGATGCTAAATGAAATGGAATACCCCAATACTTAATTCTGGGACTCAGGGAGAGAGGAGCAATATGGTGTGGTCAAAATTCAGACATCAGTGATCCCTGACCGATTCTTCTGAAGAGCTCTGCATCTTTCTGTGAGCCCATTACAGAACTTCTGCTCAGTCACATGTATTGCTCTAGTCCAGATTTACTGGTTGTGATGTTTGACCTGTGCTGTGACATGCACTCGTAATGTAATGAAGAGATAGCCAGTATTTCAAACGAAGATTACAGATACTATCCTCTTACTAGCAGGGGCTGTGGGAAAGAGATGGAAAGTGCTGCAGAAGAAGTACTGTCAGGACTTCCTCTTTCACTCTTCAATGGACATGCAAAGGACTATGGTAGACAGTTTTGATTTCCATGAACTTAAATGAACTTCCAGTCTGCCCTGTTGTGTGCTACAAGGAGCCTGTCCCAACCATCTGCAATAGTTTTAAATAAATGTAATTTTTTTTAATAGAAGTTTCACACCGATTTCTGCTCTGCTCTGTTGACAAGCTGACAGCCAGTGCATGGGAATGCTTGCCTGGAAAACTGGAATGTGTCCTTGCAGCATGGTGTACAAGAAAGGTGCCATCACAGGTGAAAGAGAATGTTTTTCTGTCTCCTCTTAACCAGCACTGACACTTGCGCCAAGATTCTTTCAGAACCATAGCAAGGCATTCTTGATACAAACCAGAACTGGGACATGATTTTAATGCGGGGAAGAGCTGAGTGTGGAGCTGGATAGGGGGGTGTTTCTGCAGCTGCTTTGACTGCAGACACAGCCCAGGTTTACCTGGAGCAGCAGGAAAGCTTAGAGAATAAGTGTGGTGTTGAATTGTGCAGACTGGGAGCTGCAATTCACCTGCTTTTGTGTAGGAGCTACTGCTCTTCAACTGTGACACCTTGCTTGTTGTTCACCTGAGGGAGGAGAGGGGAAGTCAAACAGTGAGTGACGGCAGGGGGCAGGGAAAGCATGGGCTCTTAGGAGGCACCACAATCTCCTTCTGACTCCAATGGGAAATAAGAAATGGAAGCTGGAATTTGGCAGAGGGAAGGGATGTTAAAATGGTTCCTGTCATATGCATATTGCTAAGACATATTTCTGAGGTTTTATAAAGTAAATTATATAATTATTATTTGTATTAAAAACTTCTGAAGCAGGCTTTTAGTGTTTATTTAATCTGTCCTTCAAAAGGTCTGCACTACATGCTAAACCAATGTTTACATTAAACCTGAGGACCATCTCTGTGCAGCCAAAATTGCCAAAGATGAAGATAGAATAGGTCTCTGAGAAATCAGAGACAATAGTTTTCTTTATTGAGACTTATTTTTTGATCCCTGTCTTGCAGAATTTTGCAGTTGAAATATGAGTCTTTGAAATGGTTATCTGCAGAAAAAGTCTCTTGGTTCCTCATGTAGGCCACTTCCTGTGTATACAGGAGATCTTCTAATAATAATATCTGACATTTACAGAGAACTTTCCATTAAATGATGGAAAGATGACCATAAAACTCAGAACATGACAATAATATTAGTGACTTTCCATTAAAGCTGGAGGACAGTATGATTAGAAATTATTAATTTAAGCCATATGGAGTAAGAAAGCAATGGTTACCTGGAAATGTTTAAGGACCTCAGGCCAGAGCATTATCCGTAGGTCATATCTCTTCTCCTGCTTTTTAATGAGAACACATTTTTGTCCAGAGTCTTGCACATTTTAATGTTGATGTGAGATGCAACAGGCATACCTCAGAAGCTGGAAGTGTTTTAGCTCACTGCCAAAACTAAAACCCAACAAGTTGTATTACACAAACCACTCACACAAAGTCATAGTTTCTGACAGTTTGTAACTCTATGAAACTTAAATGGATTTTCACAAAATAGAAGAAGTCACTTTCTTCTCAAAAAAATCCAGTTTGAAGTCCTGGTGTCATATACGATGTCAAGACTTACTGAGAGGAAAAACAACAATAAAGCTGCTTGATGTTTCTTTATATTAGTAAGGGTCAGGTAACTTTAATATAGAAGTTGTCATATATACAAGACTATGACATTTCATGTAACAAATGTCCATGAAGAACTGAGAAGGTTATAATAACTAGATAAAACTATCCCAGTAAATTTTCAGATGACTGCCTGTCCTTTTTGCAACACAATTTGCAAGTGTAATTTATATGTGATTGCTTACCTGTGTAGTGGTATCACTATCTGATTGAAGGCACAAATTCATTTTAGCCAAAGGAAAGTTGGATTTATTTTGAACAGACAGATCTTTTGTTTTGAGATACTTGTGATTCTTTTCAGGAACAGAGGTAATGAAAACTCAACAGCATTCTCTGTCTGGGAAATCCAGGGTTCTGTACTTACCCATTGCATTCATAACTTACATTTGTGAAACCCTATAATCAGCTACAAAGAGATAGATTATAAATATGAAGATCTTTAATATGGAATTTATTAATTCCTTCAGCAGTTTTAAATTGATCAATTTTCCAAACTTGTAGTTCATTTACAGAATTGTATATTGAACCAGTACTGACAATATGAGATAATATTATACAAGTATCTCTAACTTTTCATTACAATGATTCAAATATTGTTGAAATGACAATTGCCATGCTATTCTTTTCCATTCCTAGAAGGAAAAAATGGACAGGCATGAAATACTCTGACTATATTAATACATTCCCATAAATTATACTGAAGTCACTTGCTTAAATGTGGAGAAAGTCCAAAACCAGCTTATTTCCTTAGCAAATAAAGTGAAATTTGTGGACAACTTTAATAAGCCATTTGGAAACTGAGATCCTAAGTAGCTATCTGATGAGCAGAGCTGAGGACAGAATATCCTTGCATGCCAAAATTTAATTATTTATATTTAAGGTCTTTGGAAGCAAATATCAGAGATTTAATAACTGCCCTTTTAGCTGTTCCTATATCCAAAATTACTTTGAACAGGATCAAGTGGACAATTTATGCTTTTACTCGGATACTTCCATCAACATGCTGATGAATATGTGAAATACTCTCTAGCACATTTTTGGTGCTTTACACTTTGGCTGCTATATTCAGATGTGTTGGTAAATGGCCTTCTATTTAGCTAAAATGAATGCTAAACTAATCTATGTAGTTCTCATAGTACTTTTCCACAGGTACTAGGATACACCCAGGATAGGTTGAGTTCACCCTTATTTCACTTGTTAACAAATATCAGAGAGAGATGAAGTGAATAAACCAGTGGATGTTACCTCATACAGCTCACACTTTGATGTTCTTGGATCTGTAATGACTACCTTAACATTTTTGAGGCTCTGAGGAAACAGGTGATTCAGACATCCAGAGACATACAAGATGACAGCTTTGTTTATAAGTTCAGGAAGAGAGAAAGGCATAGCACTCTCAGTGAAGCTTACAGGTAGGTGACTTGCTGATTGAAGACCTTTTCTTTAGTTGTATGTATAAGGAGCCCCTTTAATTAATTTCTCTGAAGGAGAAAAGTGACTGAAAGCAGGTGAGACCTCCACATTGCCAAGTAAGTGATGTGAAGGCTCCACAGACCAGTCTCACATGAGGTACACACACCTGTCATGTTACAAATTAAATACATTCAAACATCAGACGCATGGGGTGGCTTTGTGAGGCTTCATTCCTCCTTCTAGTCTCCTATTCTGCTCTGGTCTCAAAATCTTGAACATATCAACTCTTCTAAAGTGATGCAGCTTTATTAAGACACACTTAGCATCACACTCCTGCAGCTGCTTAATGGCACAAAATCTGCCTTCTTCCACCTGAAAACCTGGTTTTTGTTCCTGATGTGACATAGAACCCTCAGGACAGAAGGATTCCCTAGACAACCCTTCAGGCATGTGACTTGTTTAGGAAATGTATTTACCCCTGGAATGCCTAAATTCTACTTTCGCCAGAAATCAGAAAGGTGACAAACAAGATAATGGTAGTGAAAGCATGCTATTAAAAAGAAGCTATTAAATAAAACTCCATGTTAAAATACTGATACTATTCATAATATGAGTAATACAACCTCTTTAACTTAAAACTGTGTCAGGAGGGTCAGAGTTAATTCCACCTGCATCAGTTTAAGGCTAAGTCTAAGACCTCTGATGCTGAATCTTTTACTCAGAAAAATCTGTATCTTAGTCACCTGAATCATTCACAGGTGAGTGGTGAATTGTTCCAGCCACATGGAAATCAGAAGATGAGCAAGAAACTTAATGCATTGAAGTTAATCTACTTTGAAATGTATTCAGATGAAGTAAACCTAATATATTTTACTTAAAAGACTGTGATTTCTTTCTTTAATGTGGTAGATGAGCAGAGGAAATAGAAATGAGGACTGTAGGGAGTAGGTGTCAAATGAAATGTATGGTTTAATTAAAAACTTCTTCAGATTTGACCTTAACTTTTTTTCTGAGTTGAACAGTGAACCAAAAAATTAATTTGTTTTGTATAGTTCTGGTCAGACCATACAAGACACTGACATAATATTAAGTGCAGACATTATTATTCACAGCTTTACTATGCTTTTCTCACCTGATATTTTCAGTTAACATTTTTATTACTTATTATGAAAATATAAGTTATTAGAATATGTAAAAATAGGAAAAAATAGCATATTATTTACATTTGCTTCAGATGCAATACCTACAGAAAAATGTAGTTGTATTTGTGTTAAGACATTAAATTCAGCCACTAAATTCACTTATTAAATTAATTTCCTCAAAATGAGGAATAATTGTTGAATAGCTTGTGTAAAATACACAATGTTCTGAATATACTTTCTATGCCATTCCTGAAAGATTACATCGCATTCTATTTATGTGAGATAACTAACAAAAACAATTTCTGAAATTTTGACTTACACATTCTCTATTAAAGGTGTATCTAATGAAAAAATTTTGTTTTCAAATATATATATTTTTTTTACTGTTTTGATTTTGAGCAAATGAAGGTTTTCCCTGCCCATGGCAGGGGGGCTGAAGCTAGATGATATTTCCAATCCTAACTATTCTATGATTGCATGGTAAGTTACTGTCAATCACTGTTATAAGATTTATTTCCTATTACTACTGAAGGATCTTGGTTCTTGCCACACTGAACACCAAGTAAAATGTATTTCCCCATCCAAAATGCTTGCAAAACTAAGATCTTTTTCCATAATCAACTACTAAGAATTGACCTTGATCCACTCTGGGATCCCAGCAAATCACCAGAGGTTTACTTCAGTGGATGGAATGTTTGAAGTTGCCTTGTTACAGTATCTGGCTGTAATAAGATGGGCTACCTTTTATAAAATTTAATTGTACCCTTTTTATTAAAGGCAAAGAAAGAGTGTTATTTTTCTCATTTTCATTAATAGCTTACATTCATTGCCCTAATTTAAGATACAGGTCGCTTCAGGTTTTTTTTTTTTCAGTCTGACAAGGTTCAGACTTCCAGTTTCTGTTTTCCAAATTAATTTCTAACCATTAAGCAACAAGCTAAACTGGTTATACCTTAACAGAGCCATTAAAACCTACAGACAACATTAATTTGTATTGCTCTTGTGCCCAAAGAATCTTTGATACATTTTGCTCAGTCTGACCTTTTCAAAAGAGCTTTACATAGCAAATTTGGGCTGAAGATCTCCTAAGACAGAATTCATCACAAGTCAAAACAGCAGCTTTAGAAAATATTGTTTGATAAGACTTTAGTAAATGTCCAGTTAGTACCTGGATGCATGTAAGACTGTGAGAATAAGCAGGAATATATTTATAGGGTCAAAAGGAAAGACTGGGAGTTGAATACACACTACTACAGAGAAGTTTAGATTTTATTATCGTTGGAAGAAAGCCCACTGAAGGGCCAAAATTCTTGGCAAGATAAAAGGGATATTTTTAATGATCTGTAGCTGGATCAAGTATGAAAAGAGTATGGAGGATTGGACTTAACTTTTCATTGATAAAAAAGTAAGAAGTATATTTGAAGAGATAAACAGCATAGAGTGTTGTTACTTGAACACAACCTAGAGAGATATGACAAGCAATTAAAAACATTTTTTCCATCCTTTTGCTTTTATGTTAGAATAAACACACAAAGAATTGAAAATAGCAAACATAGAGATATTTGCATCTGTACATTGTTAGATTTCCTCTTTTGATAAAAGGAATGGACCTCATTGATAAAGCACTAGTGTTATACTCTTGATATACTTGTAATTGAGAGGAAAAACCTGTATTAAAATTAAGAAGATATTAGTGCCAGAGTATATTTTTGTACAAAGTAGCTAGTGCCAGAGTGTGTTTGCGTATGAGATTGCTTTCTGGGGGGAAAAAAAAAAAGAAAAAAAAGAAAAAAAGAAAACTTTGAAAATTAGATAAAGATTTGAAGACTTAGAAATAGTTCCAACAAATAGAGCACTTAAGATTGCAAGATTAAAGTAATTGATCACAAGGGTGGTTTGGATTTAAGTTAGTATTTGGCAGCATATATGGAATCTAACGCACAGACAAGTGAACAAAATTACATGAAAATGTTTACTGTTTCGATCGATGTCTGCATTAAATAAGTTAGGGTTATCGAAAGAAGTAGGTATTTGGGATTACAGATAGAGGCTAAGGAATTTGTGGGGATTTATACTTTTAGAAGTTAAGGCTTTACAAATATTGATGTATCACAGCTATTTTACTGTACTAAGCACACTCAACGTCTTTACATTATTTGTTAAAAAATCATAGAGCTTCTAATTTTAAGATGACTGTAATATATTCCTTTTTCTGCTTTAAGCCCTCTGAAGACTTCTCTGACCAGCCAGCCTGTCAGAGACAAAACCAGATCCCAACAGTACTTCTGTCTCAACATCTCTCCCAACTCCAGCTCTGACACCGTCGTGCCCTGACTTCTGCCTGCCCTAGTTATTTATTGACCTTTTGTCTGTGTTAGTTACATCCTACATGAAACATGTTCAAAACATATTCAAAAGTCAAATATGTAAATTGATTCTACCTTAGTTAATTTTTACTGATATATTTAAAAATTCCTTTTTTTTAGTAAAATATAGTCTTCTGATCTTCTTGCTATGAAATGTGTTTCTTTATGCCTCATCCCAGTTACTTCAAATTTCCCATATATTCTATATTTACTGAAATTTTCTGCAATCATTGCACTTACAAATAGGACCTTCTGTTTCCATTTACAGTTCTCTTACTTCTTCCTTGTAGTTCTTTTTTATCTGAATAAGTTACATTCTTTTTCATTCCTACCTGCATCTTGCCATGATATAGTTAGTGCCTAAGAGTAAAGACAGGTCAATGTAAACCCAATACACATAGGTAGGAAAAAAATACATCAGGAAAAATTTGGTCACAACATAATGACAATGTAGCATTTCTATTAATTACTGAGTTCCATTATGTTGTTAGGATTTGTTCTGAAAAGGGTGTTCTTATTTCATTGACTGAAAATAAGCACTTCAGCAGGTGAAAAGCTGAACACCTGTCTGCCAAAGGGGAGCACTGAATTAGTTCCTTATTTTACTTTGCTTACATGTGCAGCTTTTGCTTTACTTATTAAACTGTCTATCTCAATTAATGAGTATTCTCACTTTTACTCTTCTAATTCTCTCTCTCATCTCACCAGGGGCAAGGAGTGAGCAACCAGCTGGATGTTGCTTAATTGCCAACTGGGCTTAAACAATGACATAATTTCATGCAGTGTAATTCAGACTTACATTCCCACTGTGAAACAGAACTCAGCAGTCTGTCTTCTGGACAGAAAGGCAAAGCCCCTCAGAATTCTTTAGTGTCAGTCTTTTGTGGGTTTGGGTTTTTTTGGGTTTGATTGGGTTTTTTTTTGCAGTGCAGCATAACTCGTACCTGGGAATGGAATGTACCTTGTGTTTGTTTCCATTTATGGCCAAGAACAACCAATGTAACTCAAACAAAGCTTTTATAACTGTTTAGAGAACTACATAGTTGCTAATAGTGCCATATAAATATTGTGGAGAATTAAATGCTCTGTTAGCTGAAGAATGAAGGCAGCAGTAAAAGTTTTTATCCTTTCTACTGAAGCACGGGTAACAGCCTGATTCAGCATCCTCAGTATAGTTCTTCAGTTTGCCAGCAAGAATACCAATTAATGCTAAACATGATGGTGGTGATGTGATGGGTGGAGCTCACTAACTTGTCTCTTTGTCTCATGCTGGCCACCAAGCAGTCATCAGACAGTATGAGCAGAAGCTGGGATCCTGCAGTGATCTGTGCATGAAAAGAATACTTTTCAAGACTGGAGTCATAATATAGCCATATCGCTTTGCCTCAAGATTGGAGACTTTATTATCCACGGCCAAGATTTTAAATCTGCTTGCAAGAAGATTTTGTTTGCTTCTTCTAAATCATGCAAAAATGAGGAAAAAAGAAATGGATGACTTGATTAATCCTTGAAATGGTCAATGTTGGGGAAATTCTGTCAAGCTGATACTCCTATTTTGCTATTAACTAAGAAGTACCAGTCTTTTGCAGCTCTTAAAAGGGTAAAGTGAGGCACTGAACTGGACTGCCCAGGGAGGTTGTGAATGCTTCATCCCTGGCAGTGTTCAAGTCCAGGTTAAACAGAGCCTCGAGTGACATGGTTTAGTGTAAGGTGTACCTGCCCACGGCAGGGTGGTTGGAACTAGATGATCTTAAGGTCCTTTCCAACCCTAACTATTATATGATTCTATGATCTATATGTCAATTGCAAATTTTTTTTTCCATAGCTAAAGCTCTAGTTTAATACTTACATATATATATATATAAAAAAAAACCACAAAAAAAACCAAAAATAACCCACAAAAAAACAAATTTTAGTTTCATGCATCTACTTTTGAAACAATTTCCATAGAGACGCAGAAAGGAAGAGAAATCTTCTTCAGAGATTTATGCAGGGTAAATATTTTGGTATAAAGATTCCCCGGATTCATTTCAGTTACAAATTTTTGTTGTTTCAACAGTTTCTAGCATCCTTGGCAGTACAACAGGCAAAGAACACAAAAAGAAACATAAGAAGTTCTGTTTTATCAAAGAACTACTTTTTTACTGTGATACTGACGGGTTGCCTAGAAAGGCTGTGAAGTCTCCATCCTCAGAAATATTCTAAAAACTTCCTAGAAATGGACCCAGAAATTCTGCCCTACATGTACCTGCTTGAGCAGTAGAATTTGACACAATGACCTTCATAGGTCCATTCCAACCTCAACAATTCTGTAGTTTTCTGAAACCATTGGGAGCAGAAAACTAGGATCTGGAGGCCAGATTCAGATCAACAGCACAGCAAAATTATTTTCTTTTGTTTATTGATTCTGTAAGAAGGTAAGACTGCAAAGAATGCTCTGGATCATTGGGTTTGAGTCTGTGTCTGCTATAGCTAAATCCGTCATACTGTGATATCCTTAAATACTTTGATTCTCAGTATAAGCCGACTGTGTCTTTACAAGTTTCTCCAATATCTTTCTATCTAAAGGGTCAAAAATACTAATCTGATTTTCAGTCAAGATAATTCATTAAAACCCATTACTTATTGGTAAATTTGGGCTTCTCCTCATGGGAAATTTTTTCCATTCTGTACACACAAGGAATAGCAATAGCATTCTGCTTAGCTGCATATCTGGATTTGCACAGAAAGAGTGGGAGAAACCTGGACAGTTGTGATCATAATAAAAAGCTTTCAGACTTATTGATGGATTGCCCAGTGACAAGCTGCCAGCACATTTCCAGTAAGAAAGCTGTGGCTTAAGTATTTTTCCTTCCTCCTTAATGATTACCTCTTGATGAATTTATAGGAACAATGCTGCACAAATGTTGTTTGGCAAAGCTAAAAAATGCCTCCTCTGTTTCTACCCTTCTAATCAATATATATCACAAACAAGCAAGTTCGACAATTAAGAAATGCAGAAATACCCCTGCCCATTCACATTTAGTAAGACAATGTCTAGGAATATCTGTCTAATATACCCTGTGGCTGTCTACACTGAAATATTTGCTACCAAACTTTCTACTGTGGGCTGCCATCAGCAGCCAGTGTAAACTTCCAGGTACAAACCTCGTTTCTCCAGGGAACTATTTTCATTAAGTTCCAGTAAAAACAGGCAAAGAAATGAAATGCTTGCACTGAAATTTGGAAGCAGTTTTATTAGTGTTCAGGGCTCAGGGCTAAATCTATTTACCTGGAGCAGTACTATTTTTAATAAGCTTCAGAAATAGAAATTCATAATGGCTGAAGTCTTAGAAATTCAAGAAATGTAGTATGTGTTATTTGATGATAAATGGACAGAGAGACATCCTCTGAAATGAGCAGTCTCAGTGGCCCATATACACTTTGCTTTCTTAGGGCCAGATGGAGAGAAATAGTGGTGTAATAACCTCCTTACAGATTTAAACACCTGCAATCCAGCAGGCAGTGTTGCTAATGTATTGCTAGCCACACAATAGTTAAACAGGTGTCTTTCAGGCAAAGAGTGCAGCAGGAACAAGCTTCCAGACCAGCTGCAATATGAACATTTCAGTCTCACCATTAGGCTATAGAAAATGCTGAGGTTTAAAATTTTATATACATGTATATAAGTATGTATGTATGTATGAGTTTATATAAAAATATATGTATCTTTGAGTATTCAGTTTTGTAATGGGAAGTGGTGCAGAGAGGGAATAAGGAACATTTTAAGAAAGAGATTAAGAAGTCAAAATACTGATCAGTACCTACTCAATCCAAAACAAAATGGAATAAAACCTGGCTATTAAAATAATATATAGCAGATGATTAGCTTCCCCCCTCCCCTGACACACACACACTTAAAACAAAAAAAGGAATTGCACTTATTTGAATACGCTTCTTTTTTGTCCTGTGGGTTTGATTTGTGTTGCCTTTTTATTTTTAAGAAAAAAAAAAAAAAGCACTTCATTGCCTGCCGAGTTTTCTTGCCCTGTGACATTTTCTACAGACATTTTGTTCTTATTTGTTTTTGTTGTTATGGTTGTCATCAATTCTTATATAGAACCTACTTAGAAAATCTGAGATTATACTACTTTTGAGACTAGTTTCTTAAAGTACTGTACATTTATGTGAATGTTGTTTTAACTGTATAAAGATATTTTAGTTCAGAATAGTATAATCCCTTTTTATGTAGAAAGGTGTTTTTCTGGCAATGTGCACTGTGAAAAGAGCAAGAACTGATGAAATCAAAGCAATACCACTTAGGAATACATACAATTACTTAGGAACACCCTTGTCTTTTAATTAAAAAAACATTTCTATATTTCATTACACTTCTTTTTACCACAATTCACTTATATCTTGAAACATAAATTTAGGAGAGTGAATTTAAATCTCTAGATTTGCTTATTCCTTTACAGTTACCCTTTGCAAAACTCCTACGTAAGAAATTGAAATATCCCCCCAAGTGATATGCTATCCTTATTTACATTTCACAGACTGCTCAGCAGTTGCTGGACCACATATTTACTTACAGTGAATAAAATGCACCACACATCATCTGTGGCTCAGATTGAGCAAAGCTTCTTAGCAGCAAAAGTAATTAGCACACAGAATGGATATGCAATGACAAAAAAAAATAAAAGAATCCATGCTAGCAGACCCTCAGAGAATGCTCAGTCACCTGGTTTTTTGTATATCTTTTATGGCATGGGGATGACATTGAACATATAGCTGCCACTGGCTTATTTCTCCCAGGAGGGCAATTTTGAATCATCATCAGGTTTGACTCCAGTGTTCCTTATGAGACTGTAGCAAATTTCACATTTCTCTTGACCTCAGGAAAATGGAGTGCTGTGACTTTCTACTTCAATACTCAACTGCTGTTGTATCATTGTTTCCTTTGTGCATCTGTTGCTATTATTTCATTTGCATTCATGAATTTTTACTGTTATTACTTACGAATCTTTATAGAGCCTCATTTGGTTTTTGTAAAATAAAATGTATTTTCATTTTCTCCAAAAGTCTAAGAAGGGATTCTCTCTCTTTGAGAAACTAACAAAGTTGGTTTACTAAAGTTATTATCTTCATTGTGTTTTATTCTACCTAACACAAAAAAAAAAAAAAAAAAAAAAAAAAAAAAAAAAGCCCT
>NDXB01004554.1:0-12573 GCA_002631895.1 Agapornis roseicollis
CACACTGCAGCCGGCTCATGTTCATGTTCTCATCGACCACCACCCCCAAGTCCCTCTCCTTGGGCTGCTCTGAATCTCTTTGCCCAACCTGGAGCTGTGATACAAAAGCAACCTTTCAAAGATTTCCCTTTGTTTGAAGTAATTTTTCTCCAGAGACTTCCCAGGTGGTTATCTGCATTCACACATTCCTGTCTAACTAAAGAACTCAAGCTANGAATCTCCTCTTTGCCCAACCTGAAGCTGTGATACAAAAGCAACCTTTCAAAGATTTCCCTTTGTTTGAAGTAATTTTTCTCCAGAGACTTCCCAGGTGGTTATCTGCATTCACACATTCCTGTCTAACTAAAGAACTCAAGCTAAGTTCCACTCTGCTTATCTTATGAGCCCTTAGTTTCTCTCAAGCACCACTGACACAGGTAACATATCCAGACCTTGCTCTCTTCACAGGCTTGGGAATTTGTATCACCCTGTAAACTACCTGTTTTATGCTGAAGCTGGAGGCCATGCTGCACATCCAAGGTCCAACAGGGGACATAATTTTGTCACCCAGAGGCTTTTTCTGTTGAGTTTAGCATGGGCACTGCCTCAGTCAGGCCACAGACGTGGCTCTGCATCTCCGGAAGCCTTTCAAGTTGTAGTCTGACATTTGAACCATACTTTTCAATTCTTTAGATCTCCAGATGCCACGTACACTCCAGTAATTCACACAGAAAGCCTGCACAGTGATTAATGACTGAAATACAACCGACTCTAAAGTGAAAGTTACAAACCAAAAAGCCACATCAAATGGTCCAGAGAAGAGGAAGGGATGAAGTTGCTGGGTTGTTTTTTCCTGAAGAAAAAGCATATGGCAAATCTATACAGGGAAAAGACTTACTACATGAATCAAAAGATTTAACCTTTCTTTGCCAAAAACTGAAGAGCCTAAAAGCTCATAACTCGGTATTAGTACAGCAATTATATTAGCTTCCTGTATTTTAAAATCCCAAGACAAAAGGTTATTGCTTCTGACTTTGTTTTTTAAATAGAGAGTTACACTAGACAAAGGCCAATTTAAAATCTCAGTGGGGCTGACAGCTGTGTTAAAGAAGAGCGCCTTTTCATGGTACAAGCTTGTGGACTGATTTTAATAATGGACATTTTCTTTCCATACATCCAATATTTATATTCATTCATTATTTGAAAACCTGTCTGGGGATACATAAATCTGCCTGCATCATAATTACACTTGCCTACGCTTCATACCTATAATTAGGCTAGGACCTATGGCTGCATCCGTAGGAAAACTGCACAATCTATTCTGCATGGGTGAGTAAGACTCCAGTTATTTTTCCAAAAGGATAATCTATATTACAGAGAAGAAATGAATTCTGTCAAATTTTCAGGAAGCTAAGGTTTGGCTAGGATGCAAATTTGGTTTATTTCTGAAAGAAAACATTCAGAGGACTCCTGAGTCTGTCTTCCCAAGTTCATGACTCTCTTTATTACAGTTGTTCCCAATTCCTTCTTCCTTTCTCTAGTTTTCTTCACCAGAGCTTGCTTGGAGGGTGCAAGCCAAAGTAGGAGCTGCTCACTGGCCAGGAGTGGTTGCAGGTAGCTTGTAGAGCAAAGCATCGCTGCTGCAGCTCACTGTGCTCAGAGGAGAAAGGAAAACAAAAGTAGGCTGGCGGAGTCCTTCCAAGACAAAGCTTATGGTTGTACAACACAGCTACATTCAAACCCAGACAAATAATCCGAGAATCAGGCTTTGAATGGGAAGCCACTGGCAGCGTTTTACTTTGAGTACTGCTGCTTCTTGGACTACAAATGTCAAAAGCACATCTATAACGATGCGCTGCTGCAGGCTGGCCTTGGGAAACCCTTCACAAAAGTCTGCCAGTGAGGCTGGGTCACTTCCCTCCTCCTACAAAGTCATCTGCTCTGGTCACAGCTACAATGTCTGCACTCTCCCTGGGGCTAAAGTTAGCATTACTAAGAAGAAAATGTGCATGACTTACAAATACACAGCACTCCACCACACACAGGTGTTTGCAAATAAAGGACAGAATGGCTTTCTCAGAGACACCTGCATGTACACCACGCTCTACCAGCATGATGCCCGTGCCACTCTCCATACCCTTCACAACCAGTTGGGAACAAACTCTTCCACACCACACTTGCAATAACATTTTTGCCGTACACTGTTATCTGTCACAGGAAGGATGGCTGAATGGCCAAAGCACCAAGTGGGGACTGGGGACTTATGGCCTCTGGGGTCCCTACAGGAGCCCAAAGACCCCTGTTGCAGTTGGGAAGCTGGTTAGCACGAACAATCCTGGCTCTGAGAAACTGCATCTCCTCCTCCCTGCTCACGAGGACTCTCTCCCCAGGTATGTGCTGCTGGGAGGATGCTACTAAACATTTTGTTAAAGCATAGGATTTCCACCCCATCAAAGCACTCCATGGGCTGCCTCCACTGTTGCCAGGTGATAATTGCTAAGCAAGAAGGCAGGTATTTGCAAAAATGACTGCTCTTTATAGACGGCACATTTCCCTCTCTCAAGAGCCACGATCCCTCTGTTAGCACAAGTCTCTGGTACCTTCCTCCTGTTTTCTCATTCCTGACTTCTTGTGAATGCTAATTCTGCATTTTTTTCCTGGGTCTTTTTGCTGTCAAAGCTGTAAACACCAGGTTATTACTCGGCATCTCATCAAAGGAAGATTTACAGATGTTTGGTCTTCATTATTTGGTTATAATTTTACACATCTTTTTTTGAACAGCACGGTAAACAAGGTATTGAAAACCTCCCAAACAGCAGTTTCCTCCTGTTCCAGTTTGCAGCCATTTATAACTGACATCACTTGTACCTCTGTTCCAGACAGGACTGCTCTGCACACATAAGCCAGCCCAAGGTTGCTACAACATAGCCAGTTGGAAGCAGAAGTCTCCTGGAAAATATGAGTGCTTGACCCCATAAGAGGAACAGCTATCTGAAACCATAGCCACAGACCTGATAGCAGCCTTCCAGTATCTGAAGGGGGCCTCCAAGGATACTGGAGAGGAGCTCTTCACTAGGGACTGTGGTGATAGGACAAGGGGTAATGGGTTCAAACTTAAACAGGGGAAGTTTAGATTGGATCTAAGGAAGAAATTCTTTCCTGTTAGGGTGGTGAGGCGCTGGATTGTGTTGCCCAGGAAGGCTGTGAATGCTCCATCCCTGGCGATGTTCAGGGCCAGGCTGGGCAGAGCCTTGGGTGGCAGGGGATTGGAACTGGATGATCTTAAGGTCCTTTCCAACCCTAACTGTTCTATGATTCTATGTACCCCAAAGCCCACACCTCATCATCCTCCCTCAGCCTGTTGCTTAATCTGGCTAGATCTACAATAGCTGGGTACATTTACACAGGTTGTTTAGTACAAGGGTAAATAAACACCCTAAATAAAGATACACAGTTATTTTTATGAGGGGGAATAAGAAATCAGGCTTTTCATTGTCAACCGTTTTCACAGAGTTTTGTGGCTGACAAACAGGCTGTTTGAGTGAAACTAAACAAGATGTGTTTAGTCAGCTCAGCTGTGAAGCAGCTCTGGTAATACCAGTGGAGATCTGCATGCAAAGGCGTTGTGCAGAGACACAGAGATATGCCCTGTACATTTGCTGAAGCCTACGTATGTGACAGATAGATGTCTGAAGCAGAAGAATGTAAAGGAAATTTCAGCTAAAGACATAAAGTGCAAAGCCACTTTATATTTTATACCACATCAGCTTGTACTGGTGGTGGTGATGAAACCAGCTGGTGGTGATGAAACCAGCTGGTGGTGTGATCCAGCGATGGAAGAAATCAGGGGCACAGTTCTTTCCGAGTCCACCAGGTTCTGATTAGGCTTTGAAGGCAAAAGTTGCCCAGAAAAGCAATAGTGACAGATGATTTCATCTCCCACATTGCTAGCAGATGTATTGACCCTATATCACTGTGTTAGCCTCTGAAAATGGCCCACATAGTAAGTTATCACCTCCAGTCGCCTCAATGAAGATGTCTGCATAACAATGAAGATTCACAGAAAGTCCCTTTCTTTTTGGCTGTCCTATTCTCATTTAGTAACATCTTGTGGCAATGACAGCCCCTGCCTCATGCTGCGGCATTACTTTCTAGCTCAGGTATTTAACGATAAATATAGATACCCCTACAGAGACATGAGGAAAGATCAGTGGGAAATGATCATCACTGCAAAAAAAGCATTAAAGATAATGAATGTATTAATCATTCATACCAAAAATCAATGGAAAAATACACAAGTAATGCTGATAACTGAGACCACACATGTGGAAAAGCAGCCAGTGAAACTTCTTACCTTGTGGACACCTTTGTTGTTCTGTGCGCTTGCAGAGTTAGTTATGGAAGTTGCGTTCACTTAGAATTTAATTCTCAAAAGTGACTGCTTCTCTTACCATTTGTACAGTATATACCAGCATCAGGCCCTGATATCCATAACTGATAATAGCATAGATAATAATCTATGTGATAAGCACAGGGCAAAAAGGCTCCCAAATTTCAAGCACATCCTTCTCCTAGGTAGGGTTCTCGGAGGGCCTCATGCTGAGCCTCCCAACTGCTCTGAGCACCTGCAGGTCCTGTGGTGGAGCAGGGCCAAATCCTGCCAATGGCTTTGCAGAAACAGCATCTGATGCTGCCTCCCGGCCACAGCCAGGCAGGCAGAACATTGCCCTCCACCCGACCTCACCACTTTGTATGTGTCCTTCAGGGCCTGAATTACACGTGTGTTATAATAGATCCAAGAGGGGTTTTTTTGAGCTCATGGTGCTGCACAAATTAATATCAATATAGGTACTGTTTTCTATGGTATGAGAAAAAACAGCAGCCTTACATAGTTGTGCTTTATCACCCAATCAGTAAGCTAGACAAAGTGGGGCCAAATCCTGAGAGGACTAAGCCAGTCAAACTACATCAGCAAACATCATCTGAAAGCACAGGCATTGCTTGGCATATATGTTAAACTGTAAGGAGGAACAGCCAGTGAGCAATGCAGTACTTGACCTGTCAGCATGATACAGATCATTTACATAGATTTTCACAAACATTAATAGATTAAGCCTCACCTTGGGACACACAGGCAAGGTTCAGTAACCTTGATGAACCTATCTGGAAGCTGACTCACACAGTGGTCGTAACCTGATTTCCAGGAGAACCCAGCAGCTTTTACCCAGCAAAAAGGATGTGACTTCATACCTCTGGATCAGAAGAAAAAGAAACATGAAGCAGCCACTTATATCTATAGGGAGCTGGGGCTATGGGGACTTAAGTACTGATTGCCTGGCTCCTCTTCAATTCACACCAGCTGTGATAATCCCAAGTAGGATGGTAGCTCTTACCCTGACACAGAGAACACAGGTGCATTCACGTGCAAACCACTGCCTTTCACACCCAAAGTGTAAAGCAAACCAAGCAGCTGAAGTGGAAAAGTCCTACCTGGTTGCAGTTTCCTTACCCAAACAGCTATCTAAAGCATCTCAGCTCATTTCACTGGGACTTGTTTCTAAAAGCAGTAGGAGTCACCACATACTAAACATGGATGCAAGTTGAGTCCTGTACCAAAGGCTTTGGTTTTGCACTGAGGAGCAAGGAGGATCTGTGATGGATACAGCTCACAAGATCACACTGACAGAGCTCATAGACCAAATGAGAATGTGGGACATGGCCATGGACCATGAGGCTATGCTGGCTGTTTCATTCAATTACCTGGAAGATATCATTTGNATGAGAATGTGGGACATGGCCATGGACCATGAGGCTATGCTGGCTGTTTCATTCAATTACCTGGAAGATATCATTTGTGCACACATCATTTATGCATTAGGGGAATCTGTTCTTTGCAGTGTGACCAAAGGCTGAGGAGTCATCCATGAACCACAGGGGACTGGGAGATCAGGTCTCTGGAGTGGCAGGACAGGAAGTATTCCCACAGCTCTGTGTCTTATAGGAGGGGCATGCAACAAAGGGGTGAGAGGTTCATACATTCATGCAGTGGATGGATGTACCCAGCTACACTGTCCTAGGGATTAATGATGTGTGTCCACATGGACTAGGACAGAAACAAGAAAGTGTTAGGTGAAGATGGGTCTGTGCAGGCATCTACTAGAGATGTGTAGGCAAGGAGAACATGCCACTTGACTCTTCAGATACATAGTAATTCATGTGTTGTCATTTGGTAAAGGTATTTGGGATTTATCCACAAAGAACTGATGCCAGAAAGGTCTCCTCAGTTTTATGAAGGAAATAGCTTATTGATCCTGTCTGTTTGCATCATAATCACACTGTGCTACTCCTGTGCTTAACCTGCAGGGATCCAAAAAGACTGTTTCTGCCTTCATGAATGACCTGACTTCTGCAAAGGGATGCTGAACCTCCATGTGAGGATCTAGAGAAGGGGTGTGAGTAGGAACAGGTTGTGAAGTAGGGAGCATTACTGTTACTGATGTTAAGATCCCTGTGATGCCCATTTGGTGTGCTTTCTATCCAATAAATCCACTGAAAGCTAGACCAGAGATCACAAATTAATTTGGAGACATAATAAGCAAAACCAGTGTAGGATTCTCTGTGTAACATTAGGCATCGTCTACTTAATGGCTTTTTTGTTGTTTTTTTCTTTCCCCTCTGAAAAAGGAGTGTAAGGCTTTAATGATGCTTTCGATCTATCTTCTCTTGTGAAACACTGAAGATGTGACTTGTGGTCTTTTACTAGCTTACTAAAATTCAGTGAGGAAGACTGGAATTACTTTGTGCTGAGCATGAATGGACGATGCAGAAAGTCTGTGGGCCCTTCTCCACTTAGCATCCGTAGCATGGTTTTCATGGTGGGGACATAACTAGACCCAAAGATACCAGTGATTGCTTACAATTCCACTAAAAGGCACACAAACTTATGCAGAATTTGAGGGACATCAATTAGGAGCAGAAGTAACAGAGCAACCCTGCCTCAGTCTGCTCTGATACGCTAGTGATATTAAACCCATATTATAAGGTAAATCACATTGAACACTCATGATGTTCCCAGTGACATGACACATTGAAACACTTTGACCATTGCACAAAGTAATATCAAAGATGCTGTTCCCTTTATACTGAGTGCAGCATTCTGAGAACGTGTTCAGCTGTGCCAAGCTCCAGAGCATTTTAATGCAACATAAAGTATTTGCTATGGAACAAAACCACAGGAACTCAAACCACATAGCTATAATGTCAGTGAAATGGATTAGTCTTCCTGAGGAAATATTTAGTTTCTAGCTTTGATTAACACAGATAGAGAGCAAATACTATGTTCAGCAGTACAGGAACAATATTGTCCTGAGGGCCATTGTGGTCATCCATTAAGAGCCGCTTTCAAGACTGCTTTAAAAACCCTTCCAAAATTCTACCTTCTGCTAAATATTTTGTATGATTTCTATATTCAGTGAAAAGTTACATTACCTGTGAATACATAAACAAAACCTTTTCAACCAGTTCCTGGTTTAAGCACAAAGTAAAAAGATTCCAACAATACATAAGTCACAGGTCTTAATACGCAGTTTTGCTCTCTGCTTTCTCATCCAAAAAGCTCAATGGCTTTGTTTTCAAGCATCAGACTTTCCTTAAAGGAAAGTTTCTGGTACTCCTAACACAGGTCAGCAACCTCGCACTTTAGAGACAGGTTTGCTAGGGTCTGGGATGTGTCAAAGTCAAGTTTTAGTTTTTTCATCAAACACATCACAGTTGCACATAGAAGAGGAAGTGATGCTTTTCAGTATCTAAAGACAGATGCGTAAAATGACAAGTCCCAGATTTTCAGAAGCCAAGTATATGGACTGCATTAATATCCTCATTAAAAGAGTGACAAACTATTAAGGCACAATTTATAATCTCAGACGCCACATTGTTTTCTACTCGCACCACTCCTTTCTGTCTAGCTTGGCTGAAAACTGGAACAGGCATTCCCCACTCTGTTCTCTCATATAGAGATGTACCAGACGTCCTTTACCCCTTTTTTCATCAAAGCTTACTGATTTCTTTGGCTCATCAACTTTTCTCCAGGCTTTTTGTTTTGGAGGCTCTTACCTTGTATGAAATTCTTTATTTATGTTCATGGATTACAGTGGTTCCCGGTGTTTCTTAGCCAACTAAAAGCCTCCTTACCTGTCAAAGTTCAGTAATCATCCTACTATTATCATCAGATTTACTTTCCTGGTCTATTTGTGTCGTAGAAAATATACAAATATTATGAACCCCATGCTCAGGTCCTCGAAGGTGTTTGGATCCCTTAGTCTTGCTTATTTAAAAAGAACTAGGGGCCATATGATATATTACGTTCTTACACACCAGCATGCATTCAAACTTAAACACTCTTACGCATTCTAACATCCAAGTTTCCATGGGAAATTTGCCAGCTTACCTGTAAAAGCCTTTCAGAACCACTCTTATGAGTTTTCTAGGTCTAGTTTAGGATGGAGGGCTGAGGCAGGCTGGGGAAGACCCTGTGCATCATCACTGCAGATGAAAATAGAATGCAGGGGATCCTCCTGGCTGCCCTGATCTCTGTGCTTTGGTGAACAGTACGTTGAATCTAATTATGTAATTGATTAATATAATGGAGTATGTGTCGACTAGAACACTCCTTTCTAACCCTTTTTCATTGTAAGCCAGTAAAAAGTTTATGTCAGGAAAAATAAGAGAGTGTACTTGATACAGTACGGTGCATTTTAAATTCTCTTCTTAACAGTTCTCAGGAATAAAACACAAATGAGATGAGGTTTCCACTGGATGTACTGCTTCCTACACTAATATGTCATTAGGGAATAAGGCAAGTACCTTCCAGAGGTGTGTCACACCTGCAGTGTAGAAGCAGATCAGAGTGAGGTAGATACCCTTTAAGCTTATGGGACATTCTGCTGCAGAACTCAGTCCAAAACTCCAGCACATTTGCAAAAAGCTTTTTTCTCTTCTCAACATGTACGAGATTTCCCTGGGTTTGTATTAAGGTGCCAAGGCAGATATTGTTTCCCCAACTTCAGATGTAATTTTAACAGCTAAGTAGCTTTTGTACAAAACATCTTTTGCTCTTTCACAGAGAGGATCAAAAGCTGAAAGACTGCCTTGGACAGAGGAGGTATATCGGGGATAATATGAATCACTGTGAGGTACCATATTCTTTGTGCCATCTTTTTGCCCACAAGTGCTGGATTCATAATGACTTCTACATAACAAATCATCAGCCTTCTTGTTTCAATTGGACTTTTTTCTGTGCTGCAATTTGACTATTTTGCCAAGAGCCCTCATAAACCCTTACATAGCCCCACAGCTATGCCTAAACCCTGTCAGCATAAACAGATACACTTGTACATCCCGCAGAACCTGTATGGCATGATTAGAATATTTCTGTTTAGTCATATTGTGTTTCATCTAGCATGGACTTCCCATGTGTAGTAAAGTAATTGCAAATTTAATGGTTACATTCAAACAGAATGGCTCAGGAAAGGAAAAAAAGTTTAGGACAACTGCACCAGGAATTTCTTTTTACATATGATATTTCAACTAGTATTAGAAGTCCAAATGCAAGTCATTAATAGGAAAAAGAACAACAAAACCAACCAACAAACAAAAGACAGCAACCACCCCAAAATGAAGAGCAACCTTGCAGGGGCAATGATGAACTAAGAATAAGGACATTTGGGTTCAATTCTGACTTCTTCCTTTGCCAGTACAGCTTTGGGCAGTTTCTTTGTTCCTCAGGTCTTTATCTATTTAATAAGGATATTAATGCTCAGTTAGTTCTGCTCCTTTCCCACATGTCTTTTCCAAACCTCTTCAAGGTTTTTGTTGTAGGAAGTACTTCTTGTATCTGTAAAGCACTCAGCAGAATAGAAGCCTGCTTTTTATTGAACACAAAGAAGAATTAAGGGACGGAATGAAAATCAGAGCTGATGTCTACCATAGACCAGGTAAGAACTGCTGTTCAGTACCAGCAATACAAGGCTATACAATATGTTTTGCTAAAGATGGCCCTTTAGAGAGCTTCTAATTAAAGACTGACCTATGAAAGCCTATAAATATTAGGGCAGCTAGACCAGATCTAATTAAAATATATACAACAGAATACTTCCCTGTCACAAGACAACCCCAACAAAATTAGTGTTGCAGAGTTTCACTGATAAAAACAGATGCACAGATATAAGTACAACTTCTTATGACAAATGAGAAACTAAAAACGTTAACATGAAATGTCATGTCATTTTGGAATCAATGTTTCCATACATATGCATCTGTAGAGCTTTTCATCTTTGAAAAACATCATGCTTTTCCAATCTTTTTGGCCTGATGCAAGAAACGCACAGATGCTGATCGAAAATATTCTTTCTGTGTCTCTTTATGTTTAAACAACAAAAGCTTGAGACTCATTTGGTTTGTGTTGGGATTTTGCAGGCCTTTCAAAATTTTTGCTGGATCTTGAATCAAGATAGCTCGAGGCATTCCAAGTAGAGGAATGTGTTGTGCTTTGTGTTGTATTAGTCAACTACATTTCTCTTTACCAGAAATAGTTGATGCAAGCGTGGAATGTACTTCCACTGTTCAGTATCACTTCCCTGATAATGCAGATGGTTCAAGATCCAACTCACATAGTGTATCTAAAGAAACAGCTCAATGGACTGAAATTAAATACATGTGTTTTCGGCATCGGACCTTCACTGAATAGTATCTTAAAAGGAAAGGAAATTACTAATTTTACTTGCTTTAGAATTGACAGAGCAAGCCGAATACAGCTGTTGTGCAAATGTTTAAATGATTACAAATGTCACTGAAGAAAAAGTTCTAAGTCACAGTAAATCATTGACAGAAATATCTGTTACAATGAACTTCCTGTATCGTGCAAAATCTTCTCTCTCAACATCACACACCCTTTAGGCAATAATCCATATTCTTCCTATGTATATGTTGCTATTATTATAGAGAAAGAAACAAACGTATTGCTGCATTAATGTACTGGATGCATTTTAAAGTTTGCTATACGTGCAAAATCCTATGTATTTTGAAAAATAACTGTTCTTTATAAACCATAACAAAGGGAAGATTACTTGTTATGTAATATATATCAACAATGCAGACATTTATAAGCACAAAAAATTGCACAGCAGAAGAAAATCAGATGATTTTATGCTTCTTATTTCAATATATATCTATATTCTGCAGGAAGTTTACTATAATTAGGACTTCATACTGTGTTTCTAAACCCTAAAGGTAAAAATGTTCCTGGATCAAGCAAAGACCTAAACAGCATGTATTAACTATAAAATGAATATCTAATACAGTAGAAAGTTTGGTAAGTATCCTTGAACCTTGTAATAGTGAGTACTTTTATAACACCAGTGATAGCTTAAAGGAACTATTTCTGTTTTTTTAGTTGCCAGAAGAACTGGAAATACCTCGTAGCAATGTTAATACTGTCACAAAAATCAACAATAACCCTAATGAATGATTCCAATAAGAGCACACTTCTTGGACTTGGAGACCACTAATAAAAGTAAACATCCGCATACTCTGATAATTCTTAACTAACAATGTATCTGTACAGTTGCATGATCTTTAAGAATGGAATTAACCTATTTTTGTTGTCCTAATTACAAGGCAAAAGGATTCACATGGGTAAAGAAAAACTGATTTTGTTCAGAAGGGAAATACAACCTATGCCTGAAGCCTAATAAATCTGTTGCCATAAAAATCAAAGAGCTTGATCTTATAAAACCTTTCATAGTTTATCCACGAGTGGTTCTTACTCATTGTGGTGGTTTTGACTTCTCCTGTCCTATGTGGCCAACAGATGAAGCCCAAGTCATGGACTAAATTAACTCAAGGTACATTTTGTGGACATTGTTGGACATTTTAAGGACTTTTTACAAAGGATGGTCCATAGACTAAGGGAATGATACCTGAGTATTATACAAAAGGATAGGAAGGGTGGTAGTGGTTAAAGAGAATGTGCTGGATAGTGTGAGACCTGAACATGACATAAATGGCATGAAATAAGGGGAGGAGAATGTGCTGGGTTTGGCTGTGTTAGAGTCAATTTTCTTCATTGTAGCTAGTAAGGGCTATGTTTTGCATTTGTGTTGAAAACACTGTTGATAATGCAGAGACCTTTCCCTTTCTGCAGAGCAGTGCTTATGGAGTCAATGCCTTTTCTTCCTCTCACAGCACCCCAACAGTGAGCAGGCTGGGAATGCACAAGAAGTTAGGAGGGGACACAGCTGGCATAGCTGACCCCAACTGACTCAAGGGATATTCCGTGCCACATAAAGTCATACTCAGCATGAAAAGCTGGAGGAAGAAGAAGGAAGGGGTGAATGTTCAGAGTGGTGGCATTTCTCTTGCCAAGTAACTGTTATGCATGATGGAGTCTTGCTTTCCTGGAGATCATAGAATAGAATAGCTAGGGCTGGAAAGGACCTTGAGAACATAGAATCATAGAATAGTTAGGGTTGGAAAGGACCTCAAGATCATCTAGTTCCAACCTCCTGCCATAAGCAGGGACACCTCACACTAAACCAT
>NDXB01004556.1:10115-62664 GCA_002631895.1 Agapornis roseicollis
TTTTTTTTTTTTTTTGTTTCACTGGAAAGGAAAGAAAGATGCTCAGTTTTAAACGTTAAAGTGTACAAGTTGCTTTGTTACAATAAAACTAAATGTGTACACAAAGGGACTGGTTGGTCTTCACTGAAAGAAACAGTTTTAATAACCTGTTTTGAACTTGTTTTGTAGTTTCTTGGCATTTTGGGGGGCATTTGGTCAGTATTGATGCAGTTTGATGCAACCTTGTGATTGTGTGGAGTGATGATGCCACTATTTGAATACTTGTGAAATGTTTCATTTGATAGTTACTGCTGCACACTCCAGTTCTTGAATTGCCAAACTTTGTAAGACAGGGCTGTGGTTGCATACACCTTGTGTGAAGACAGAGGTTTATATCTGTGTTTTGCAAGAGGAAAAACCACTTGATATTAACTATCTGAAGTAGTAGCTTGCAGCACTGTATCTCCAGTAAATCAGTTTGCATAAAGATACCATGCAAGCTCAGAATAAAAAGATCAAGGGGTCCTATAATGAGATTTGGGTGGTTTTGTAAATCTTTTCAGTTGAAAATCTTAAGTGCAAACAAATTTTGGGGCTATTTCAAAAAGCAAGATACTTAGCAAAGCTTGTGTAAAAAAGTTGCTACTCGACTGCTTTCTTTCCTTGGTAGCAGCATGTATATATGCTTTAGATCTACTGTACTCTTCCTCATGTTAAGAGACTGCATTTGAGTAGCTTGTAACAATTTCACATAGAGGTTGTTGGTACTGATATTCCACAAAGTGTAATGAAAGTTGTTTTAACATGCTGTGCTTTTGAAATATTTAAAAGAAAATGTTGTATCAGCTAATCTAAAATTCAAACAGCTAGTTCTCTTTGGATGTGTAGAAAAGACTGTCTTCTGGGAAGACTTGCTGTTATATTCTCTGATTCCTTTTCCTCACAGAATTTGCTATCGTTAAATTCGGCATTTTTGATGTTTAAGAATACACTTAGAACAAAATCAATCTCTGTTTAAGACGTGCCCAGATAACGTGGGGGAAACATTCTGTAAGTGTCTGGTCCAGCTTGAATTTAATCCAGTTATCAGAGACAATAAAACATCCAGTCTGCATGTGAGCAATGCAAAAATAAGGCAACCATTTACTTTAGTCCATCTTAACAAAAGCTTCTGCCCTGATCCTGCTTGCAGGGTAAATATGATATTAATCAGGAATGGTTTCCTAGCATCTAGAGAGAGAAGGAACCAAACCTATGAAGTCTCTTGAGTTTTAATTCTTTTTGTTTATTTTTTTGTTTTGAGATTGGAAACCATTTGCTGTTGTGATAGAGGGTCAATGTGCTATTTCTTGCCATGATGCCTTGTTACTTAACTGTTATGTAGTCCTAACTGTAGCTTTTCAAGGAAAATCATCTTTTCCAGGTCTTTTTCATGCTTTAGGAAAACTATTGTACCATTGTTACACCCCTGTTGGTTAGTAGGAGAAAACCTCTAAAAACTGTTTTAAAAGTAATCAAAGCTTCAGGTTCTGTAAATTCAAATCCATGAACAAGAAATGAGAAGTCTGGATAATGAAATGCTTCTTCTCAGATTGTCTAAAAATTTAGGATTTAGAGGTTGCCAAAGCACTCTTGCTACTGTACTGATAATACTGAATTGCTTGAGAAACTTAAGGTTTTACTCCTGACAATGGCTAAAGAGTAAACTAATGTGCTAAAAGAATAAACCATTATTTAAGTGTATTTTTTTCTAGCAATGGAAGACATGAGTTAGGGATTAGCACATTTCTCTGCAATGCTGAAGAAATACTACAGATGGCCATCATGTGCTCTGACTGTTCACTTAATATCTAATTTGTCTGAATGTGTAATGGGTGTCCATTTTTACTTCATTTAATTTGTATATGCATATAATGAGCATTTAAAGACTTTCACCTTGGATAAGAGTGGGAGATTCATTCTTATTACATGTCTGTATCTCATTAATTCCCCACTGCTCTTTGAGCTCCTCACATCCAGTTATTGCTGCCAATTGAAATCTGTCACAGGTGGAAGCTGAATTCAGCCTTTCTGGCCTGAATTTCCAGAGTTAGAATATAGAGTTGGCAGCAGTTTAAAAAAGAATGAAACTACTGTTCTGGGGCTGTATGACTTGAAAGACTTGAAAGACTATTTTTGTTTGACGTTTAATTGCTATAAACTGGAATCTTGTCGTAATTTCTAGTGTCAAAGAAAAGCAAATACATCTCTGTGTGTAAATACAGTTAGAAAGGTTTGGGGTTTTTTTTAAACAGATGATCTGTGTGCTTACTCATACTTGTAAAAATAGTTTTTGTCCCTGTAAACAAGCATTATCTGAATGGATTGCTCAGTCATTTATGCCATCATTTGAATCTGTAAGCTTCTCTTTGTACCACACTAAACCAGGTGCACAACCATAGTACTTTGTTTATTGGATATTGTTCCTGAGTTTTGAAGCCATGGATTTTTTTTTTTTTTTTGAAAAGACTGAAATCAATGAAATAATTTCTCTGATGTACCTTCAAGATATCCTTCTGTTTGAAGGAATTAAAGTACATTCAACTGTTACTTGACGTTACCATTTCCAAGAGTCTTTTTCAAAAGAATCAGTTACTAGTCCCACACTCAGCAGCATCTTTCACGGGTCAGGTTCATAGTTCTTGTTTCTTTAAAGACATTAGATGCCCAGTGTGATAAGAGTGATGGGAGGTCACAAATGACTTCCAAGACGATGCTTGCTTCCTCTGGGCATCAAATTTATGCCTAATCTCTTGCTCTCCCTCTGCTGCATTAAAAATGGAAATTTCTAAGACTTTTTATCATCACCTTCTCTGAGTGATTGTACTCCGGTGGAGAGAGCCCTGTAAGACCTAACTCCTGCTCTCCTGGGTCCTCAGCTAGTGGGACTCCTTCATTCCCCAAGCTCATATGGGGAGGAAGATTGGGTTTCTGTGGCACCTGACATGGGCTGTAGCATTGCTCCCTCCAGGAGGAATATTTCCTGGCCAGGAAGGAGCATAAAATGGGAGACTTGGCAAAGGTGAAAGGCAAACGGCTTTGGGAAGTGAGGGCATCCTTTCCCAGCACTTCTGCCTTTTAATGCTTGCCAATGCAACTCATCTACAATCTGGTGCCACACGTCCCATCTCCTCTGGATGGTTTGGTGGAGAGCAGGGCTCCCCTGCCTCACCTGGGGGGCACAAGACCTGAAGGAAAGAGGGAGAAGCCCTCGTGTGAACCCCGAGAGCAGCAAAATGGCCTTTGCAGCCATGACCCCAAACATCTTCTTCAGCCCAAGACAAATACAACCTGCACCCTGGCTGCTGGGACAGGCCCAGTCTGCTGGAGGGATGGTTGTGTCCCTATCCTGAGCTTCAGTCCACATCTACCAGCTTTTACTTTAGCCTTTCCAGTACTTTCAATGAATATACAGTCTAATCATAATAATTCCTTAAACACCAAACAGAGCCTGGGCCATGTTACAAATAGCAATAGGTTCCAGAGGGTTTATACTAATCTAATGCACTTGCTTTATTAACAACAAGAGCATGATCAAAGGTTTTATAGAAGTTTAAGGCTTTATTAATTCAACCCAGTTAAGACAGATTTAAATTTCTGCCGATTTCCTAATTATTCACTTGCAGATCATTTACAAAACACTTATGCTAGAAAAAACTATTCTAATTAAATGAAAGGAAACCATTTCTGTTTATTAATACCTTTCTAAACTTGACTGTGGGAATGCTGTAACCTCCAGATGCCTTCTGACTCAAAAGTTGTGCATTACTCCAGGCCCAAACCCAAGCATTTTAGTGCAATAACAACATCACATAAAACTGCTGAGGAGGGATCTTGCAAGCGGTGGTCTTCACCACCTGAAAGCAATAAGTATTTGTGACTTGTTTTAAGCATTATGACACACTCTAAATCAGTTCTGCATGACAGCATAGTGGGTTTTCACTTGTGAGCATAGCTGGGGGATTACTGCCCGCCTTGCCAATGGATTTGGGTTCTTTTTTCACTCTAGTATTCAGCTGAAACACCAGATACTACACATAAAGAGGCAGTTAGGCAAAAACCAGCAGTGACAACAGGGAATGTCCCCGTTCCAGGGGAGCATCCCGTCTAGAGAGCCGCAGTTTGCTTGTTCTACCAACAGACACCAGTTACGAGTCAATGTGGAGAACTCAAATTGGAAACCACCCGATATCCAGCACAGCACAGCAAGCCGGCCACAGCCACAGGAATTTTTCCTCACAGCACCCAGACGTGCCTACAACTGACCAAAGCCCGATTATCCGCCGCTGTGTATGTCCCTGTACTGCCCCTCCATCGCGAACCCACCATTTCTGTGCCTACACGGAATTCCGAGCCTCTAAATCCTCTCCTTCCCCAGCAGCGCGAAGCGGAGGGGTTGCTGTCCTCGCCAGGCAGCGGGAGGTACCTCAGTCTCCTCAGCGTCCGGCCTGCCGCGCCTCTCTCCTTCCCGCCGCCATCCCGCGCCAGGACCCGGCTGCGCATTTCCCCTCAGGGCGGGCGAAGGCAGCGGGACGACCTCCTGCCAGGGAGGCGTGTGGGGAAGGGAGGCTCCCCGCTCCCTGCGGGCCGGCCTCGGGCGGCTCTCCCGGGCCCGCACCCCGCGAGAGGGCGCTGGCCGGCGGCGCGGCGCTCCCCGGGAAGGCCGGAGTTTGAAAAGTGCCGGTTGCTGGCGGTGCCGCCCGGAGCAATGGCGGCGGGGACCCCGCAGGTGAGCGCCGCGCTGAGGGCAAGGAGGGGCGGCTCATGGCGGGTGGCTTGAGGTGAGGCGGCTTCCCCATCCTGGATGGCCGCCTCCGTCCTTCTGAGGTCCCCTCTACCTTTCGGGGGTCTCCTCCGTCTTCCCTGCCCCGCCGAAAGCCCCCCGGCCCCGGGGAGAAGGGCAAGGAGCGGCGGTGGCGGGAGCGGGTTTCCCGCTGTCTCCTCACCGGTGGGGGTGGCCGCGGGCCGGGGAGGGGGAGAGGCCGTGCGGAGCGGGTGGGATCCCCTAAAACTGTCCCTCCTCGCCTCAGGGCAGTGGGGTTCGGGCCAGGTTGGTGCTCGCTGAGGGAATCTCTGTCTCGGCATGGAGGAGGTGCGGGTCAGCGGGGCGCTGCCGGGGCTGGGACGGGCGCCAGCCCCCGTGCTCCGAAAAACATCCAGTTCTGGACTAAGGTCGGCGGCGTGGCCGAGGTGCCCTGCCCTCTTCCCTTGAGGCGTTTCAAGCCTAGTCTGGGAAAGATGGGATGGAGAGAGCGGCACAAAAGACTGGGGTCTCCCTTTCTCTCTGCTGTCCAGCCTTGCATAGATTGGAGTTGGGACGGGAGCTGCATGGCTCCAGACAGGATTGCAAGTGTCTTTTTCCGATGCTTGCAGTGACTTTTTTCTTGTAAAGAGTGAATGTGGCTAGCGTGTGTGTGCCCGACACAGACCTTTTCCCTACAGCACAAAGTTGCCCTGAAGGATGTGATTTTCAACGCTCTGGTGAACCCATGTGAGCTTTCTCATTTGAATAGTTTCTGGGTAGTAGATCAGCCCATTTAATCAAACTGTAAATCAGTTCCTGTGTTAGTGGTGAAACTGTAAGAGCCAGGTCTGCCCTGGGCTTTGTGCAGGTGAAGCTTATTGCCAAACTGGGCATAACGAGTAAGGGGACGAGATCTTCCCAGGCTGCAATCCCAAGGACTAAGTGCAACTTTGATACTGCTGATGTATCTGCCAGTTAGGAAGCAGTGTAGACACTTCAGTGCAAGGAGCCTAGCGGAAGCCTTGGGTGAGTTGTGGCAGCCCTACTACAAGTACCAAAAGCGAGTTTATTTAAGCCTGCTTGGGTATTTCTCTGCAAGTTGTAATTGTGTTTTGGGATTGCGTTGGAGACTTATCCTGAAGGTCTGAGCGCTGTGGGGAGCCCAAGAACAGCTGCAGCATGGGCTGGGGCAGTCTCCTGATACCCCACCGAGATTCCTGAGTCAGAATGAAAAATGGATCAATCCAAATGCAAATTCAACTTTTCCATCCTCCTCAAAAAGTCCCCTGACCGCGGCAGGGGGGTTGGAACTAGATGAGCTTAAGGTCATTTCCAAGCCAAACCATTCCATGATTCTGTGAAAACATACCATGCTTACATTCTAAATATATTTATTAAAAATAGCATGGTGCATTAACCAGTATTCATACTAGCTTTTGGCAGAGAGTGATGTGGAAGAAAATTGACCCCCGGAACTGCCCAGACTATACCTGTTCTCTCAATCAATACACAGGTCTCTGTATTCAGCTCCCTTCATTGGTATTATACTTGCACCACTACTCAGTCTGTTGCTCTGAGCAGATCCAGGGGGTGGATTGCTTACACCCATTTGCATAGTTTGGATAGAAAAGAGATCTGTGTGTTTTTCTAATAATTTAAATAAGAATTGCAGCCAAATGGACTCCTTTTAGTCACTTGCTACAGACTGAATAAAGAGCTTACTGATACTTCAAATCGGAGCTGGTAAAGGTTGCCTGTGACTCAGGAACTCCATGATTCAAGTTCTTCCTCACAAAACTTTGGATGTTTATCAAAGCTCTGGCTTATAGTTCCTGGCTTTACTAATTGGGTGAGAACTTCCTGGAATCAGGATGTTAATCTGAAGCTTTTTGTTACCAATCCGAACAACTCCTGTTTTGGCTATTGTGTATCTCCTGCAGACCCAACTTGGTTCTAAGCCAGCTTTAAAATAGATGTTGTTTTTTTCCTTCTTCTTTAACTGTTTTGCTGCTAGACTGAAATCAGCAAAAACTGATGGAGGATGTTTGGTTGGGTCTTTGATTAAATAATTGTTTCTGTGTGAGTGGCTTCAGCTTTGAATGCACAGCACACAGTGCAGTATGGTACCTGAGCAACACAAAACCAGTGTGGTTTATTGTTGGAAACGTGATCAACCGACTAAGGAGTATGAAAGCAAGCTGGGATTCCTGAATTCTGTCTTCAGTCACTGACATGCTGTGTGGCATTAAGTCAGTTTAGTAGAGCTTGACAACCATTGCTTTTGCATTTGAGCAGGGAGTATGCTGAATCATTAATGTTAGGTTATTAATATATGTATTGCTTTGAATGCCTTAAGGGCATTGTTCCGGTTGAAGAGAGAAACAGTGTCTTGCTTTTACAGTTTTATTACAGTTTTAAGTAGCATCCTCATGGATAAAGCTTTCATAGCTCTGGTCTGAGTCCAGTGTTTATGTGGTCAGTGAGATACACCTCTGCTGCTGCTGCCTATACTGTGTATGTCCAGAGCCTGCAGACAGAGCATCTCAGTCCAGAGCTGATGATATATCACTAGAACAAGCAGTGCTGAAAATGGTGTAGAACAAGCTTGAATACTACTAATGCAAGTCAAAATAGTCCGTGTTTCTAAGTAGCTTTACCGCCTGTAAGTCACAGAATAGAGACTGAGACAACAATTGGCTCACCTTTGCAGAGACAGCACAAAGTTAAGCCTATTCTGTTGCTTGTTCATCTGTAGAAACAGCTGTGGGTTTTACATTTTATTTCTTCATGCCTAACATCCAAGAGTTAATGCATGCTTGTGGCATGCCTAGAAAGCTTTAATGGGTTAGTTGGGGTGTGTCTTTGAGCATCAAGACACATCCAGGTAAAAATCTGTATCTATTACATCATACTAGTAAAAGTGAATGGTGATCAGAACAAGAGCAAATATTGGCTGGGCTTTGATACTTGAAGAGCAATGTGTGGACATTAAATAACAAGGAGACAATGTGAAGGTTTTTCTCCAGTATAGTTTAAAATGAAATGAAGGCATGTTAAGGTCAAAGTTGTGTTCTGTCCTCTGCAATTTAAGTGTAGGTCTGGTCTTGTTGGAAATTTGCTGAAAAGTTTGGCTTAAGAATTTGTTTGAACCAGTTTCTAAATGAAATGAGGAGTGGAATGTTATGAGGGTATTGCCGTACCATAAAAATGGTTGAACTGTGTTACCTCTGAAATCCTATTGGCTTGATTACAGGGCAGCTGTCTCTTGCAGCGGAGCAATGGTGTGAACTTAATGGATCCAGGCTTCCAGCAAAAACTGGAGGGTGAGAAGGAATTGCTTCGCCGTGCTATACAGAAAGAACTGAAGATTAAAGAGGGAGCAGAAAACCTGCGCAAAGCAACAACAGACAGAAAGAATCTTGTTCATATAGAGCATGTGCTGAAATCTTCCAACCGAAAACTGGAGCAACTGCATTGGGAACTTCAGGAGCTTAATGCAAGGATTGTAATAACAGCCAAAGAGGAGAATAAGACAGGTAGGGCTTGGGTTATGATTGACAAGAAAATTCTCTTACAGTGCTTCATATTTATATATATTGAATTGATGTATTTTTCTACTGAGGGCTCAAAAGTAGTAAGAGTTCAGTTGGTATTTAGCTGATGAAATTATTTGTGCAGTAAAAAGTTGAGTATGGGGCAATAAAAGTGAAAGAAGGCAACATGAGAGATTGATATAGGGAGAAGACCAGCTGAGTGCTGGACACAGGTAATATTCAGGCGTAGGTTGCAGGTGGAATTGAAGAGATTTGAACAGAGTTTCTGGGCAGTTGATCAGCCAAGTATCTGACAGGATGAGTGAGTATAAAAAGTTCAAAGAGTGCTTCTTAGAATGGGTTCATTGATAAACTAAGAAATACTGATTTTCATTTGAAAGAGTGTTTTACAGTCAGTTTTGTAGGCAAGACCTTTTTGTACTTTCATTTATAGCCTAACCTTATTTCATAGAGTCACCCATCAATAACCCAGTGAAATGACACAAGATAAGATGACTAATGGTATTGATTGTATTGTTTGTGCAGATGGATCAGTGTCTCCAGATCCTTGTCTCTGGGAAAGAAACCCAGACCCCATGGCAAGGAAGATTGAAGCTCTGAAAAAGCAGCTGCATGTTGAAATGAAAGTGAAACAAGGAGCTGAAAACATGATCCAAATGTATTCAACATCCAAGGTGAACAGGAATAAGCAACCATTTGAGAATACAGATTTTTGGATTGAAATGTTTAAAATCCATACATAAAAACTGCCTCTGATAATTGGAGTGTGGAAGAAATAAATCTGTAAAGATTGCTTGGCTGAATCCTATCTCTGCATTTTGGTTCTCAGCATAGTGCGAGCATGTCACATTACAGCACAGGACAACCAATACTGTAACACTGCATTAGACTTCCTGCAACATGGTACAGATTTCAAGAATTTAGCAGGAATCAAAAAGGGAATGAATGATGCATGTTTCGTTTGCCAAGGACTTAATCCAACCTATAATTACTGTATGCTTGAGTTCGGTATAACCCTATTTAAAAGGCAAATTACAATATTTAAAAGACACATTAAAAAACCCAATAAATTCCAAGCTTATTATGAAGCTTAATTTATCCAGACCAGCAGTGTAGAGGGTGTGATACTCTTATTTGTTAAAAACCTCTGTTCACAAAACAGTGTAAGCACAGTGAATTCCTAGTCTCAGTGATTGCAACATCACCTTGACGTGTCTTTTCCCTCTAAAAATGGAGGTAGTGATCTCAAAGTCCTTGATCCTCGGAGATGTCTCCTTTACGTAACTGCTTATGTATGCTATTTCAGAATCATTTATGACCCTTCTTGCAGGTACCACCTCATCCTCATATGTGAACACCTTACTGCAATCCATTCTTAATGGTTCCCTCTTTGCCTATGCTTCCTTTTTGGCAGGAGCGGAAGCTGCTGGCTACAGCTCAGCAGATGCTTCAGGACAGCAAGACAAAGATTGAGATAATCCGCATGCACATTGGGAAAGTATCTCAGTCAGCAGGAGGGATTGAAGATCCAGCAGATCCAGCAGGTAGGATGCTTTAAGTAACTGATAACAGCCCAGAACAGATGCAGCCAAAGCCTTAAGATCCACAGGCTCAGTCAGTTCTCATCGTTGCCATATTTTATCTCCCAAATGGCCAGTGAGGATGGGGAGCACCATCAGTGCTTTGGAGCTGCGTATTGAGGAGCTGAGACATCACCTGCGCATTGAAGCTGCTGTAGCTGAGGGGGCCAAAAATGTGCTGAAGATCCTGGGAGGGAGTCGGGTACAGGACCGCAAGTTCTTGGCTGAGGTAAGCACTTATTCAGTCTTTGTTGAAGCATCATGAAATCACCCTCTCAACATCAGTGATTTAGCATGAATGAGTAGAGTTAATTGAGAGTTATTAATCTGGTATTTCCTGTCTCTCTGAGAACAAACCGGGATCACTTTCCCTTCTAGGAATAATATTCCTTCAAAAGTGACACTGATGGGGGTGATCAGGATCTGTGGGAAAATATTTAGTCTTTCTCCTTTATTAGTAAGGTGTTATCTGGTCTGGGTTGGAAGCTTGTTTTAGTAGTTCAGAAAAAAATTAATAGTACCTGGACTGGGGCTGTACAATGCCTGGTTTCTGTTCCACTTCATATTGCCAGGCTCAGGGTCGTTTGCAAGAGTCCTCTCAGAAGATTGACCTGCTGCGCTTGTCCTTGGAACATCAGCTTAGTGAGCTTTCTCCTGACCATCCAAAAAGAGCACTCATCAAGCAGGAACTAGTAAATACTTCCTCCCTGGGAGCTCAGCATGGCAGTATCCAACCAACTTCAGTTGTCAAACCTACAGCCCTTACAGGTACGTAAGTCCTGTGTGGCATGTTGCTTGTGAGGAGGATAGAGGGGGAAAATTAATTGCCTTTATTTTCATTATTGTACTGTCTTTTGCTACATGGGGATTTGGTTTTCTAGGGTCTGGACTTATGTCTTCTAGGCCAGGCAGAGTTTTTTAATCTTATGGATTTACAGTCCCTTAATCTGGAGTAGATTTGAGCTATTAACCAAGGAATCATGAATCTGAGAAATTCTCAGACCCTTGTGGACAAGGCTGACTGGAATCACTTATCTTTTACATTACACAAAAATGGGATGAATGTGAAGATTTAATAGTAATAATATTCTTTACTCTCCTAAAATTCCTCAGGAACGTTGGAAGTGAGACTAATGGGGTGTCAGGATCTATTGGAAAATGTTCCAGGACGTTCCCGAATGACTAGTTCTTCTCCTATCTGTGGCAGCCCAAGTGATTTGAGATCCCTTTCCCGAACACGAGTTGGCCTGGGTATCCATGGCCGTAGTGTTGCAGGGAAGTACCTGCGGAATGAAGAGCCATGTAGTGAGTATGGCATTCCCTCTTGAACTGGGTGGCATATGGGGGTTTCTCATCATGGTGTTGGTTAGCCTCTTGTGAGTGTAATTACAAGATACCTGTTTTCTGCAAAGCTAAGAGTTAGTTGCGTTATACCTGGTCCTCCCTCTACTCTTCTAGAAATTACAGTTGTTTGGGATATTTGCCTTCAGCATAGGAAATTTTCTGTGGTAAAATATTATAGTCCATGTTTTCTCCTTTGTTTAGATGAGGTTCTTGCCGTTCTAAAAGTGGATAATAAAGTGGTTGGGCAAACAAACTGGGGACCAGTTAATAACCAGGCATGGGACCAGAGCTTTGTCATTGAGCTGGACCGGGTAAGTCTGCCTTAGATTCCTTGTGGTGTTTGTTTTTCCATTTCAACTTGCCTGATTTGCTTGTTTAGCTGCCATTCCACTTGAGTGAACTCTGCATTGCTGATGTCTCCATGTTGTTTTCTGCGCCAGTTATCTCAGCCTTCCCCTGAAGGCAGTGCATCTCTGGCGGAGGCTCAGCCTGAACAGCATCTGTTGTCCTTCTCTCCTTATCTGAGCAGCTTTACTTCACTTATGAGCAAAGTGGCTCTCACAGGGATTTCTGAAGTTGGGAGCCAAGACAACCATCTTCAGAGGGTCTATAATTAAGATGTGGAAACAACAGAGAAAGTAGGAAACAAGTATTAAAGAAGACTCTTATGCATACTGTTTACTTTACTGATTTTATTTCTTTTATTTATTTTTAACAGCAGCATGTGTGTGCCATTGCCAGAGCATGGGGTAGTATGTAACTCTCTCCTGCCTTTATTTTTCTCTTCCTTACCACTCACCCATCCCACCAGTCTCGTGAGCTAGAAATTGCCATTTACTGGAGGGACTGGAGAGAACTTTGTGCAGTGAAGTTTTTACGTTTGGATGATTTTCTGGATAACGAACGTCATGGAATGTGCCTCCCACTGGAGCCCCAAGGCATGCTTTTTGCAGAGGTATAAGTTTTGTTTCTTTTTAAGAGAACTCTACTTAGGGTGCTTGCCCTGAAAGCAGTTGTTCAAGCCAGGAAACAAGGGATGGAAGGAGCAATAATCTAGAAGGGTAGAATGACACCTGAAATCCTTTTCTATATAAGAATAAGGAGCAACATGATATAATAGATGTGCATATGCCATAGCCTGGAGTGACCCTCAACTGCTCCACTGTAATTATACGTGTGTGTGCTGTGAAATCTGTTATTTGCTTTCATTGTGAGTCATTGGTGACACTTTAATTAAACATATGGCTTAATAGTCAGAATTGAATCACAGAGACTGTAGAATCAGAGACCCACATTCCCTCTGGGTATGCTTATTTTATCATCTTTCTGAGGTTAGCAATTTCAAGTACCATCAATAAAGAGATTATGCAGGTAATACCTTAAAAGCCACAGTACTTTCTCCTTTGTGTTGTGATGAAAGTCCTGGGGTTCATTCTCCAAAAGCAGGCTCTTGACCTCATGTAGCAGAGGAGGCGAATTTGGGTTTTGTGGGGTTTGGTTTTGGTGTTTTGGTTTTTACTTCTCTGCCATAAACTAATACTTTTTTTACCCTGCAAATGAATGTGTTCTTTATGCATGGCTTTACAAATTAGATTAATGATGTTTGGGATATGAATTTGTCTGGGATTTTGTTCTGCTTTCAGGTAGCAGAAAATTCCAACGTCTAAAACCATTGGTAAAGTAACAGATGTTGAGAGGGTGAAGCTAGAATAACACAGTCTGGAGTCTATGTAATTGACTCCTAACCTATCAAACAGATATAAACGGAGAATTTGGTGAGAGGGCAGGCACGTGTGAAGGTCTGTGTTCACAGTGTAAATGAAAAATCCTGACAAACCCCCTTTGCTTCTCTGCCAGGTGATGTTCTGTAATCCTGTCATTGAGAGAAAGCCAAAACTGCAGCGACAGAAACGCATCTTCCCCAAACAGAAAGGTAAACTGCTGAAGATCTCACTGCTTGCTATGTAGGGTGTGTAGGTGAGGGCAGGGGTTTGCACAAGCAGGCTGGTGTACCCTCCTATTCCACTGAGTTTGTATGATACTAGAATGCTTGCTAATTCCTGTGTGTAAGTAGGTGGGCTTATTAGAATGGCAAAGTTTGTTCAATCACAAAACATGTAGGCAGCCTGGCTGTGTAATGTGATAATTGTTGTGGTGTTTCTACTCATAATTAACATTGTGAGGAAGATATAATTACTAGTTACTTAACAGCCTCCTTAGCAAGATCAGGGACTCAGGCTGTGCTAATTTAACCAGTAATGCTGTTACTGATGAACAGAGTTCAGAAGGTTTTCAGGAAAACTCTGAATTATAGAAGATGGTGTCATGAACAGGCTACTGATTATCAAGTCTTTAGAGCTGGCATCTCAGATTAATAGTTTAGGGACTGGAATAACTTCCATATTTTCTTCTTTGTCTGCAAATTCTTTCTTGTGAAGTTGAATAAGGTAAGATTTTACATACTGACAACTGGCAGTGGGGTTAAGTGAGATTTTATATTATTCAGGAAGTAGTAAAAATAACAAAAACATTCCAAATGTTTTACTCTTTTTTAAGGCATTTTCAGAAACTTTCTCTTAGCAAGTTGCCTGATTAAAATACAGTGTTGAAATAGAAGAAAACCTGACTTAAAGTTTTTAATATTTCATGCAATTTCTACTTGAGGATTGTTATGATATTCTATGGAACTGAACTTAAGTGAAACAGTAGATCTGTATCATCATCATTACTAATCTTTCTTCTGGGGGGGAAAAAAGCCCATTCTCCCTGAGGTGGGCTCCCTTTCTGAATAACCCACAGGTGTTTGGGTGAAAACAATAATTTAACAGTACATGAGATTGTAATTTGTGTGTTGTTAAATCATTGGTGTTTTGACTCTGACTTTTCCAGGGAAAGAATTTCTCCGAGCTCCTCAAATGAACATAAATGTTGCTGCTTGGGGTCGCCTGATGATGAGTTTCCTCCCTCCGTGTAGTTCCATGGGCACTCTGAGTCCCCCACTCCATGATCCCATTAACACAGACTTTTCTCCAGTTCCTCCACAAAGTCATGTTGATCCAATGTCCAAATTGAGTAGGTAAGTCATGTTCTGAGTGTTGCTGGATGACACTCTGAAATGGGTGTAGGATAGATACTAAAATTTGGTTGCATCTTACTAAGGTGGGTGAAGATATCGATCAGAAAAATGTATCTGAGGTTCCTAATTCAGGATTTTAAGTGCTGCTGGAAATTGCGTCATTTTAGTGGGGTGTTCAGTACATCGTGGGTAGCTCTGACTTAGTGTTAGCACTTGGTCTGGTTTCCAGAATTGCTCTCCTAACAAGCAGTGTGTTCCAGAGCCAGTGGGACTTAGCAGCTTTCTTTTTCTCTGCAGTGAGATCTGTGAGCAAGTGGTGATAAGTAAACACTGTGATGCTACAAAATAAAACACCCCAAAACAAACACAAAAAAACCCAAAACAGAAACAACAGGAAAAAAAAAAAAAAAGGGGGAGGGGGAAGAAAACTGAAAACCCCAAACCTAATCAAAAGCAGATTTAAAAAGTTACTTTATATACAAAGAAAGGTGTATTGGTTTTGTGCTGTAAAGGAAAGAAATTCCATGTATAAAGTATTTTTACCAGTATAGTAACTGAACTCCGGGGAAGATCACAATGCAATTGTTGTAGTAAAAATGCACTCTTCCTTCATGAGGCTAAGTGTACCCCAACCACTAGCAAAATGGAGCACTCATAGGATCATAGAATAGTTAGGGTTGGAAAGGACCTTAAGATCATCCAGTTCCAACCCCCCTGCCATAAGCAGGGACACCTCACACTAAACCATGGCACCCAAGGCTTCATCCAACCTGGCCTTGAACACTGCAAGGGATGGAGCACTCACAACCTCCCTGGCCAACCCATTCCAGTGCCTCACCACCCTCACAGGAAAGAATTTCTTCCTTATATCCAATCTAAGCCTCCCCTGTTTAAGTTTGAACCCATTACCCCTTGTCCTGTCTCTACAGTCCCTAATGAAGAGTCCCCCCCCCAGCATCCCTATAGGCCCCCTTCAGATACTGGAGGGCTGCTCTGAGGTCTCCACGCAGCCTTCTCTTCCCCAGACTGAACAGTCCCAACTTTCCCAGCCTGTCTTCCTGTGGGAGATGCTCCAGTCCCCTGATCATCCTCGTGGCCTCCTCTGGACTTGTTCCAACAGCTCCATGTCCTTTTTATGTTGAGGACACCAGAACTGCACACAATGCTCCAGGTGAGGTCTCACGAGAGCAGAGCAGAGGGTCAGGATCACCCCCTTCGACCTCCTGGTCACGCTCCTTTTGATGCAGCCCAGGATATGGTTGGCTTTCTGGGTTGCAAGCGCACACTGTTGGCTCAGAAGGTACATTGCATAGAAGGTACATACTGTGTAAAAGACACTATTCCTGCTGATTCACAAGACATAGAAAAGCAAAAAAGAAAAAAAATTAACTACTGTGTTGCTGTTAAAATCAAGGCTTCCTTTAAATTCTTGATCATAGTGACTTATTTTTATGCACCTCTGTTTAATTTATTTTTATAGCATCAGAGAGCTGTTGTTAGATGCGAGTTTAACCATCACCAACTTAATAGCTTCTTTTCATTTATTTAGGAGAGCATAACTCTTGATACCTCACAGACTTGGGATGTGAATCAGGGGGTCCTATTGTCCAGTGAGTTGGGCTGAATTAATATAGAAAAGATGTGTCTGTATGATGTTCTGTTCTAAGGCAATCTCCTTCAATTTTGTCTTTAAAAATGCAGTGATTTTCCTGCAGCTAAGCTCACATTTACTGATGAAGCACCACCCAAGCCTCCACGCCTGTTCCAGATGGCCAATTCCAAAGAATCAGCCCCATCTCCTGCAGATTCTCCGGTAATCATCAGGGCTAACAGGGAGACCTTTCATTGGTTGTTATTCTTTCAAGGCCCAGTTCTTATTTGTTTCTTACTGGAGAAATCAACTGTACTTTAGACCGGCATCTCCTCATTAGCTGGCTGATCTCCTGGGATTCAGAATCCAGTGAGCTGTTTTGGCATGGAATCTTAAATTGGGAGTTCAGGGCAGTACAGAGAGAAGATGGGGAAGGAAGGTAGGCAGGCTTTTAGGACTAGATGAAGTTCTTAGTCATTAAAGAAACTGGGCAAACCCAAGAAGAGCTCTACTTTTCTGACAGGAAGAAGCAGGAAAATTGTTTTGAGTAGTATAATGGTTAATGACCTGTGTTCTACCACATCTTGCCCTTTCTTATTTGCCTTTGGTGATAGAGGAAGCTGCATTCTTTGATCATTGTGACTCTTCCTGGGACAGGAAATGTCTTTTTTTTTTCCTAGAAAGGAAATGTTTTATCCCAGACTTATAATAGCATTTACTTGAAAGGGTTTGAGCCTATAAAAAAATATCATACATGTAATGTGTGACTGTTGACAATCTGTTTTCATGCTGCTTCCCTCCAAGCAGAGGGGATGACCAACTGCAAGAACTTGTCTGATTCATGACAGGAGAAAATTTGGATGTGGATGTTCAGGTCTGACTTGATTCCAGATTCTGTCCTTTCCTTTCTGTTCCTAGTGTCTGAAGAGGCTGCATGTTGAAGAGAAGTCCCACAGCTCTGCTATAACAGTCCCAGCATCTCCAAGGTAACTGTGGACAGCATGGACTGTCTTGGGTCACAGATTGAAGAGGCACTGGGCTGAAATGTTTGGGCATGTAGTCTAAAATTCAGCTCAAGGTCTGCTTTGGTTTCTCAGCAGCAGCCTCTTAGTGCTGAGTATAGACAGTACCATGAAAAGTCTGCTCTGAACTTGTCCAAATGTGACTCATCTGCTTTTTAACCCCAGCACTTAGCCTAGTGTTAGGCTGCACACTGCAGTGTAATAGATTATTTGAGTAGAAGGTAAAGTCACTTACCTGTCTTCAAGTGCTTCCTTGTTTGAAGTTTCATGGTGTGGTATATTTAAATGTCTGTGTTCTAAGTAATAAATTTCAGAAACACTTTTGCTATCTCTCACACTTCTGTTTCTGTTGATATGCAGGATACACTGTATTTCATTACATAGGGAGGCATAAACCAGTAAGTTGTTTATAGTCTATGGCAGCTGTATATACACAATTTGTATGTAACAACAATACAGAGCAGTAAATATACCAAAAACAGGACAAGTAAAAAAAAATTACTATTGTTGAACAAATACCGACCAAAAAAGCATGAATAGCAAAATCTATCAAAGATGACCTTACTGTTCAGATCATAGAATTATCTTTGTAATTTCATCATCACTTTTGAGGGGTCCCATCTTCAAAACTATGTCAGGCACCTGCCTACTTTCTCTCTGAGAAGGCTGAGGAGGGAGTTGAGTCCGTCAAGGGTAGATACTTTGCTCTTTGTTCCACTGGCTGGAGGTGTCTGAAGTATCTGCTGCCATTTAAAGATGATCCTGGACTCAGGTTTTTAGGATGTGGATTGTTTGTTGAGGATTTTTTTATTATTATTTCCAAGCAGTTCTGCAGCCTGAGTTTCCCTGGTAACACCTTGTGGCTGACACAGCATCTCTTTATTCAGCTACATTTTTTCCAGCAGCATCTTATGTGTGTTGTCTCGCCATGTTTCATTTCCAGTTCTTGAGAGAGAACTTTTTTTTGTATGCCCTTATCCTGCCAGCACTTGATAGACATGCTCATGTCCAGTTAACACAATTGCTGTTGAGCCTGCTGAAAGAAGTGAAGGCAAAATAGAATTTTACTATCTCAAGCATGGGGGTGGAGGGGAGCTAATCCTGTTATGGAAAGTCACAAAGAAAGCAAGCTTTGGAGAGTTGGAATTGTTGCTCCTGTTGCCAGCAGAGATTCAAGTCAGACTGCTGCCACTGAGAGCAGTTTCCTTGTGGTTGCTTGCTACTTTTTTCAGTGGCAGAACAGCAGCAAGCCTAAGTTTTCAGGAGTTCATCTTAGCTGCGTCAACCACTCCTTGTCTGTTTGCCTTCCATTTTGCTGTACAGAGCTTCTTCACCTAATAGCAGTATGTACTCTGTAGTTATCTGTTTGTGCATGTTTTGGGTATTGTCTCAGCAATTCTGTGTTTGTCTGCAGGAAGAGGACAGTTCAGCTTGAGGATTTTCACTGTATTGCTATGCTGGGACGTGGTCACTTTGGGAAGGTAACACAGAAGTGTACACTTTGTGAAAGAGGGCAGAGGGACTGTGGCTCTGAAGATTGGCCTTTGCCTCAGAGTCCAAATAGAAATGTTGTAGTACAGAAGAGATTTGTTGTAACACAGATGTACAAAGCAAACCCAGCCCAACCACACAAACAGCTGATAACTTGTTAACAGTCAAAATTCCTGAAGATTTGTGGCTTCACAACCTGAAGAAAACTATCCTGAGAGTCATTTCATAAAGCACACCATTACCATTCCTTTCTTTTTCATGGTGGTCACTAATGGAATAGCTCCATTCCCAAAATCTGTATGCGTCGTTGCTTGCTCTGAGAGCTCTGAGGTGCTCATGAAGCACTGCACTAGCTGTGATACTGCTGTGTGTGGAAAGAATATAACTTACACCAACATCCTTCTAGACTGCTTCAGTACATGGAGCAGGAAAAAAGCGCTAAATTTTTGGAGTTGCTTGAGCTTGGTGTTGAGAATGACTGTTTGGAGTGGATAGAAATAGTTTGTGTCAATGGGAGTCAAAGTAATCCAGTGAGAAAATAACAGATTTGTTTGAAGTAGAGCTTTTCTGTTGTGTTTCAGGTACTGCTGGCTCAATACAAGGCAACTGGGAAGCTGTATGCTATCAAAGCCCTGAAGAAAAAAGATATTATTAGAAGAGATGAAATTGATAGGTGAGCTTGGTTTAGTAGATGGTACTATTGCCAGAGGGTACATTTACACACCTGTAATCAAATGTTGGTAGGTTTTATGTGTACTGTTGAAGTTAAACTTTAACACTGTTAAATGGCACTGTTAAAGTTAAATATGAGCTTAGGGCTTGAGTAAGGAAAGTTGTAACAGTGCTGCTTTCTGCCTTCTGGTGGAATAACACCTGAAGAACATTGTAAGACTGAAGATTTGGAGGGATGCAAGATAAATGCCATATTAGCCCTCACTTTTTATTTCTCTAACTTAAGCTGTAAAGATTTTCTTCTTCATCCTGTCTTTCTCAGAACAGGCTTTTCTGCCAGGTTTTAACACTGACGTTTTCTTTCTTTGAATCCTGGCAGCTTGAACTGTGAGAAGCGAATATTTGAAGTGGTCAATTCTTCTGGTCATCCCTTCCTGGTGAACATGTTTGCATGTTTCCAGACACCTCATCATGCTTGTTTTGTGATGGAATATACTCCGGGTGGTGATCTCATGATGCGCATCCATGAAGATGTCTTCTCAGAGCATGTGGCACAGTGAGTTAGAATTAGTCTAGTTTCCAGGCAGTAAACATTTTGAATTTGGTTCTCATATAGATTTCCTGATAACTGTTCCTCTCTTTTAGGTTTTACACAGCCTGCGTAGTCTTGGGGCTCCAGTTCTTGCATGAGAAGAAAATTGTTTATAGGTAAAGAAGCATAAATTCACAAATTAGACAGTCCAGCAACTTGAAAGTTGATTTTTCCTGTCTGGAGCTCACTATCTCGCTGGGGTCTCTGATCTTTCTGTCTGTCTTTGTTTTCCCCATTGCCTGCTGCTGTCAGCATGTTCATCGTGTTTAAAGTAAAGAAAGTCATCTAGAAGCTATTCCTCTGACATGTTGCAGGTGATTAATCCTCTCTGACATGTCAATACATTCTGGGGGGCACCTGTAAGTCACTGCTTTCTTTTTTACTGTCATAGTCAAGTAAGGTGTCATGCTGTTGTGGGGTGCTCTTTTCCAGATGAATAAGCCCCACCCAGCTCCAAGCTGCTTTGTGAGCCTTTCATTAAGAGGAAAACATCAATAACTTAAGGGGAATCTTTCAAATAATACATGATTCAAAACAAATGCAGACTTTGCTCAATTTAAATTTGGTTTTATTAACATCTAGCTTCCACCTCTTGTGCAAAAGAAGATGTTGGTTGGCAACCCTAGGACTTCACCATTCTCTTTCCTCTCCTTTACCTTCAGGGACCTGAAATTGGATAATCTGCTTTTAGATGCTGAAGGATTTGTGAAGATTGCAGATTTTGGATTGTGTAAGGAAGGTGAGTGACTTTAGTGAAGCTGAAATTGAACCATCAGAACCAGTTTAGGGTCTGGGCTTCAGTAATTTGTTTGCAAATACGGATACTGAGGTGGTCCTGTGTAACTTGCATTATTCCCATCTTAAAAACAAAATAAAACCCAGCAAGGCCATAAAACCGCAACAAACCAAACAACAAAACACCTTCACCTGTCTGGCCACGATGAACTTGGAAAGAGAACTTTGTCCTTTCATCTTCAGGAAACTTACAAAGGAGTTTAAAATGTGTGTGTTCAAAGGAGCCAGAATACAGGATGCTGCGAAACGTGTACTTGAGTAAACGAGCAATGCAATCTGCGGGGAATTGCCATGTTTTTTCTGTTTGTTTAAGCATTGTCTGTATATTTCTTATTTAAATTTGTCAAGGGCTTCAGGTTTCATACCTCCTATTGCTGTTTACAGACATTAAAGAGAACCCTTGCCTGGTTAACAGCATTAGATTATCAGTGATAAACTGTGGCTTCCAGAAGATGAGGCTGCCTGTGATCCATTTAGTAATTGTGCTGGGTTTTACAAGTGTTCTTTTCCTACAGGAATAGGTTTTGGAGACCGCACAAACACCTTCTGTGGCACCCCTGAATTTCTGGCTCCAGAAGTCCTGACGGACATCTCATACACTCGGGCAGTAGACTGGTGGGGATTGGGTGTGCTCATTTATGAGATGCTTGTTGGTGAGGTAAGACCTTTCTTTAAGAGAACCTCCCTAAACAGGCTTGTGGCAATAGCACCCAATCACGTAAGATAACACTTTGCTGAACGCAGTCAACTATTAGTACTTAAATTACATTTTACTCATTCATAGTGCTTGCCAAACAATAGCTAATTCATACAGTTGTATACTATTCGCATCCCTATTTAATAGCGAGGAACGGGTGCTATGTGGATTGAATAATCAGATGTCCTAATTGCAGTCACCATTCCCTGGAGACGATGAGGAGGAAGTCTTTGACAGCATTGTCAATGATGAAGTCCGGTATCCACGATTCCTTTCATCTGAGGCACTTTCTATAATCCGGAAGGTAATGGGCTTGATGGTTCACTGAGAGCCTGAGGAATTTGCATTTATTGTGTAAGTGGATCCAAAGGGACTCTATTAGGACTGGATAACATTTGTGTGTGTAATCTGGAGCTGCCTACGCAGCTGCCTACATTTACACATACTTTTCCTTTCTTTCCCTTTACATGAATGTTATTCTCCTGTCTAAGGATGACTAAGCAGACTTTGTACTGAGGGCTGCTGCTGCCAAGTCTGACATGGAAAAGTGTTGATTCAAGGGCAGGAATGTCAGAGTCATTCAGTTTTTAAATATAACCCAGTAGTCAGGGGTCCACAATTAAGATGAGATGCTTCATGCAGTTTGTAGCACGTATCTCATTGATGTGGGCAAGTTATTTACAAGGAGCTAGGTCTGAGCTATTATGAGCAGATCTATGACCTTGCTGCAAAGTGAGAATGAGAAGATACTGAGGGGTCAGTCCATCTCCTTTCTTTTTTTTTTTTTATTCCTCTGGAATATGATTTCTCTCCACCTTTGTTCCCAGTGTTTAATTTTGACCTGAAATTTCCTGCAGCTTCTTCAGAAATGTCCAGAGCGTAGACTGGGAGCAGGGGAAAAAGATGCAGAAGAGATTAAAATCCAGGCCTTTTTTAAGGTAGGAACTCACTTTATCCCTCCTTCTCATCTCTTGTGCTTGAGCTGAAAGTGAATATACTTTCTGCTGGTATGGAGGCATATTTCCTATTAGTCATCAGTGAGATTTTTAGTGGTTGCTTCTATTGTACCTCAGTGCTCTATTCCAGAATGTGTTTCATGTTTGAAATGACATCTTCCAAGAATGTATTCTGGGATCTATAAGCTCCCAGAACTGGCTTATTTCTGATTGTGCTTCTTCTAGGTGCAAATACACCTACCTTATGAGCCATCAACATCTCATTTCATAAATAATCTTAATGTCAATTTGGTCTGTTCAATTCCTTCTCTTACAGGGAGTTGATTGGGATGCCTTGTTGGCCAGAACTCTGAAGCCCCCTTTTGTGCCCACTATAAGAGACCCAACTGACATTAGCAACTTTGATGAAGAGTTTACATCACAAAAGCCCATTCTGACTCCTCCTGAGCAGGTTGCTCTCCTGACCCGTAAGGAGCAGAATGTCTTCAAGGACTTTGACTTTGTCTCCAGACACCTTTTAGATGTTTGACTCAAGTTACAAAAAACATGAACAGATTGTTACCACCTTGAGAGAGCCAACAGAGGATTTGGCATGAGCAATGGAAAAGTCAACAGATCTACTAGATCTGGTAGTAATGCTGATGACCCTGGGATGAGAGTGACTCACAGGCTGAGCTAACCTGCTGTGGTTTTTTTCAGCCTCCTTTGCTGGACGGATACTGGATGTCAGTTATTTTTAAGGAGCAATTAGAGTTTGACTGGATTTATCTTCTGCTGCCATGACATATAGATGAAAATGTGGAATTTAAGCTGGACTTAATTTAATGAAATCAAATAATCTCTGCAACCCAGGTTACTCTTTGCAGAAAGCCTGAGTAAGTAGCACAGCTTTTTAAAGTTGCATAGTATTAGAGGGAATGGCCACTTCTCAACTGTTGTCTAAAAAAGATACATACAGCATTCCCTCTTTGTAACGATTTTTAAGCTCATTCCCACTCATAATTATGTGTATGCCGGAGAAGGCCTGGATTTTAACACAACCAAGACAATGATATTTGGGGCTGACAATGATTCGAGTGATTTATCTTGAGGAAAATGAGTCTACTTCTTTGAGGATGCTAAATCTCAAAATATGTTTTTAATGATGTGAAGAAGCCACAGCTTTGTACATTCTACTCTTGAAAATAAAGAAACCATTCCTTATAATGAAATTTCAGCTTTTCATCTCCTTTGTGTTATCTGAACATTTCAGGTCAGAGCTAACCATATTCTGCCCAACAGGCAGGCTTTTATTTTTCTCTGTAAATGTTAATAGTAGCATTTCCTTCCTCCCTCCCTCCCTCTCAGTCAAGTTGTGTACATGTTGCATGGTGTCATCCACTGTCACAGACAAATGACTGTAGCCAAATTGTCTCTCCACAGATGTTATCAATATGTATCCTGTATCTTTTGCTGGGGTAGTCAAATAATTAGTGTTAATACTGAAAAATCAGTAAGTTAAAGGTGATTTCCTTTGCCTGTGTTGTAATTATACTTGGCAAGATACGTTTTTCCTCTTAAATTCATAATATTTGTTGGGCAAAAAAAAAAAGAAGTGGAGGAGTATCTAGAAAGGAAGCATCACATTGGGAACACACAGCTATTACTCTTTCAGTTTGTCTCCAACAGAGGTAGACAGAAGTTGAAGCAATGCAATTGTGCTATATATGGAGATAAGGCTCAGTGCAGGTAGTGAGTTATCCCTGTTATATCAAGGCTGGTCAAGAATTCAGAGAGGTAAGAGCTTTGTTTGTGCAAAACAGGTAATTCACACTGAATGTAGATTTAATCTTTTCAGAGCCAATTATAACTGCATCTGAAATCCCTGTGTTCAAATCTCCTGCATCCTCCTGCTCTGCCTTGCAGTCTAATGACTCTCTTAAAGCAGGATATGCATTTTCCTGCCCTTTGTTTGAACAGTACTGCCTGGCTTGCTGTTGGCCCCTACAGTGTGTTTTGTGACCTTTCTTAAGGTCAAAGGCTTTGTCAAGTGATCAGTAAAGTGGATTGTTAGCACAGTGAAATCTAGAACTTGGCTTCAAAGAAGGAGGCATAACCAAAAAAAGGCATATTTAATTTTTTAATCCAGTAAAAAAACCAGTAAATTACCATCCTGGTGCATTCTAAAAAGAATTACCAAGCAGAGGAAAACTGTGTTCTGAGTTCTAGTATCTGCTGAGGAGCTTTTATTTGACCGATACCTGAAGAACCAGAGATTGTGATGTGGCCAATGAGCCACACTGACACAAACTGCAGAATCTTCTCTGGATGCTATGCCATTGTTATGAAAATAATTCTTAGTGTTCTGATTTCCCTCTGATAGGAGTTTCTACTCTGAACTAACCAGACTGGAAACAGATCCCAAGCACTGGAGTTGGTAAAAAAAGGGATGCTGTTCTGCTTTTGGACTATCATGCTGTGTTAAGGACTACCCTGTCCTTCCATGAGCACCATCAGCTTTAAATCCGGAGTGCATTCTACCAGCTCACCAGATGTGCTCTTGAGCTGGTGCATTTCCTGAGCCAAGGCAATTAAGGCACAAAATCATTTTAATGTTAAGGTTTATTTTGCTGTTTGTTTTTGTTGGTGCTTTTGGTTTGTTGGGGGGTTTCTTACAGAAAAGGTCAGGACTAAACTTCACACCACAGCCTTTTCTACTTCTAAAGCTAAAATTGGTCATCCCATACTTTCTTTAGTTCATTATGGAAGTCTGACCTTTTATTCCACTGGAACACAAGTAAATTTGCTGCTATCCTAGAAGGCTGTCAATCAGCACTCCTTCCCCTCAGTGAAACACACAGGACCTACACTCTTTCCTCTTGCACTGAAACTTGGTATTCTTTTATAAATTTTTATTGAGGTAGTAATGCCAACAGTGTTACTGGAGCTAGGCAAGAAGTACCCACCTCTGCTACTGGTTCTCTCCCCACAAGCTACAGTAAAGGCCTGAGCATGAAGTTATCTGCAAAAATAATTCTGTAAGTAAGTATGTTGGTATCATTCTTTTGTTGATTCAAAAATAGTCTGTGAATTGTTAACACCACCATCAGCTTAGAGAAAAAACCCTTAGGAAGCTGGTCAGGACATCACAAAGTACTGGCTAATTATCTCATTAGCTGAATGTACTGTTTTACAGCTGTTTCTCATGCACATTAACACTATTAAAGCCTCAGGTCTTTGTAAAAAAAGCATTAAGTTGAGGCATGTAGTCAAAATGAAATTTGTCTTTGACTGTCCAAATATTGACTCAAGTATTTCTATAACGTGCCTAACACTACTGACCAAAGGCACTGCAGTTCTCACAGCGAGAACTAGGTTGAAGAAAGGCTGCAGGAATTATATTGATTCTGGCTGATTTTGTCTGTAATTGCTGTTCCTTGGCAGCAAAAGGAGAGGGAAGCTTTGGGGAAGTGAATGTAGATGAAAACACTGCTCGTTTGTCTCTTCTGGGGAGATGTGGCTGCAGTTACAAACGGAAGTAAATTCAGAGAGAGACCTTTGCTCCATCCAGAACTCAGCTCTGCTGCCCTTCCCAGAACCAGTGTTTAACAGTGTTATTCATATGTAAAAAAAATAACCCTGACTTATCCTTGAAGTATAATCTACAGGATGAACAGGTTGTGGAATAAACTGCATAGTTCATGATGCACTGAAGTTCCATCTAAGGCAAGAGCAGCAACTGCATTAGCAAAGCTTTACCCAGCAAATGTGTTGATGCTCTACCAGGTAGGTGCTGCTGTGACTAGACAGGCTCATTGTTCCTGTGAAAATAGATTTTCTCCCATGCAGTCAGGTGGCACGAACAGAAGAATCTCCACAGATTGAGGATGACCCCTTGGTCAAAGGGATTCTCCAACTCAGAGTGTCGCAGGTAGGAGATGCGATGATGTGACATGAATTCCCAGGTGGTGGTGTTGCATGAGATCAGATAGAGGTGTGAAATGAGCAGCAGCACAACAACAATGGTGAATATAACTATCAGGAGAAAGGATGAGAGGAGGAAAATGTTGTGATTCAGCCACTCCCAGGACAGTTCAAAGTACAGGCCTGACCTGTCAATTCAAAGAGCAATAAATTCATTGGTAAAAATGTTGAGCTAATTCCGTAAGCCAAGCAACCTTGATGGATCATGTAAGTTGGTTCATAACTACTGAACTTCTGATAATTATGTTCTACAGAGAGTTAATATACTGTTATAGTGTTACTTAAGAGTTAATAAACTCTTAAGAGACTGCACCAGTAGTAACTTGGTATCTAAGAAGTTGAAAAGATACTGGTTCCCCTGACAGCTTGAGACAGTCATCTTCAGTTAACTCCTCCTGAACAGGCTGGCAAGCCTGTTGGTGTTTCCAGTACTTGGATTTGTAAACCCAGGTCTTATTAGAGTAATTGAAGCAAAATCAGCTTTTGTACTGTTATGAATTCTGGTAATTACATCTTAATGATGAATATGAAACTTAAATTATCAGATTCTGCTCAACTACTGCTCAGCTATGTTGTCCCTTGGCAGATTAGGGGACTCCAGGGTGCAAAAGAGGGTGAAGATCCAATGCCTACAATTCCTGCTTTGCTCTATATAACCCCTTCAGTGGGACTCTAGCACCATCAGATCATTTAGCCATCTCAGAGGTCAGAGTGCTGCCTCAAGGCCTTACCAGGCAACCTGACCTCCCCACAACAGCACGACAAGCTGCACGCCCAGGTAGACTATAAAGAAGGGGTGATTCTTTTCCCCTATGCAGTTCTCAATCCAGGGACAGTGATGGTCGTAGCGCCGCACGCAGTGCTGGCACAGCTGGCAGTGCCTGGCTCGCATCGGCTGCTGCAAAACACAAACCAACAATAAGAGAACAAAACCACTAGCAGTAGCCTGCTGCTGTGGCTGTGCTAGTGTGGTAGAAGAGAACATCATGCAAAACTCCCTTCCTCCACAGCGGTACTATCCCAAAAGCACTCTTTTTTGAGATAACAGCACAACATGCACTGCTAAGACAACTAAAGGGGATCATGATCTCCTTGGTAAAGATCCAAATGAATGAGTTCCAAATTAAATTATTCTCCCACACTACTTCTAGCTATCCTTTTTTTTTTTTTTAATCTACTTATTTACAGGAAGTTCAGTGTGTAAGGGAGGGAGCTAGAGCCAGTCAGTCTATTCAGGATTGATGTGGAAAGCTAGGACCACAACTATTGAATAAAGTGAGCAGGGATGGGATGTTCTTATGAGACTGCATGGGAAATGTCTGTGCTTCTGGGGGGAACACAAGACACACACACAGGAAAGTTATCAAGTGGTAGGAATAGAGAATATGAAAGATCTGGCTGAGAAAATTAGTGCCCCCCCAGGATTTGTTCCCCAAGGCATATATGTTTTGCCAGTTTTTCGTCATAATAAGCTTACTGCTCCTGGTAGATATTCTTCGGGAAGTCATGGAAGCTAGGATAATGCTTGGTTTTATTAAACTGTTGAGCATCACTGTGAAAACAGGCCTTTCTAGGCTTTAGGCAAACTATTTTAAGAGCTAATCTAATTGTTCTAGTTTTTCCTTCATGTTGGCTTTTACAACTCAGACTAATGTTTTGCTGGGTTTAGGCCTCCAGAAGATAGAGATAGCAACAGTTTTTGTATGTCATGCTTGGCTGCCTTTATCACAGTATCTTCAAATTAACCTTTTCAACAACACCGTAAGGTCTGACTGACATGGCAGTAAGAATGTCGCAAAAGAAGATCCTTGTTTCTGTAAGCCAGCAGGGAATTGTTTCAGCCTCGGAAAACCAGCACACATACCAATGCCTATGAGTACCTCTTTAGCTACACAGTTCCTTTGGATCACTTTGATTCAGAACTGTATTGGAATTCAATTCGCTTGTTGTGTTAATTTTTTCTGTGAGTTTTTCAGCACAAGGGTGACCCTTTGCTAGAATCAATCAGATCTGCCATGCCTCCAAACTGCTGCGCAGTGAGCAGCAATGATAGAAAAGCAACAGCTGCTGAACAAAGAGGTTGCCAAAACATGTAAGCTTGGGAATTGCCCATCCTGTCCTCTTCTAGTGTGTTACAAATGCCTACTTTCCCCATGAACACCTACCTTCACCATGCAGTAACCACAACGCCGCAGCTTAATATTACTTGGAACCAGGGGTATGGCCACACTTTGTTCTTCACTCTTGTCTGCCTACAAAAAAAGAGAAAGGGACTAACTAAGGAGGTTTTGTGTGCTGCTGCTGTGCCATGACTGAGCTGTCTCTATCCTTTCAGCCAATAGTTAAGCAATGCTGGTTCTCTCTGTCATTAAGAATGTTAAACAGAGTAATTTCTTCAGATCCCTATAGGAGCTGCAGACAGCTAAGGTACAGCGAGAGAAAACAGACTACTGTAACTACCAAAAGAATGCTTTCACAGAGGCAGAAATAACTGCAGGCAAGATACCACACTGATTGTGAGGCTACACTCTGGGACAAATCCAAGGTTAGAATTTGCTTTCAAACACAATAATGGTATATTTTCAGTATAAGCAGTGCTACTTAGCACAGCCAACATGTACTTCAATGATGGATGATTAAAACTTTAGTCCTACACAATTTGTAGGCAGTTAACCTGAAGCAGACTATCTCTGTTACTGAAACTTTGCATCTTTTTTACTTCATTGTAACTTGTATGTGTACATGTCCGCTGAGAGGACAAATCTATACACAGTTCAATAGAGCTGCAGAGGGCACTTTCTTCCAAGCCTGCCATTTGGTTTTTTGCACTTGTACCACTTAGCAGTAGTTAGCATAAAACAGGTCATGTATACATTCCATAGGGTATTGCAGCCTCTGATGTGTGAGAGAGGACTTGTGCTCAAATGGCACAGTGCGTTTAGAACAGGGATGTGCTGTAAGAGACACACTCAAAGTCTGTGAACCCTACTGCTATTACAGAATATGATTTGGACACTGTCCATCCTGATCTCCAGTGGTCCATGTAGGTTTCCTTTATGCCAAGTGCAACAGAACCACATTGTTCTTATCTAACAGAGTGGGGAAACTAAAGAAAAGCCTACCGATGTTACAGCCTCACCACTTTCTTCCATTCATGAAGTGCTATACCTTCTCTTCCTCTTCAGCCTTAACAAAACCCGGGTCCATGAGAGACACCCTGAAGTACAGCAGGATGGAGCACAAAACCAGCGAGACGAAGATCAGCGGCTGCAGCAGCTCCCCGCGCTCCTCTTGCTTTTGCAGATCTGCAAAGGAGAGCAGTGCGTCCTGGTGAAGCCTTTGGGGCTGTTCTCTCTGCCCTTAACAAAAGGTTCCCGCACCCCTACGGGAGGAGCAATGGAAGAGACCGGTAACAGCAGGGGCTCCCACAGGTTCCCCTCTGCCCTCAGTGCCGCCCGAGGGCCCAGAGACCGAGGCAAGGCAGAGAACACCCGCGCTCCGTCCGGCGCAGCCCGGGCCCGAGCCCGAGCCGCAGCCTCCTCCGCTCAGGGGCGGGCCGGGCCCAGCCCTCGGCCGCCCCCTCCTTGTGTCAGGCCGGGGTACGGGAGGGCCGCGGCGGCCCCGCCTCACCTGTGCGGTGCAGGAACAGCCCCAGCGCTAACCCACAGCTGAGGGCCGTGTGGGCCACCCTCACCCATAGCCGCCCGCCACCCATGGCGCCCGCCGGCCCGGAAGGGCGGCCGGCTCCCGAGGGCGGGGACTGCGCGGCCGAGCGGGCGTTGTTGTCCTCCCGGCGTGGAGCGCGGCTGTGCTATGAGGAGGGCTGCGCGGTGCCGGTACCTCGGGCTCGGCTCCCCTGAATGGGAACCGGGGTCTGTTTCCTCCCCCTTGCACTCGCAGCCTGCCGGCCGCCTTTCTTCCCCTCATATCTGCATGCTGGCCCTCCACCTCCTTCGGCTCCCTTCACTCTTGTTCTCCCACCCTGAACCCCGGGATCCACGCAGTCTCTCTGTCCCCAGCCGGGTGTTGTGGCTGAAAGTACTGTGGGGAGCACAGGGCAGGGGCCCTTGAGGGCAGTGGCGCTGGTTAAATTCCCCTGCACCTCACAGTTAAACCCGAGGCAAATACTGCTCAATGTAGATAGGAGCAATAGAAGGAGTCTCGCAGAGGTGTGCTGCTCAAAGGCAAGGAGTCAAGGTGCTGTCTGGGTGAGCTCTGGTCGTGCCACTTTATTTCACGTGTTGATTTCTATCCCCTAGGAAGACACGCAGAGGTTCTGCTGGAGGAGCACATTTAGCTTGTAAAATGTTTGACATACATTCAACAGGAGGCTGCTGGGGTGGGAGCTGATATAAATTCCAGTGTCTGAAGACTCCTCTGACAGCAGCAGAGCGAAACTGGCTTGTCTAGAGAATGGTCCTTATCTGAAAGCAGCTGAATTGCACCCCAGATGTATTGGTTTTAATCTCTTGCTAACAGTAAGGAAAGCGAAGATGACTAGCTTAAAAGTACACATTTACACTCTGTTGGTTTAGGGGAGATGAATCTCATCACAGGCCTCTAGAAGTTCTGAAATCAGGGTATTTTTCTCTTTAAACTCTAGTTTTAACACAGATGTATCTCGCTGAGGTTGTTACCTTCTTTCCCAGTAAAAATTTTGAAAGAAAAATCACATTCTTTGCACATTTAAACTTAAAACCTATCAGATTCCTTGGTATTGTTTGACCACAAGGGGGTATTCTTCATTTGGTCTCCCTGAGTCAGTGGCCACCTGCTGATTCCAGGAAAGCACCTGGCTTAAAATGGTTTACATGAGACAGCTGTGTTGAAATGTTAATGGCAATGTAGTTTAAATTTCCAACAGTCATTCAAACCCTTTTGCTTTCTTTATTTGTTCTAGGTAAATGCAAATCATACAAAAATCCTCCCGCAGACACCTCATAGACTGCATCAGGGCTTGTCAAACCTCACTGTATGTGAGGTGGCCCTGCTGCTCTCTGCCTGCTTTAAATAGCCTGAAAAACCTTTCCCTTCCTTGAGTTGCAAAGGAAGCCTTGCAGAACAGTAGGAAGCTCAGAACAGCACCATCAGGCTCTATCTACAAACAGAGAAGGTGGGTAGTGTCTTTCCGTTCTTTGCAGAGAGGTGTAAATTTTAAAGCTTAGTGAAGGCAACTTGTGTAGTAACAATATTACCCACTTGAAAGTAGAAACATTCTTATGTTCTAGAAAAGTCTGTCCTAAGGAATGGTTCTCTCTCTCTTTGTGATTAAAACAATTTTGGTGCATGTTAGATTTCTGGCTTACGGAGATCAGAGCTTATCTCTGCCTTAAAGGGTTTCAACCTAAAAAATGACTGGTTGAAATTAGGTTCAGCTCCAGAAAGTCTCTACTAGTCAGTTTGAGCGGAGAATCTAGGTTCTTGTGGCATTCTAGCTAGGAATTTCATGCTCCTGGAAGCATCTCTTTGTACTCTTGAACACAGTACATTTTCAGCTTCCAGAGGTAGTTCAGTTTCACATGATTCCTCCTTCGGCCAGCCAGAGTGTGATCTTTTAGCGTTTACATTGACCATTGAATTAACTGGTAGTTGAACCCTTGCAGGACCAGGGTTTTAAGAAGAAAGCCATGCCAGCCTTAAAGCAGATTGATTGTTTTAAGCTGCAGTCTTTTCTTAAGTACTCAGCTTCAGCCCACTTACAAATTTTAGGCTGTGGAATGCAAGCCACAGATCCATTACAGAGTTCAGAGGCAATATTCACAGGCAAATATTGTTCTGATTTTTTTCCTTTCTCTCCCATAATTTCATAACAATACTCCCTTCCTCCATGCCTCTTTTCTATGGACAAACAGTTATTGTATCCTTTGGAGTGAGGAAAGGAAAAGCCACTGAACTGCATCATCAACACACGGCAGTTCCTTTCATTTGCAATTAAACACATGACAGCACATGGAGCAGTAACATACCTAAATGAACCACATTCATAGACCAAAGGAAGAAGACATTGTTAAGCACTAGGTTTAATACACAGCGGGTATCCAATGGATACAACAGAAAACTTAATTCATTCAGAATTGTAAGGAAGCAACAGTTGTGCATTATTATTTTTCTGCTTGGTTTCACTATGTACAAACATTTGAACCAGGCCTCTCAACACTGGGCAGGTCAATGGACAGAGTAAAAGCAGACACTTGCTCATTATAACTGAGGTTACTTTCTTGAAGCAAACAAGGAAATACACATTTGGTTAGCTTAAAAACTTCTTATTTTTTTAGCAAGAAAAGAATTACAGAGAGAATCAGTGACAATTTGATGAAATCAAAACATAGTCTGCTAAAGCAGAAGTGTTTCAGGTCAGCAGATCTCATTCAAGTGCTGTCTTCTCATGTTGCTTTTCATCCATTTGTAACAACTACTGTTACCCTCTATGCCTCTTACAGATGGCTGTTGTGGAGACCAGCTATTTCCCTACTTTTAATTCTCTTTTTCTAGCACAAGCTTCCCTCTTACACCTGAGCTGCTGCAGCTCCTCCTCAGTCTCAAGAAAATGTCATTTCTGTGGAGCAATGCCTGAATGCAGTGCCCCTACAGCTCTTCTCCTGTGGGTAATTATTGCCTTCAAGTGATGAGAGGGGACTAAGCTCACAGCCCCAAGACTTTGCTTCCCTCTTATTTTTCACAAGAGACCAAAATGCCTGCAGCAGAAGCCCAACCAAAGGAATAAGCTGGATAGGATTGTACTGAATCATTTCAAATAGTAGGTGCACGGTGATAGCAGCCACCATGCAGATGGGGCAGATGAATATCTGCAATGTTACTAATTGCCACAAGAAACAGTGCTAAACTTTCTTGGCTTGGACTAAATAGGAAATCATACAAGTAGATGCCAATCCTTATAAGCAGTTCCTCCCACACATCCTGTAAAATGGAAGCACTTGTGGAAGGCTGCCCACCAATTTGCTTTCTTACCTATTGCAGAGAAAACAGCAGACACCTGACACTCTGCATGTAGAGGACTTGGACTTGGCCAAGTCATTGACTTGGGCTACTGAACCATGAAGGCATCCTCCAGCCAGGATAGAAACTACATACAGTCAAGATAGAGGGTTCCTTTGATGGCACCATCTCTGCAGAGAGCTACTGAGTTGTGTTTGTGCTGTTTGCCATGCTTCTGAATATTAAAGGAAATGTAGTGAGAACATGAAGAATAGGCTGAACAGGACAACAGCTGCAGAGCCCCTCTGCCACATCTTTACACACTATGAACTTCTCTACAGCTGAATTCTCATTTGACAGAGATTTTGTTCTAGTTTTCTACATAGGGTTGGTTCTTGGCTCTATAATTCTGCATGAAGTTGAAGTCTCCAGGTTAATTCCTTTGCTCCAACAAAGCCAGAAGGCCTGAGAGGCTTCTCTAACAGTCAAACATTTCACGGTACGCAACTTCCCCTTTTACATTAGACCTTCATAAAAATTCAGCCACTTTGCCCTCCCCTCCTTTACAGAATATTGGTGTGATGGCTGCAGATAATTACCCTGTTCTGTCCTGAGTAATTAATACTTCTTTGCCTCCAAAAAGTGCTTTTGGATCATAGTACATGCATTATGCCCAGGGTGCAACAGCTCCTGTGCTTTCAGTTAGGAAAATGGAGGTACAAACTAGTTTTAAACTTCCAATTCTAGGAACTCTTGGATTATACTTAGCTTATTCAGAGGATACCTTTCTCTCTTTTCCTCCTTACTGAAAGGGAAATGTTATTTTTCAGCTCACAAAGTCCTTTGGCTTGAAGACATGGAAGCTGGTAGCCAAAACTCACATTAACAGGGATGCTGTTTCATTTAAAATGCTGTCTCAGGAACTTACTTTGGCCTGACTCAAAATCTTACGTGTAGCTGGCTATTACAGAGCAGTTGCACCTCCCCCTTCCCCTGGGCTCAGTGGCAGATTTCAGAAAGCTGAGCTTTTCTGTCAGCTTGACCTGACTCCATTAATCTCCACGGGTTTTGTCAAGTGATTCAAGACTTTAATGGTAGAAGCTTTCACTGTATGGGCATTAGAAAGGAGGAAGGCTTAGTGGGTGGCACTGTCACAACTTCAGAAGGTCAGCAGCACTAAATGGAGAATTAAATGAGCAAAGCCTGACTCCCCTCTTAGGTTTGCATCTAGAAGGAAAATTAGCAAATGTTACACAGAAAACAGACCTTGAAATCAGCTTCCCTGTCTCAAAGCTCACAGGGACACAAATTCTTGGGGAACAGGAATGAGAGAGAGGAAAATACATTTCATTCAAACAACTGCAAAAAAACAAAGTATAATTTGTCAAGTTTTGCAAACCATAAGAAAACAATTCCAAAGTGACACAAAAATATATATAAGTTTGAAAAATACTTAAAAGAAAAAAGTACAGGTCTCACAATACCAAAACAAATGACGTATGGTTAAAAAGACATTGAATAACACCATATTGGCAGAAAAAGTAAACCTGTCCAGGGCAGCTGTGTTGTGTCATTTAAAGTGTCAGTTTGTGTATCTAGGATCTGTCTATAACGTGCTCAGCAATGACAACATTAACTCTGAGCATTAGAAGAACCTTATAGCAGCGAGTCAAATCGAGAGCAATGTACACAAGGGAAGAGAGCAGCGAAGGTTACTGTGCTGAGGCCTGAAATGTCTGAACATGTGTGGCTGTCACCTCCTCTTACTGCTGCCAGACATGGACTCTTTCCTGAATCCTTCCTAACGGAACATTCATGAGGGAACTGTGGCAAACAGAGGGCTCTAGTCAAAGGATTGCCCTTTGTTGAGTGCCCAGCTGCAAGACAGCCTCAGCCTCTGGTATCTTGAGCCTTTAGAGATCCAGAGCCTGCCAGGTGAAGACCACCTCAGTGGGACTCTCACCTACACTGTATCAGCTGGAATAATGCTGCTGATATGAGCAGGTCTGCACTGGTAAGTGATAGAGTCAGGTAAGGAGAGAGCCTTCTGCTTCCCAGAAGAGGGGAAATATGTTGGGGTGCAACAAGAGGTGCTATTTCACAGGACATTTCTCCTTAGGGTGCCTAGAGACTCTCCAGTCTCTGGAGGGTTGTTTGGCACATCCAGTTACATCCTCTGTGCTGCAGTAAGCTTCCTATAAAGGGAGATTACCTGCACTAATGCAGGCTGAGGGAGAGCAGAGCAGCTCCAGTACATTACTAGGACATGCACAAGCAGTTCATATCACTCTGGACTAGGGCCTAGTAGATCTTATCATGCAGAGCGGAAATACTCTCTCTGGCATTTGTAGCCCTTCCCCATAAAACAGAACACAAGTAAAAAGGTGGTGAAGGACCTGAATGAAGATGTGTAGCCCTTTGTGAACAAACCTTGTTCCTTGTTGCACAGGCTCCCTTAGAGAGAAAAGCTCTGTGTAGACAAGAATGTCTAAATGGTTTTACTGGTCATTCCTGGTCTTGAGGCTAGCTGGGCTGGCAGATCCCACTGCACTGCCAGAGGGGACAAACCAGGCCTCTTGAGTTTAATGGGAATGTCTTACTTCCGAATGACCCACATACAGTTAGCAATGCTTCCATTAATGTGAGTCTTTATAAAAACCCTTAAGGGAGTGAATTAACTCGAAAGATCTTCTTCATTTCCTCCTTTTATAATTAACACTAGAAAGGTCTGTTCTTTTGCTGTAATTCTCTGTTATTGTGTCCCCCAACATCTCTAACCAAGTAAGTAACTCATTGCTGCCTGCAGCCCCACTGAGTAGCCAATGCCAATTCAGGACTGGTGTTCTTGCAGACATTACAGGACCTCATGCAATACAGCAAAAGGGAATTTTCTAAAAAGTGGGAGATAAAAACGTCACACTAGTGATCACACAAGTAGCTCTTCAAGCTCATGGTCATTTGAGGCTCTGTGTGGTCTAAAATGAAAAGGTTAAAAGATACATAGTGTAGTTGTCTGCTTTTGTTTGTTTGTTTTCTTTTTGTACAGAAATCATACACACAGAACTTCAACCTGAAACTTCATAACAAAAAGAAGTCCACTAATTTAAGGAAAGCATTTTGTTGTGCAAAAAGTCCCTCCCCCCCACCCCCCCATTCACCTTCATCTACTGAGGGTCTCACACACACACATAAAGTTTCCTTCCAACAGGTGTGTTGGTAAGAAAGAGTCCTCCCTATATACAGTGAATTAGAGAGAAGCTGGATACAGTGCTGGCATGAGGCGTTAGAGGATTGCCTCTATCTGGAAGTGTCCATGTTCTCCTCCTTAAAGTTACTGCAGTGCTCTATAACTTTCCTATGGATAAAACAAGGACAGGGAGAGAGGGTTTAGTTTAACACTTATTGCATGACGGTTGTGGGACAGTTCTTACACTGCTGTCCCACAACTCCATCTCTATGTAATGTGTGTGATTTGCAGCAGGCAGTCTCTTCTGAGCTACGCATCAACCAACATCTGTGTCAAACCCAGTGTACTCCACAAGTGCAGCTCATGACTCCCAGTTCCTCCCCTTGGAAGTTCAGTGGCCAGATGCATGCATGATTCTGGATACAGGGAGCCCACACAAGTATGGTGAGTAGTGACGGCTGGAGACTATTGGTGTAAGAGATGCAATTAGCTGTGGGGCTCCACTGACAAGCCACTTGTGTAACAAAGTTGCCTGGTACAATCTGTGTGTATTTCCCACCTACAAACACCTCTCTAGTCTTCTGTTTTCATCCTCTTTCCCCTATTCTTCTCTTGTGTTCACTTCTTGCCCCTCACACACATCAATATAGGCCATTCTTTGGTAGCCTTACTTGATGTGGAAGAAAAAAACCCAGCTAAAGCTAAGTGAATGTCTGATGGTAGCACACTGGCTTCCTACCGGGCCATTTCCTTGGTCTCCTGCCGTGCTGAGGCCATTTTAATGGTGTCCTTCAGAAGAGGGATCCCACCTTCTTTGATCAGCAGTGGGCAGTACTTGTCAGCTGCAGAGAAAAGAATAAAACAGGTCATTGTGAACCTTCACAAAAGTGGTACAAGGGTGGCAGGAGGGAAAGGGGAAACCCGTGGCCCAAGAACATATAAAACTTTTCTTTATTACAGAGCTAGCCTGCTAGAGGTGCAAAACAACGGACATAAGATGGCTGAGAACGTAAAAGCATGGCCAGAAGGATCAAAACACTGAAGGAATTTCCTACACACTAAGTCTCATTGTTTCTTGTTTGGCTTTGCACTGCCTGCACATTCCTGCATCAAAGACTGTTCTCTCTACTGACATCACTGACGTGGGACGACCTTTTCTAACAAGCTCAGATCCACACGCTCAGCTCTTCCAGTGCAGTGGATGTGATTTCAGAAAGGGAACTTACGGTAGACAGAGACCAGGTTATACAGTGCCCAGGTAGCCCAGTGCTGGCTGACTGGGGAGATCCCTTGTGGAAGAAGTCGAAGGATTGGTTCAAAAGACCTGCACAGAAATATTGCAGTTGTTAGAAATACCAAGAGCTGCTTCTTTCAGCACTTCTGCTACTTCAAGCAACACAAACTTGGGTGTTCACAGATACCACAGCAGTAAATCCACTGGCATGTCAAAGATTCTGGCATTGAAGATGAGGTCTGTGTCACACGGCAATACTGGCTGGCTTACAGGCCTTACTGCTTTTGCATAAACATGCTGCCTGGATAAATAACTGCAATGAATGTGAGACCTGATTTCCATCCTCTGTGAGTTATTTCCTCTCAACAGCTGAAGCCCAGCAGCACTGATCTGTAGAGGGGCTGCTTGCATGCAATAGTTGCTGTGTTTTTTCTGACCACAATAATGTGTTGATACTGTGGAGCAGGCACTGGAATGCCATTTGTTCTGGATCCCTGCCAGGCACTAAAGGGAATACAGAGTACCTGATACCCTCTTATAGGAAGGACTTCGGAGGATTCCACCAGTTGTATTAACCCTTGAAGGGATTTCTGGGAACTGTGTCTTCCAGAGAAGAGTGAAAGCTAACAGCAATCCATGTGACTTTCAGAAGCAAACAGACTTAAGTAGGCACAAATGACAACAGTCAGGAACATGCTTAAGCAGTCCCAGACAAACAGATCACGTTTCCTGGGCTATGGAATTTCACCAGAAACACAAAGGAGAAACTCTTTAGGGCTCCCACACTTCTGCCATAGGAAGTGCCAGACCAGGTGTCTTAATTTCAGCAGCCTGTGTAACACATCTCAAAGGAAGGTGTAAAACCCTCACTACACAGTATGTCCCTGAGGATCTTTCTCCTTTATTCTAAACAGAGCCTCCCTGCTGGGTTGTACCTCTTCCCTCCTCTCTGTTGGTGTTTGCTTCCTGTGACAATCCTGGCTTCTAAGGGAGCAGGCCAAACTTTGCTATTCCTCACCTGTAATTGATATTTCTCCTGGAGTTGATATCCCAGCTTTGGATTGCTGCCCACATCCTCTTTACAACTTCCTCTCGGTGGGGGTCACATATACCCCAAGCTTCTGGACCATCAAACATGATATGGGAGAGCACGCCACAGGCATTATAGGATACCTCAATCCCATCTGCTTTGCTTTCCAGCAAGTTACTGCCAAGGAAGAAGAGATTACTCAGAGGCTGACACACTAAAGGTTTAAAAGTCTCCAGGTGACCCAGGAGAAGAGCTCCAGAGCATTCACTCTACTCCAGCCCAGCAAGGCACTCACCTGAACACACTGATGAACTGGGAGGTCATGAGCTGTGGGCGTAGCTCCTTCACCTCTGCTACATTGCCCAGGAGGCCCAACATGTTGCGATGCAGCTCCTGCTTCTCTGGGAACTCCTAGGCAAGCAAGGAACAGGATTATACAAAGTGGAGTTATGGCAGTGCTGAGAACAAGCAACCTGGGAGAAAGATTGTACAGTATGTCTAGAAAGGACTGAGTACCTTTAGGGAGTCAGCAATGGCTCTTAGCAGATGCATAAATGGATCTCTAGTGTTACAGACACATGTGAAATGAGAGATTGAATGCTGCTCTCCTTAAGGGGGACTGCACACAAGATGAGGAAAGAGCAAGATGGGTGTAAGTTTCTCTGTGCTTCTTATGGTTGGATGGATAGATGTGAGAAGAAGAAAATGTGCAAGCTTTTTCATTTCTGTTTGTGCAATACAGGAAGTACTGCTTATAGATTGGCATAGCTAGGGATCCTGACCAGGCACCTGCATCTCTACTGCTGCTGTCAGCATTCCTCTGGAAGGAACCACATGTACTCACTTTCAAGCACTCTAAGAACAGTTTCATGCCACTGTAGTTAAGGAACATCTCGCAGTTATCAGGGGTCTCATCAGTGATGTTCCAGAGGGCACTCCAGGAGAACTCCATCACCTGATCACACTGTAGAGCAGAAGAGGAAGGAACTGAAACAGAGCTTTGCTTATGTGGGTGCCCAGTGCAAACCAGCTCTTTGTGTTTCCTCTCTGGTATCACCTTAGATGACTTCAGAGGTAAGAAAACCTTGTTATTCACTTTCAACTTATCAGCAAGTGGGTTTTTAATATTCCTTGCCTCCTTGTCACATTCTCCTGCCCTCACTCTGGGACAGGAAATTCTGCAGCATCAACCGTGATATCTTGTGTTTGTTAGTGAAGCTGAGCTGGTGCTTTGGGCTGATCTCCATGCCCAAGTCGGAATGGAGAGAAAATACTCTATGTTTCTGGGGAAACACTCACCGTTTTATCAGCCAACTTCTTCTGAATCAACTTCAGCATTGTCTGTGGGCAGAAGAAGGGGAAGAGTGAGAAACAGTTCCAGAACCACAGAGCTAAAATTAACTGCTGTAGTACTGCAGGGCTGGCTGCAGGCATGTGCAACTCTGATCCTTTGTAGAGAACCAACTTGGTATCTCTTTCTTTAAACAGGTGGGGCAGGGTTATGTTCAATGTTGCAGGCATTTACAGAACTGAACTGTGTCGTAGTCCCTGAGCTACTGAATTTGTAGTCAAGTCTGTTTTGATCTGTATTACAAAGTCTGGAATGTGGTATAACTGCACCAAAGCAGTGGCCTCTGCAGCTCTTTGAAAAGGTGTGAGGGAGATGGGTTGACATGAGTTGGGAAGCTGATGCAAACTCAGGGAGATGCAGAAGGTACCATTTTCATTCTGGAAATGATATGGTGTGATAAAGAGGTCAGGTCTAAGGTTATACTGCTTCCTGCTCTCATAGATTGCCTGTCTCTGAGGGGATCACATCCAGTGCTGGTAGGCAAGTAGGGATAGGCTAGGAAAGGTTATCATTGGTAGGACACTAATTTCCTCCTGTGATACTGCAAGGCTGGATCACTGGCTCATGTATTTGGTGGACTGCTGCAAGGGAATTGTGGCAGCCTGGGTTAAGGATAAGTAGACACCATGGGACCATACCAACCATGACAAACCCCATCTTGCCCACAGCTTCTTTATGATCATTGTCCACCTGGCAGACCAGAGCATTACAGAGGTGCACAGCAATGCGCTGGATGGACTCATCCTGCCGGCTCTGGTTAAGGATGTTCAGCAGCAGCTCGTTGACCCGGCGGTACTGGAACTCCAATTCCTCAGGAATGCTGAAGTTGCACAGTGTCAAGCAGCAGTTCCGCTGTACCTGGGTCAGAAGGAAGCAAATGCTGGGCCAATGCTGGCAAATGCTGGTTATGAAAACATGAACCCCATCACCTCATGTTTCCTTGCTGCTTGGAACTGAAGACATCTTCTTGCTTGACTACAACCTAGTCTCACAGGGCCATACAATAACCCAGTGCTCATCACTTTCAAGCCAGTTCCTTGCTTCCTGTGAGCTGTCTATGCAGCAGTCCCCATTCTGCCAACCCAGTGGCATTATAATGTCAGCCAGCTTCTTATATAGTGTACTGGGATAATGTTTCTTTCTGTTGGCTCAACACCCCCAGTGCCTGCACCCTTTTCACCCCACAGTCAGTGCTGGATGTCTATGCTGTGTGTCATGTACACCCCTTAAACACATCTATCATCAGATAAGAAGGAGACTTGCTATCATCACTTTCTTCCCCTTGTTCTGGAGATCACATGGCAAGGGGGTTGGAATTAGATGATCTTTAAGGTCACTTCCAACCCAAACCATTTTATGAATCTCTGAAAAGGAGCACCCTGCTGGTAATGCCCATCACTGAGTGAAGGCAAGCAGCAGCTCTGGGCAGTAGCTTCTCTGGTGTCTGCCTCGGTTCACATCCTGGAGGCTTAGAAGACCCAGATACTAACACCAGAAAATAATCCCAGATCCTAATAGAGGAAAGGGGACTATGGGAGCTGAAGGAGACTGGACTGCTCTTACTGTGACTTCCTGGTAGGACTCCATGCCATTCAGCACCACTTGGATGACCTGGCGCCGCAGCTTTACGCTCTGCTCCATGCGGTACTCGGAGTTGGTCAAGTAGAACAGTGCTGCGCTGCCTGTCACCTGGATGTTCTTGTCATCCTTGTGGCACTTGAGGGCTGTGATCACCAGCTGCAGAGAAGCAACATGAAGCTTCAGTGCCACTGACTTGCTGCTGAGTCTTGAAGTAACTGTTACAAGCCTGCAAGGAATGTGTGGCCCAGGCATTGCAGGAACATGTTTGCGAATTGAAGGCACCCAGTTCCACTGCGTGACTGGAACTTTCTCCAGAATGGCCTGATATGGTGTCTCAGGGTCAAGAAAAGACCGGAGTTGCAAAACTTCGCTTGTTATGGTGAGGTAAATGCTAGCATGAGGCTTACCTGAAGGGCTCGCAGCAGTTGGCTGCAGCGTTCGATACGGGCTATGTCAAAAAGGAGGTTGATGGCCCGGGATGTGATTTCTGGCCGGTGTTCAGTGTAAGCCTCAATTGCATTCAGGACTTGCTCTTCGTTCTTGTCTCCACTCACCTGGGAGGAACAAAAAGCATCATTTATGAAGGAGTAAAAGCAACATGAGAAGGGAACTTTGAAAGCTCGAAGGGTGTAATTTTCCTGTGCCCTGCTGATACAATTGGGCCCAGGATGAGAGCAAAGAGGTTGAATCACTTCTCAGCCCAAGTGAAAAAAGAAATGGGACCTCTGGGGCAGGAAGATGGTATTCACAAGTAAGACTCCTATTGTCTTAAGTTCTTTTACTGTAGTCACAAACATCCTGGTTTTTCAGGCAGGATGATTCTTCCATGCTCTTCTTTAAAAGGCATGTTTTTTAACCGTTCTAAAAACCACATGGGGCACAGGTCTTGCTTTAGTAAGGACCTACTGAAAGATCAGAGCTCAGGTGTCACACGTGAGACCTGAAGAGCTCCATTTTTATGTTCTTTCAACTTCTACCAAGCTCCTACTGCCAGTATTCTTGTGGCCTCATTACCTTGTAGGCTGGAATATGCGTCAGGCGGCAGAGAGAGGTTTCAAAAAGGCCCAAGAACTGGAGCGGTCGTTTCAGACCCCGGAAGGGAGCGATGCTGCTCTTTGCTGGCTCAATACTGACAGGAAAAAACAGAGATCACTCATGTTGGTACCACGTGTCTTCAGGTGTCTCCTGCCATAGAAACATCTATCTGCTCTGCAGTCACTCTGACTGTACTGCTTCATAACCAGAGTGATAATAGCTACACAAACCAGCCGCTCCTAAACGTAAAACTAGACATTCATTCCAGATGACTGAGTGAAAGGCTAAATGTGTTGAACACAAACAGCAGTAAGAATTCATGCAGACAGAATGCAGCTTTCCCAGGAAGAAATTGTCCTGGAAATTCACTAGCTGGGATGAACATTTCCTCTTAGAAAAGGGCTGTGGATCTCGCTAATCTAAGGTATTTACAAACTGGACTGCATGTCATACAATCACAGACTGGGTTGGATTGGAAGGGACCATGTTCCTTACTGACCAAGAGCCAGTATTTCTTCACCAGCTCTCGTAGAAAGGAGCCAGTACTGTCCCACTCATTTGCCTTTGTTCAGTCTGTGCTTGGGGAATAGGCAAGCAGAGTTCTTGCCTGATCTGGAAGAGCAGACCTGTGGGTATGCCTCTACTGAGGTGCACCAGGATCCTCAAAGGCTGATCTGCACAGTATCCAGGTCAAATCTGAAAATATACCTTTAGATTCTGAGTTCTAAAACACTCAGCCCTCCTATGAACACTGATGTAATGACTCGGTGTAGAAATGTTTTGTCTCAGAAAAGTCAGAATTTCAAGTGAGGGTAAGAATGTTTTGTGTGGAAAATGTGTATAAAGGGGTTGGGGTTACTTTCAGGAAAAGTATAAACTACTGCAAGAGATCCCTGGAAAATGTGTGTGGCAAAGAACTGAAATACTTCTTCAGATATGCATGGCAGGAAGATAGGATGAATTCTTTATTACTCTTAAAGTCCCTACATGTGTCACATACAGGAATCACAGCTGCTTCCCATACCAGCCTTTACTGCTATGGGGAATCTAGCAAGAGTTATATCCTGCTTTTTAATATTAACTAGACCACCAGAATCTGGAAACCTAGCGGGAACTGTTCTTAATTCAATTTGTCTTTGGCTGATCTATCTACCCAAGCAGACCTCAGTAATTGCTGTTTCTTTACCTTGTCTGGCCCATCTTCTCCTCCATGCTTGGGATAGTGCAGTTCTCCAGCATGGTGTGCCCTGAGATATCGAGCGACGTGAGGTTTACCAGGTTTTCCACAAACAGGTTTAGAACCCGCCGGGTCAGCTTGAATTTGTAGTAACTGGACAGATGGTCTCGGGAGATATCCAAGTGCCTGCAAAAGACAAAGAGCATCTCAGAGCCTGGAAAGCACTGGCTGCGGCTTCTGCCTCTCTGCCAGAGGAAGATGACAAGCCAAGTGTGAGTGTTATACTTTTTATTTATCTTTTACTACCATAATTTCCTTCACAGGATACAGGAATGTGGCTGTGTGGGAGCTGGCAACAGGATCTGGCCCTATGTCTAACTGAAGCATACAGATATCTGGTAGAGGTCTACTCAGAATAGAGCACAATGACTTATCTGGCCACACATCTCACAGGAAATTGCTCCAGGCTCAGGAGCTGCCTTTCCCAAACTCCATCACAGCAGCCACCTGAGCATTTCTGCCTGGTGACTATAATGCACCAGAGGATCTTTGCATCCCCAAACATGTTGCCTCATCCCACAAATTGGCACACAGTTTTTGCCTGCTTCCCCAGTCTTGTATTTTTGTCACCCCAGGCTATTACACTGCCCTGATTTTATTCAGCTATTTAAATACTTAAGCTTTGGGGAAACCCTGATGCTATGTGGAGTAGTGGGACAGACTGAGCAGCCATCATCTGCAGGTGGGGTCCCTTACAGGCCAGGGGCTCCTCTTGCCTGCCAAGCAGTACCTGAGACCCTTGGGAGAGACTTTTTTATAAGACAGGAGCCAACATCCCACTCAAAAAATCTCTTTTCTACTTGTTATAAATCAAGTTTCACTGCAAGTCACTGGGAGTTAAAGTTCTTGGATTTATAAAATGTTATCCAGGATGCTCCCTGAGATTCCAGGTCATGTGTAAATGTGGTACCCCCTAGTGTCTGCATTCAGGAGAAATGATACTAAAGCCATTGCAGAGCATCCTTCACATGAGTACTATGACCCTTCTCTTTGGCTTAGAAAGTCCTGTCTCCCTTTCTTACCATCACTGTGCAATTGAACAGCAATTGTCTCGGCTCTGTTTCAGGAAGTCCTTTCGCTGCCAACACTGTGGGGTCAGGAGTGCCTATTTACACTGCTTGTTCCCTGGTTCCAAGCAGTGTGCTTCCACACAGTACAGCGACCAGTCGGAGCTCAGAGTTTTTCCAAGGTTTACCTTAGAGTCAGGCTTAAATTTTGGACATTCCAGTTTGACAAGTGGTTTGGAGGACTGAGTTTCCCAGTGTGATGGTTGCTATAGTACTTTATCTACACATCAGCAGTCATTTTTTTTGCCATCTCTCAGGTATTCAGCTGTTGTTTTTTACTTGCCTGGGAGGTGGTTGGGTTAGCTTATTCTTTCTTCGCTGTGTAAGGGGTTTTTTTGAAGGGTGTGTGTTGGTTTTTGGTTTTCTAAGAGGGAATTTCTGCTAAGTGACAACCTTTTGCAAGCAAAGTGCAGGCTGGCTTTAGACATGTCAGATATATGTAATGAGCCACTGAGCAAGCCTGTCCACATGAGGGTTTATAACTTGAAACCAGCAGTGGGTGGCTCTCTTAAATTGTTAGCACCTAAATGAGCTTTTCCTATCAGTGGGAAAAGGATAAACAAGGAAGAATGGATGTGCTGACCTGAGCTTGCGAAGCTGTGCAATCACTTGGATGTGCTCCTCTGAAAGGTCCATGTTGTAAAGCACTAAGGAAACCAGACTGTCCTTCCACTGGGTCAGAAATCCCACATCATTCAGCTGGATACCAGAGAGATCAAGAGCTGCAAGGGAGGCCAAAGGCCGAAGCAACGTCTCCACATTTACCCCCTCAATCAAGCGGCCCAGGTTCAGGAAGCGCAAGCGGCTGAAGCCTTCAAAAGTAAAGTCCTTCACCAGGACCTGGCGGGTTGGGTTCACCAAACAGTCATCTTCACAGCCTCCAGGGTTCTCCTCCTCATAGAAGATATTACAGCAGCCAAAGAGGCTAAGGGAGATAAGTGTCTGGCTGAAGCTCACCAAGGTTTGTAGGCTCTTGGCTGTCAGCTTCTCACAGTTAGTCAGGTAAAGCTCAACAAGATCCTGGAAGATGGGAAATCAAAGTTAGAACTGTTTCACAGGTAGAAATAGATTGCTACACCACCTCCCACGGGGACAGCCTGAGACCGTATACCACCAAACTTGACCATTATTCCTATCCCATCCCATACAGTGGCTCTGTGAGATGATAAGGGAGAAGCTGAGAGTTTCCCAGGTAAGATTTGGACAGTGAAGGATGGAGTCTTGGGAATTTCTGGGTGCCTGGTGTTCTAGCTGGTGCCCTTGCAGCAATGCTGCCATGCAAAGTTGCAGCTGGAGACTGTCAATGCAATACCTGCTTCCTGATGGCCTCCAGGTCCTGGTCCTGCACAATCTGTTCCCGCAAGTGGATCCGAGCTAGCCTGGTGCTCCGGGGATCTGAGAACAGGGTGAAGAAGCTCTCATGGGGTTCAAAGATGCTGTCTGTCTTTACCAGCTCCACGTACCTGTATTTGGGCAATGGTGTTAGCACAGCATGACTCAAAGGCTCAGCCTCAGCTCTAGCACCTTCCCTGGTTACAAGACAATACAAGCAAGTGCATAAGCACATGCAGAGTCCCCTCCTGGTCTTCAGCCTTTGGGGCAAGGGGAGCTGGCCTGTTCCTTCTTCTTGCACAGAACTAATGATCCTTAGGAAAATCCCAGGCACGCTCAAATGTGTGAGTGATCAGATTGGATTCTGGAAAGCCCAGACTCCAGGGTTTTCCCCCATAGCTGTTTAATAGTAGTCATTTGGTATTTTTTCATTATTCAGAACATTAGTTGGCCGAAGTGCTCTGCCAGACTTTGAGAACAGGAGTTCAGCCAGGAGAGACTGTGACAGCCAAATTATATGAAACCCTGGAAATAGGTTGCTTTGTAAAGCTGTGGCAGCAGCAGCCTTAAAATTTAACATCTGGTAGCACTCTGCACTCTTATTTCTTTGAGAGAGCTGTAATGCTTCAGTGGTGGGAAATAGGAAGGCTCCTTTGGTACTTACTGATGTGCTTGGAAGGAACAGGAACTGTTTCACTCTGGATTTACTTATGTGGAAATAGTGACTACCACAGAAAGTAGAATGATATACAGCAGTACAATAACCCCTGGGGACACTTCCTCCTCAAATCAATGCAACTCCTTATTTCCAATACCAGCATCGACTGGAAGCCACCCCAGCCCTATAAATTCTTCCTCATTTTGTAACCCTTTCCCATCCCTCCTTTCAGAGAACTATGCCCTCCATTCCCTTTGGGCTCCTTCCCAAGCCAGCCTCTCCACAGGCCTGAAACGTACTCATTGACAAGCTTGTCACAAATCTCGCTTGGCAGGAAAATGTCAGGATGGAGCCGGAGAGTTTCGTTGTCCAGCAGGTAGCAGAGAGTCCCCTCCAAGTTGCGAAGGCAGTAATCAGTGCACAGGGCCATCAGCGACTCAGGGCTATCGGATGCCATCTTGAGGGAAGTTATGGGAAGGGGGAGAGCAGAAGGAAGCTTTTGAGTAAGGAGATCCTTTCCTCAAATGAAGTTCCAGGATGAGTTTACAGGGACATGAGGACAACTACAAACAGAGGGGAGAAAAAGATGCATTGAGAAAGGCACATTGGCAGGTGTCCTGCAAAGCTGCTGTACCAGCAGGATGTTGATCCTTGTATTTACAGCCCATCACTTGCTGACCTCAAAAGAACCTGCTGCATTTTGGCCTCTCTAGCAGTATGCCCTTAATTCCTTGGTATCCCCACCCCCAGGGGACACTGCGGGAATGAGTTAACACAAACCATGTTTGGAAGTGAGGCTATACAGCAAGAAAATTGTTTTCTCATTGCAGGAGTTATCTGGCTGACAAGGCCCTATGAAAAGGAAGTGGAAGCAACCACACTGCTTGGTTTCCTTCTGAGGGAGCTGGATAAACCAGAAGAAAATCTACTGTTGGGATGATGCCAACAGAAGTATGGCCCCATATCTAGTGCCTGCAATTGATTGCCACCAATCCAAGTCAAATTCCATGTTCAAGCTGAATGTTTCTCTCAAGCCAGAAGCTTCATGCAAGTCCTCGAACTAGACTGTGAAGTGGATTAGAAGCCAAAGGAAAACATGTAGACTAGTTTGGCTTCTCTTTGTAACGTAAAGGCAGGTTTATGCACGTGTTGGACATCTACACATCCAGCAAACTGGGACACACTCACTCAAACTGTTCCAAATCTGTCACACAAAAAAAGTATGAGTGACTAACCTGGAAAAGACGCTTTTGCCCTTCATTTTAAGTACAGGATGAAGAAGGACTGGTAAGGAAACAACTGGGGGAAGTTATTCCTGTCTCGCTTCTTATTTGAAATAAGAAGCCTCACTCACTGGCACTGAAGAAGGGCTTGCTGGAGCCTTGGAGGTCTTTAACAGAAGCGATGGAAGAACAGAGTCAAATCACATTAGAAACAACCCTGATGGGACATCTTCTATGTATTTCCATGGACATGCAAAAAGTGTGTTGAAATGTTTATTTTTAATGTAAAACCTGTGTCTTATCAATTGTTATGTCCCTGCACTTGTCTGCTCTCTCCTTGATTCCTGCAGTGTCAGTACAAGACAGAAGGGTTTAATTCTTTTTCTCACCTTAGTCCATATCCCCAGAGGCACCCAGGGTGGATCAGGCACCTTCCCTCCTCACTTTCAGATGCTCTGTTCAGCTCTGCCTGGCGATGACACCCAAAAAAAGGATCAGTCAAGGCTGTGGATGAGGTAATCTTTGGAATTCAGGCACCAAATGGTCTCTCTGGGTGACAAGAACACAGCTCTGACTGAGCCTGCCTGGCAGCCCGGGCTCCCAGCCTTCTCATCCCTCCCTGCAGAATGGATTTCCATGCAAACATGGAGGCAGCACAACCTGGAAATCAAAGCTCTTTTCTCCCTTCCTACTCAGCTTCATTAATTCTTTTTCTGAGGGTGTGCTTCAATGTCAGGGACAAAGATCTGGCCAAGGAATTAACCCAGCACAGACAGAAGCCTGGTGCTGAACTTGAATTGCCTTTTGGCTTTACCTGAATTTGAGCTATAGCTTCTCCTTTCTGTAAGCATTTTTGAGAACTCTATTTGCAGGCAACTGGCAGGTTCATGTTCCAATCCCAAACTCCTTCTGAGCCACTTGTTCTGACCTACAGCTTATAACTGCCTTTCCAGTGCAGAGCTCAGGTTCTCTTCTTGTTTTGGCTTAAGAGCGAAAAGCAAAAGCAGATGCTGGGCTAAAAAACCCAAAACCAGCAACCACAAAAACCTGTACTTAACATCCTGATTATAGACAGTTTGAAGGGTGTATCCTGCTCTGCTGGGTCAGAGTCCTGAGCTGGGGTCACAATAACATAAAACTGTTACTTTTTGAGGGTGCCTTAATAGCTTGGAGACCTTTTGAGATTCATGTGGTACAAACAAAACAAATGAGGAAAGTGTTTGGTCTTCATCTTTGAAAAAGAAGGAATCCCTAATCCAGCACCCTCTCCTTTGTAGTTAAATCAGGAAGAAGTCAAGGTTGAAACGGGGCACTGGGTGTAGAGCATAGTCTCATGCGCTGTGAGGCCCTGGCTATGGGAATGCAGGTGGGAGGAACTTGTCTTGTGTTCTGTGCTGTGTCTGTGTTGGAGATGAATCTGCTTCACCTCCAGAACAAAGCCCTCACAGATTTTGCCTGGAGCTTGCTTGAGAGAATCTTTCCAGAAAGACAAGATCAACAGGAAGGTCTGAACCAGTCGGGAAATGTGTTCTGCTATCCCTACCAGTTCCCTTTGTGCCATCAGACAGCAGGTTCCTGCAGCCACTGTTCTTCCACTGTTTACTACCGATGGCCAGAGAACTCGAAAACAGATTCCCATTGACAATCTATTATCACGTGCAGCTGGAAACAGCCAGTGCTTGGGACTTGTCCAAGCAGCTTTAAGCACTAAAGGGCAAGGATTGCCTTCCTGTGGCTCTGACAATCCTCTATTCCCTCTCTGCTGAGACCAGCACAATGTAGCTGGTTGATCCCAGCCCTGGAGAAATCAGCTGCCCTTTAACTTCTGAGCTCCGTGTGACCCACCAACAAAACCCCACGTGGAAGGTGGACATAAAGAAAAGTGGTTAAAGCACCAGTAGAATAACACCAAAGAAATGCAGTCATCCTCGTGATTTATTATGGACATTTGAGCACTACCCAGAGCTCCTGCTGTGACCTTTTGTATGGGGCACAGTACAAGCCACCCTCTTCCTCCTCAGTCAGACTCAAAACAGGACACATGGGCAGGGGGAGATGAAGTAAATGTCCATAGCTGCCTTGATCAATAGGGTCTCTACTTATAAGCTTAGCGTGTTGATAACAGCAAAGGAACTAGAGCTGCTGACAAATTAACATTAACTTAATCATTATTCTCGGGCAGCTTTCCCCAGGCAATAGACCAGCACGCTGCCAGCCCAGCCCAGTCACCAGCACTTTCAACAATGGGCAATGAGCTGCCTATGGCACGTATGGTTTTGAAGGGTCAAAGCCAGAACTGTGAAAGATGCTGAAATTTCAAGTACAAGAATCCAGAAGTGTCCAGAAGTACAGCTGCCAGGAATTTTTCCAATTTATTTTTCCAATAGATTTGCCTCCATCTTAATGCATGAAGGAACTGGGCCCACTGGAGATGCAGGACATATAAAGGCATATAGACACAACTAGCCCTCGCTGTGGAGCATGAGCACCCTCCCATCATTTACAGACCCAAAGGAAGCTGCAGCACATGCAGCTGCGCTCTCTTCCACCACCAACCTTCCAGGCCCAGCCAGCAAAGCTGGCAAATATTGCTTATGTATAGGCTCCATCCTCATTGTTATGGCACTTCAGGTGGTGCTGGCACAAGAGCCTTGGGATTGCTCCTGGCACTCCTGGGGCTGCCCATGCCAATATCCTCTACCTTGGACTCCAGACTTATCTTTTCTCCCAGTCTTTCTCCAGGCAGCTGCCCAAGCCAAGCCTGACTCACCATGGCTGCATGCCAACAACATAACGTTTGTGCTGCTGCTACAAAAATGATTGCAAAGCGACTTTTCCAGCATCAGGGATTTGTCCAAGGAGAGGGCAAACAATACGCACTGACGGGAAGTGACTGCAATGGCTTTAGAATAACAAGTATAATGTAAATGCAGAATTTGGCACAGGTTACACCTTGAAGGAAATCTGCACTGTCATTTTAGCTGGCGTCTTGCAGCTGTAAATCACTGAGATTTCATTAACTGATGGGTCATCACCGTTTGTGTGGGGAAATACCATCCCTTTCTTACAGCAGCAAAACTGAAGCAGGAGTAGGCTATTCCATGGCCCAACAAAGCCCACAATTCCAACCTGTCAGCCTGCCAAGACTGACTCTGTAAATTAGACGACTCGTGCTAGCTGAGAAACATGTTGATCTTTGTACCTGCCTGCAGTAAAGATGCTCCTTCGGCTCATGAATCATAGCACGGGTTCTCTTTCCAAAGGGCCACCTGCCCACGAGGACACCCCGGGAGCCTTTGGGGTTCCCACTGCCTGGGTGCAAAGGGCTCTGGCAGCCCTATGAGCCCCTTGACCAGTCCGCGGGCAGGTCGCCAGCCCAAGCCTCCCTCGCTCCCCGATTCGGGGCGCTGGTCTCGCTCCGTGAGGCGACCTTCCTTCCCCTTCCCTTCCCTTCCCTTCCCTTCCCAGGGTCACCTGTCCCAGCAGCGCCGGGGCTCGTCCCGGACGGGCTGCCACGGGCCAGGCCCCGGCTGCCCCCACAGTCCCGGGGAGAGGTCTGGAGCCTCCGCAGGGGGGCACCGGTCGGCGCTGCCTCGCCGTACAGGCCCGGTGTCCCCGGGCAGGGCGAGCCCCGCGGGTCGGGCTGGGGAGGGGGACGCCGGCACTCACCTGGCGCCAGACCCCCGCCCGGCGCGGCCGATGGACGGCGGCGGGGCCCGCGGCTCGTCCCGGCGCCGCTCCCCGGGGCGGGCACGGGGGGGTCCGCGTTCTCCCGGGGCCCGCTCCCCCCGCCGCGGCCTCCGCTGTCAACAAACCCCGGCGTCACTTCCGCCAGCCGGGACCTCCCGTACCGGAAGCACCGCAGCTTTTCCCTCCCGGAAACCGCGGCCGGCCCGGAACGCTCGGGCCGTTCCCGCCGGTGCCCGGGCAGCCCCGGCTCTCGCTCACGCACCGTGACCTCACGGGGCGCGACGGTGGGGACGTCACGGCAGCGGCACGCACTGCGGTGACATCACCGCGCCGCTGCATGGCGTGAGCGCGGGGGCGGCACCACACGGGCGGTCACGGGGCGGCGGCTGCCCAGGGCTCCCCGGTCCCCACCGGTCCCCACCGCCCCTTCTGGCTGAGGCCTCCCGGGGGTTCCGCGGGCTCCAACCGGGACGCGGCCACCTGGCTTTGACCTCGGTACCTCAGCACCTACCCACGGGGTCGTTTCTGGGGCTGACACCGCAGGGAGGGAACCCCAGCCCTGCTCACTGCGCCCTGTGAGAGGGCACAGCCCGGGGCACCGGGAGCCCCGGGCACGATCGCGCCGCGGGGCGGGGTTCAGGGCTCACGGTCACGCCCCCTTCCCCACATGGGCGGGACCGCGGTAGGGGGGGGGGTGTTGGAGGTGTGGTGCGTCCCGGTCCCACCCCCCCCCTGCGGGCAGGGTTTCCAGCCGGAGCGTTTATGCGGCGTGCGGGGTAGGGGCGCTGGGGCCGCCATGTCGCGGCTGCACCGGAGCAGGTCGGTGTCGGGCGCTGTGCTGGTCGGTGGGTGTCCGGGGGGGGGGGGGGGGGGGGGTTTCCCCCCCGTGATAA
>NDXB01004556.1:62729-93643 GCA_002631895.1 Agapornis roseicollis
GGGGGGGGGGGGGGGGAGGTGTCTGTACCCCCCGTTATAACGGCCGCGGCTCCGTGTCCCTCAGGATCGCGGACTTCCAGGAGGTGCTCGGCGAACCCACGGTAGCGCTGGCGAAGCTCCGCGATCTGTGCTTCAGCGGTGAGCGGCCCGGCCGGGCGAGGGGGGCGAGGGCACGGCCTCAGCCTTGGGGAGGGTCCCTCCGGTGGTGGCCCGGGGTCGGGGTCGTCCCCAAGGGGCTTGGAAGGGGCTGTCAGGCCCTAGGGTATATAGCGGGGGATGGTCTCCTCAGCTACCGCGAGTTAGGGCGCTGCCATTGCCGCCGTGAGGCGGCGGGGGTTGCATTGCAAACCGCGGCTGGCGGGTGTGCTTTCAAACCCAAGCTCCAGTCAGGCCGCAGCGGTCCCCACCCGGCCTCTGAGCACAGCCACAGGCTTCCAGGCAAACCTTTCCTTCCCCTTCGCTGAGGTACTTGTGGCTTTCATCGCTTCTGGCCATCCCCTGCGCGTCCCCATCTTTCTGCTCCCAACACCCGCAGGAACCCTCCCGATCCCGTGGGAGGCCCCGGCTCTGTGGCACCGTGTAAAGCCCCATCGCGTCCCTGTGGAGACTTTCTTACCCCCCGGGAAGGGAAAGTGCTGCCTTGCCTGTTTGTGTGGTGGCATTAGCAAACCGCCGCCAGGAGAGCGGCGTTAACGGAGCTGATTCTTTGCCTGATGTTCCACAGGAATTCCCTTTGATGGTGGGCTGCGCTGCCTGTGCTGGAAGGTGGGTTTCGCTTGGGGTGCTTCTGTTTCTTGCGAGCGGGGCTTTGCGTTGCTGAGGTACACGCAGTGTTTTGTTGGCACTTGCGATTATGAACAAAGCAATCTAGAGCTGAAAAACCACTCAAAAATCAAGAGTAATTTGTGGAGCTCAGCACTGGCACGCTCACAGCAGCGTTTACTGACACAGGGCTGCCACCGCTTCGGATGAGAGACAGTGGCTGTCGGCTCTTTTGCATGAGAACAGCGCTCAGTAGTAAGCTAGGAGTGCATTCGGTCAGGTTGGCTATTGATAACCCTCAGATGGGTCTGTGTTGAAAACCAGTCCCTGAAATATCCTTGGCTGTTTCTTAGCAAAGTACTGGGCTTTCTGGAGCAAGCTGGCAGTGTTTTCAGAGGGCCGGCTGTAGCCTCTGTCTTTGGTTTGCTTTCAGGTATAACAGCTCAGTCTCCAAATACTTATTTCTGTGCCTGTCTGTCCTCTGTGCAGATACTCCTGAACTACCTCCCGTTAGAGAAGGCCTTATGGAGCTCTTTGCTGAAGAAACAGAGGTGAGAGCATTGCTGCTTGCCCCTTTGTTTCTAAAGATATCTGCAGAGAAGGAGAATGGTTCCTTAAATAATTAAGTACCTTCACAGAAAGAATTGTTCTTGTGTGGAATGTTCTGTTCTGTAGGCTGATGAGTGGCTTGACCTCTTCAGCTAAACTCAACTGAAGAGAAAATCAAATGCCCTCTGGCTGAGCAGAGTGGTACAGAGAGATCTGCTTGACCTCAGTCTGGTGCTTCACTGATGTAATCTGCTTCATTGCAACCTCCTCTTTTCCTCCTAAAGGGATCTGTATTCCCAGTTTCTCAAGGAAATGATTATCCAGCCTGGGATCGCCAAAGCCAACCTGGGTGTTTCAAGGGAAGATGTGACCTTAGAAGATCATGTAAGTGTTGTTAAGTCTTTGTGCTGCAGAAAACTGCTCAGTGTTATAAACAGGTGTTCTGGATTCTGGACCCCTGGGCTGGTTTCGGCTCTGTTCTCAACTGGTTTGCCTTGCTAAAAACAGGAGAGACTGTTCCTAAGACCAGCCTGGCACCTGTGCGAATTACTGGCAAAGCAGCAATAGTGCTGAAGAGAGCTGGTTTCACTATGCATATCCCTTCTAGCCTCCTCTGGGTCTCCTAGGGAGAGGCTCACAAGAGGTACCTCTGGCAAAGAAACACTCTCCTGGGAAGTCAGGTCCATGGTGGCTTCAGAGCAGGGTAATCTGAACAGAGGATATAAAAGTGACAGGAGAGGCAAGTTGGGCTGTGTCGTGGGAGGCAGGAGACTCACTCCTAGTTCTGCTGCTTGGCTTTTATTGTAGTGAACCATCTCCTGCATCCCTTGGCCCTGCATTCCTTCATCTCTTCTCTAAAACCTCTGAAGAGTGTATGTGATGGGGGAGGGAATGAGGTAACTGATCAGAAGAGACTGTAAAATGATACAAGTGCTTCCATGACCACTCTTGAACATTAACTTCTCTGCTAACATGCAGTCATCTGTGTGGCTGTGATCTCTGGAGGCCTTGGTGCTGTAAAACTCTGGCAGGTTAAAGTGATCTTTGAATCTTCTTGGTTAGTTGTTATCTGTGCTTCTTGTATTGGAAAACTGGTCAGGTACAGGAAAGGTTGTTCATAGTGGTATGCATTTCCTTTTTCCTGGCCATGGTGGTGATGTTTAATCAGCCTTCTTGGAACTGAGATAGAGGAATATTTGTAACTACTAACCCCAGTGCTCAAGTAATGGCTGGGTAACTCTTAGCCTAACTACAAAAACCATCTCCTGTCATCAGGAATCTTGTTGACATGGGACAGGGAATCTGATTTTGGAGCAAAGTCATTAAGAGACAGTAGAAAAGGGATTGGAAATGCTGGCCTCTGCCTCTGTAAGTGAACCTGCATGCTCACTTGTTTCACAAGCTCTAATCCACTCTCTGCAGACTGTGTGAAGAACATTAAACACAGCTAGTGAAAAATTAAACCTGATGTGCTAAGAGTGTGCTGGTGCTAGATGACAGAGGGACAGCAGGAATTTTAAATCACGGGGTGTTTACTGAGGTTTTGGATACATGTGAAATGTGCTTGTTCTTCTGTTGCTTGTTTCTTCAGCCCCTCAATCCAAATCCTGACAGCCGATGGAATACTTACTTCAAGGATAACGAAGTGCTTCTCCAGATAGATAAAGATGTCAGGTGTGTGAGGAACAATGACTCAGGTCTCTGAACCCCAGCGCTTTGGATAACACGTTGTACTTTGAAAACAAAGTTTAATATTAAACCCAGCCTCCGTGGGGCTCACACTTCCTTTCCTTATGCCTGCTTTCCTTCTGTGGCCCTCCTAGGAGGCTGTACCCTGACATGGCATTCTTCCAGCGCCCAACAGACTACCCCTGCCTTTTAATCCTGGACCCCCAGAATGAGTTTGAGACGCTGCGCAAGCGGGTGGAGCAGACAACGCTCAAGTCCCAGACAGTGGCACGGAACCGCAGCGGGGTCACAAATGTGAGATATGGGGAGGGAGCAAAGCATCTTGGCTGATAAGGGAAGGGTGTTTCCTGGGCTTTTCTTCTGGTTTTCTTGCTGCTTGTGCAGTGGAGTTACACAAATAGCCCAGCAGGCACTGTGTGTTCTGCTGGCTGGGCAGCTTTGTAGAACCAGTTGACGTGTCTGACAGTAAGGAATTATAGGTGTATTTAATGTTAAAGGTTATTTTTTCCTGACTCCTGGAGGAAGTTGGAGTTGCAGGAAAATTTGAGTATTTTATGCTTGACATGTGCCTTTCTATATGGGAAAAAACCACTGGAGAGGTAATTTACTGGAGTTGAATCTGCTGATATATGTGTTGTCTCTTTCCTGAGCCTTACAGCACAAGTGCCACATGCTGTTGGGGATGGTGGTGTGTTACCACAACAGATCTATGCTTTTCCTCATTCTACTAACAAAGAAGTGGAACTGCTGTGGCTTCTTGCTGCATGGGATCAGGTGGTGCAATGATTGAGGGGAACTCTGTGTTGCTACACAGACTACTTTGTTCTTCAGGGGTACCCAGCACTAGGACTTCATTGCTTTTGAGCTTCCCAAGTTGCTTGTTGTGGTTTATGTGAACACCTCCCTGCTTGGTATAAGCTGCCTAAGTCTTCTGGGGGCCAACGTGTATTAAAAGCCAAGCTTGTCACATGTACAAAACTGTCTGTGTCAGGTGGTTATCCTGAGTCAGCCCCAGTTTTGTATTGCTTTCAGGTGAGCTCCCCTCTTAAAACAACACCTAATACTCTGAGTGAGTATGAAGTTCTGCCCAATGGCTGTGAAGCTCACTGGGAAGTGGTGGAGCGAATCCTGTTCATCTATGCCAAGCTGAACCCTGGGATAGCATATGTGCAAGGGATGAATGAAATTGTGGGGCCTCTTTACTACACCTTTGCCACAGATCCTAACAGTGAATGGAAAGGTGAGAGACATTGCTCAGTAATGGCTGTTGTACTGTGTTCCTTCTACATAAAGAACTGCTTTGGGAATGAGACTCTTAAAACAACTGATAAGAACAGAATGGGAGTGCTTTGCCCATCACTTCACAGGAGCTCTGAGGGTGTGGGCTCATAGTGGGGAGAGCAGATGATGCTCTTGGGCATAGATAACTGGTTTGTGACCCAGTGTCACAAAGACCTTGTGTCACACGGTGTGAATCTGCAGTGGCTCTGTAGACATTTCTAGTTGGGGACAAAAAAAAAGTATCTTGTCCCAAACCAAGCAAGCCAAGATCTTGTGGGATCTGCTGCTTGAATCCATGACAGCAACCAGGTTAAGGAGTAAGAATATTTCTGTGTGCCTTTGTCAGTGCCGTTTCTTTTATTCCCCTGTGATTCTATGGGTTTTTTTACTCAATTCTTTTTCCAGAACATGCTGAAGCAGACACATTTTTCTGCTTTACCAATCTAATGGCTGAAATTCGGGACAACTTCATTAAGAGCCTGGATGATTCTCAGTGTGGTATTACCTACAAAATGGAGAAGGTCTACTCCACCCTGAAGGAAAAAGATGTGGAGCTATATTTGAAACTTGTGAGGAGCTAAGTGTTTCTCTGAGTCTTGGTTGGAATGTGGGGAGTGGAGCTCAGTAGTGCATTTAAATATCAACCAATTGTGTTAGACTGTTACTGTGCTTGAACAGAAAGGCTGAGAGAGTGTAGGGAAGGGCTTTGCCTATAAGGCATAGAGACCCTTAGCTATGAGCCGAAACAACCTCTCCCTGCAGTAGGCCTAGAGCTGACACAGCCAGGCTTTCCTCCCCTGCCTGACTGAATGCAAACAATAGTTGTTACAGAGCTGCCAGATGGGAACCCAAAGCGACTTGGCCATGATCCCTGGTCACCTGGCTTGAGGCGTTGCTGGAGTCTTTACTCTCTTCTACTTAATAGACAAAACATGACTTTTGTGGTAGAGTTCAAACAAAAACCAACCCTCGGTCCATGCATACACTGCCCTGATAGCACTAACTTAGGCTGCATGGAAATCACTCCAGAAGTGAAATCCAGCAAGCTGGACCCTCTCACCCACTTAATTCTATCATTCTCCTTCATCCAATGGTCCCTGAGTGCCTTAGTGTGAGGTAAGTCAAAGGCAGCTTTGTGTTGAAAACATCTTCAGGTTGTATTGTACATTTGGTGTGAAAGCCCAAGGAGAATTTGGAAGGGAAAGCTGTTCTTGTTACCCCAACCTTCACCAAATCATGCTTTGGTCTCTTTTGCCTGTATTAAAAACAGGATATATTTCTTCTACAGTCCAGAAGATGCTTTGTCAACACAGTGACATGATCCACAGTATTGACTGATTCAGTGGGGGAGAAATAAACTCCTGGTTGTTGTCAGGAGCTGGCCTTGGCTGTGCAGAGCTGGTCCTTAAGAATATCAGCAGGATCCTGAACTTACTTGATCTTGCTTAAACCTGCAGTCCCTTGGATTTAACAGCAGAAAAAAAGAAAGCTTCAGGCTGGAAGTGTTTACCCTGTGCTTTAGTGACCATCGGCGTGAACTCTGTTCCATCTTTGTTTCTTTTTGTGAATAGTAAAACTTCAGCTAAATACAGGGCTTCTAGGAAGGAGAGGAAATCCTGACAAAACAGTGCTCTGCTAGAGGGGAGGGTTGTGGCTTTGCAGATAAAAGGCTGTTCAGATGGGAATTACTTGGCAAGTTTAACGGAACTAACACAACTGGTGCCTTTAGGAAGAAAAGCTTCTTCTGCTTCATGTTGTGATCAGGGGAGCATTGTCTGGCTTGGCTGTAGACATGGGGCATGGCTACATTGAAAACCTCTCTCTGTCTTGAATGTGAAAGCCTTCAAAGGAGGCAGTGGGTTTGCTGATGTTGCAGGGTGAGTTGTCAGCTTAGAGCAGTACCGGGGTGGAGGTGGGGATGGAAACATGGGGTGCATCTCTTACTTGTAGGGGTTTGGCTGGGAGCATGTATTCATTCTTTGCCTGGTGCATGTCTGACAGCAAGAACAGAACATCAAACCCCAGTTCTTTGCCTTCCGCTGGCTGACGCTGCTCTTGTCCCAAGAGTTCCTGCTGCCAGATGTCATCCGCATCTGGGACTCCCTCTTTGCTGACGACAAGCGCTTCGACTTCCTCCTGCTCGTCTGTTGTGCCATGTTGACGTAAGTACATGGACAGCATTCCTGCTCTTCCCTTCCTTTACCTAAATCTGTGGATCCAGTAGTCTCCTGTAGCTGTATGTTAAGGCATTCGGTGAATAGGTGATGGTCACTGTTCATAACGGTAGCAGAAGTGTTTCTGAAAGCATCTCTAAGGGCACAGTGTGGTCTGTCCTTAAAGTTCCTTTGTGGAGTCAGAAGTAGCTGGAATAATTCCCATCTTTCAGACTAATCCGGGATCAGTTGCTGGAAGGAGACTTCACTCTGAACATGAGGCTGCTACAGGTAAGGATTGAATATAGTGGGCATAGGGGTCAATTTAAAGAGTCTTAAAATGGTCCTGGGAGAGGATGATGGTGGGAGGGAGGGTGTGCCTGGCTGAAAACAAATACAGATTGCTGATGTTTGCATGCAGAAAAGTCTTGAGGAATCTCACAGCATGCTCATTACTGGAAGTGCTAATCTTCTGCTTGTGCATCCATTCTGTCCTACAGAGAAATTATCCTCGATTAGAGGTTCCTTTTGGTTCACAAAAGATGGGAGCAAAGATGTGAAACTCTATGTGACAGTGCTAAATTTGTTGGCCAGAGGCTTTTGTTTAGTCCTGAGCTCTGTGAGAGGCCAAGGTTGAGAACACCTGCACTGCACAGTAGGAGATCTTTGTTTCTGCCAGTTCCTGCTTTGGGCTGTGCAAGATACTGGCCTTGATAAGGCTTTCTGGCATGAAGATAGCCCTCGTAGCAGGCCAGCTTGCTGTACCCTTGGAGGACAAAGTAAAAGGAAAATAAACAAAACCTTCTTGAAGGGTATTGAGGCTTAATCAGTTATAAAACAGGGAACTATTAGCTGTTGAGGGAGTAACAACATGGCATTATATGTTATAATAGGCCCAAAATGCTCTTGCCAAGGTTTGTCCTACTTAAGTGAAACAACATGTACCAGAAATGCTGTGTAGTCACTTAACATCACTTTGTTTCTTTGACACAGGATTATCCTATCTCTGATGTTCATCTGATTTTAAAGAAGGCAAAAGAACTTCAAGACTCCAAATAGTCCACGAGCCTAACAAAAGGTGTTCTAGAAACTGTGTGGCAGCTGATCCCAAGAGATGCCCCCATGCAGCACAGAGCATTAAAGCTCCTTGTGGTCTCTACAGGACTTGAGGCTTCATGTTTGGGCTACTGGCCATCTTGAAGACTTCCTCCTACTCTATTTATTAGGTGAAGGACTGATTACTTCCCCATCTACTTGGGTCCTGCACTCCAGAGTTTTTTCTGTGCTGCCAAAAGCAGTTCTTTGTATCTTTTTAATGACTTTTAAATTTGAGGAGAAAGAAACCACCTGTCTGCATATCCCTGAAGGGATGGACTCCTGTATCATGGGAGTAACTCCTGCTTGGGAAGGGACAGGCAGGGTCCCAGTGGATTTTGGTGGGTGAGTATAGAAGGATCTTTCTCCTGTGAACAGAATGTACTCCAATGAAGTCACACCTCCTGCCATCCAAGTAGCTTCTGGATTCTTCTCCCTTGTGTCTGCGCTTGGCCATCCCTAGGGTGTGTAAAGAAGATTGCATCAGGTTTTGGTGATTGTCATCTGACATCCTGCAGTTTGGACCCCTTTGCCTGGGAAAGGGACCTTGATGAGCTGAGATGGGAGGACATGATTACAGCTGGTGGCTTTGTGCACTGAAACTGCCTGAATCCAGAATCGCCTTATCAACACGTTTCCTTGACAGCCAGACCCTGGTGGTTTTAATCAATGAGTCAAGTGCTGTTTGAACTCAAGCCTTATTATGCACAGCCTTAGAGCAGGAGCCTGTTGCTGCAGGGAGGCCTCATGCTGCTTTCCCAGCTCTGAACTGGAGCATATCCAGCTACAATCCAGATTCTGAAACACAGGAAACGGGCATCTAGACATGTGCAATGAAGACAGATGTACATAGAGGTGTATACAGGCATGGCACTGGGCTGTTCTGCCTCAGTGGCTTGCATAATATTACCCTGCAGAAGCTCTGGTCACAGGGACCTTAGAAGTGTCTCACAGTACATCTTGCCAGGAAGAGACATGGTACAGGTCTGAGCTACAAGTAAGAGTGCTTTCCTGGTGTAATCCAGTAGACATACAGGCATCACACAAGGTCCTGGTGGAGTCACAGTCCGGAGCTGGACACTGGTCCCTCTTGAGAGGGGAAATGACTGCATTTCCAGTACTGTGGAGCAGGTGAACAGCAACTGAGCAAACCATGGAGAGAGCTGCTAACCTGTGGCCATGTCAAGCTGATCAGAAACTCTGATCCTTGGAGAGAGAAACTGGCAGCACCCAGGTGCCTGGGTGGAGCAGAAGCTCTTGAGTGAACACTAATCCACGTGCTTTCCCCTTCCTTTCCATGCTGGCTGCCTCACCTCTGCGTAGCTGTTTGACACTGCAGGTTTTGGTATTTATGGGTATTGATTTGTTAAAGGTCAGTCTTTGTAAGATCTGCTTAAGCTGCTGATGGCCTAGAATTGCCCTAGCAGGAGGGATGCTGTCAGCCTGCAGCTTTTATACTGGTGTTATTTCCTTCACTGAAGGCCAGTTCTTTACAGGCTCCTATAACTGTCACAAAGGTATGTGGGGAGGCTGGGGGACACGTTGATGCATGTACCTCTGTTATTGGCAATCTGTAAGCAAGCTCTGCCTCTTGAGGAGATGCTTGAGTAACCCTGGGGCAGCCCAGTGCTGTTGCTGTGGTGGAGCAAAAGCAACTGAAGACTTAAAACAATCTGTAATCAATACCTATGGCTAGCACTATCCCTCTCTGCTGCACTGCTTTCTAGAGGGTAGAGTTTTCCTCCAAGAAATAATGGAACCAGTAGGCCAGCGCAGCTGCATGATGAAGCATCCTGCCTGCTCTAACCACTGGATGGATCTTTCTGCTTTGTATTGCTGAGCTGTTCCAGGGGGTCTCATAGGTACCCTGCACTAGAGGGGCCAGCAGTCAGACCTCATGTGGCCAAAGAGATAGGTGACAGGCACAAATGTAGAATGAAAAGGTCAAGCTCTCAGGCAAAATCTGACGCCCTCCAAACACTTGTGCCTCAGAGCTGCTCTAAATGTGCTGTTGCTTTCTCCCATTCTGTTTCTCACATTGTGTTTTTGCACACACAAGCTCTGCTCTCACCTCCCTGAATACTTGGACTGCTCATTTCATTTCCCCCTGGCAAGTGCAGGGGTCCCTTACACTGTTATTTTCTCACTAACAGGATCATCCAGGAGGGTTCCTGCTCTGAACAACTGAAAGTCTCCTTAAAATAACCTGAGAAGGCTGCAGGCAAATCAGGATTAAAGCATTATTTGGAGATGAACTTCTGATGTTTTCAGAGCAGCGTTTGAGCCCTGAGGCTGACCTAGAGGAAGACACTGGGGAGGCATAGATGTAGGTGACTGGGTACTGGTATTGTGCTGTCTTCGCCCTTCCTGAGTGTTGAAGAGCTTAGGGGTGATGGTAAATGCTTTTAAAGGGAGTCTGCAGTGGTTTAATGGGATGCGATGAGAGCTTTGGCTGCAGGAAAGGTTCTTTTGGATGAATTCTCTAGCTTTATCCAGACTATGGATTGAACTGATTGAGGACTTCTTTGGGGAGCACTTGTAACAACTTTGATACACCCAGAGAGGCTGGATCTTACATGAGAAGTTGTTTTATGATCCTCCCTGTCCCCTCCTGTGTGATAAGACTGTTGAAAGGAGCTGTACTTTTCAATGTCTTGGGACATCTGGTTCCTTATTCCAAGCCTTTCACCTTTCTTTAAGAACAAAACCTGGTTTTCTGAGTGGAGAAAACAAAGTCTTAACTTGTTACCAGCTTTTGCATCTCCTCATGGCTTCATTCCTCAAAGGCTTCTGGTGATGTTTTGCTCTTGTTGAGGTCAGGTAGTGTTTCTCTACTGGTTCCTTGCTTTTGTGGCCATCTAACGACCCTTGAGGTGCTTCCACTTCTGATTCATTCCAGTCCTGATCTGCTGCACGAGCAGGGGTTGCCTGAAGCAGCAGCTCTTTGGGATGGGAGGTGTTAATCTGGGGTGCCTTGGGGCCCCTTTATTTCATAGGGGCCTAAACAAGGTGTTTAAGTAGCTCTTGTTCTGTGCTCCTCACAGGCAGGCCTGCAGGGGAACCCATCCTCACCTGGGTGGGAAAACAGGGCACTGGGATATGGGGAGGGAGGAGGAGGAGTTCTGTCCGCTCTGCCTGCACCTCCCGCAGTCAGGCTTTGGGAGACCTCGGGGCTTAGCCAGCGAGGGCAGAACCAGCAGGATGCTGGAGGTGAAGCTGTTGATGGTGGTGATCCCATTGATTTGAGTTTGCGTTATGTGACCTAATGACAGTGAGCGGAACGGAGGCCTGGCGTTGCTTGGGGTGTTAGGGAAAGCATTTCCCTCAATGACTGCCAGTGACTTGCAGCTGCCTGGAGCACTCTTCCAAACTGCCCTTTCCCTCTAAGAAAGGCGCAGACAACACTTTACTGGTTTCCCTTGTCTGGAGCTCACGGCCAGAGCAGGGAGCGCTTCCCGCAGCACTCGAGCCCTCCATCCTTTACCCTTCCTGTTGAACGCTGGTTTTGTAACGCTTCCTTTACCAGACCGGGTGGCTTTGTGCGGACACCTCGGGCTGCTGCTGAGCTCGGCCTTCCCGCTGCTGCAGGCGAGGCCGGTTCCCTTTGCCCGAGTCCAGCGCTTTCCCCTCCCGCCGCCGCCGGTGGGGCCCGGGATCGCGCTGTCCCCAGGGGCAGCGCCTTAAAAGGGCGATGCTCCCGTGCGGGCCGATGCCGCGCTCCGTAAAGCCGCTGCCCCTTTAAGCGGCGGATCCCAGGGTTTAACAGCGGCCATGCTGCGGAGCCGGTGGCTGCTGCCCGGGGCCGCGCTTGCGCTGGGAGCGGGGCTGGGGACGACCCTGACCCGCGGCGGGGCCGGGGGCGATGCTGCCGCGGGGCTGCTGGGCCGCCTGCCCGTGGTGCCCGCCGTGGCTGCGGCAGGGCCGCCCGCGCTGCCGGGCTCGGCGCCGGCCGAGCTGACCAAGTACGGGCTGCCCGGGCTGGCGCAGCTGCGGAGCCGCGAGTCCTACGTGTTGTGCTACGACCCGCGGAGCCGCAGCGCGCTCTGGGTCATCGAGCAGCTCAACCGGGACACCCTGAGCGGGGCCTCGGAGCGCGCCGCCTGCGACTTCCAGGAGGACGACTCCGTGCACGAGTACCACCGAGCCACCAACGCCGATTACCGCGGCAGCGGCTTCGACCGCGGGCACCTGGCGGCCGCCGCCAACCACAAGTGGAGCCAGAAAGCCATGCGGGACACGTTCTACCTCAGCAACATCGCCCCGCAGGTACGGCCCGGCCCGGCCCGGCCCGGGGTCAAGGGCGGGCGCTGCTGCCGGCTGGGAACCGCTTCCGGGCGCTCCTCCCTGCGGCGCGGTGCGGGCAGAGGGGGGTGTCCTGGGGGTGTCTGGGTCCAGAGGAGCCAAAGGCTCTCGGTGCTGCCGTGTTCCCGCGCAGCAGCGATCCCGCGGGCGCCTCTGCCCGGTTCCCTCGGGCCAGGAGCTCAGTTAAGCAGGGAGAGGGATGCTTGAGGCGAGCGGGAGCTGTTCCTGGGTGTGCAAACCAGGACCTCGCCGTTTGCGGCTTCCCAAGTGGAAGCGATGGTGGAGATCTCTTGTGGAAGGTGCTTGGGGCGTACGGGAACGCGGGTGTCAGTGCCCTGCACAGAGAGGAGGGTCCCCAGCGCTGACCGCTGCCCCTGGCGCTTGGTGTGTCTCTAGAATCCTCATCTGAACCAGAATGCCTGGAATAACCTGGAGAAATACAGCAGGAGCTTGGCGAGGAGCAACAAGAACGTCTACGTGTGCACAGGACCCCTTTTCCTGCCCAGGTAAGCACAAGGGGTGAGCTGGGATCTGTGGTGCTGGGCAAGGACAGGAGGCTGAGGGAAGGGTGCAGCCTCCCCACTGCTCCCAAAGGCCCTGCTCTGGAGGGTACTTTTGGGCTCGGTTTGCGAACTTCCCATGCAGTTGATTATTGCATGAGCAAGGATGGGTTTCTTGAGCTACATCACCAAGTCCCTTCTGTTTGCAGTCCTTACCAATACGACAGGTAGGTTATTATATCAACAGGTGAAACTGCAGCCCCGTTCCCTGCAGGTTAAAGCTCCAAGGTTTTATTTTCTGGGCTATTTCTCCACTTAAAAGCATGCCTTTGTTTGCAGAGCTCTTCCCGCAGTGCTAAGGAGCAGCTGTCCCATGCTGAGATCTCTTTAGAGGCTGGAAACAGCTTGGAAGGGCTGAGACAGCAGGGAAGGGGTTTGGGCAGAGCAGCGTTCACCAGCGCAGCCTCACCTCACGTAGGCTCTGTTTCAGCTGTAGTTTTACACCCCTGCTGCAGAGCGGGGCTGCTCCGTGCCCCACTGTGGGCTCACTTTGGAGGGTTGGGGGGGGTGGATGTGGCACCAGACTAGGAGGTGATGCGGGATGTTGCTCTTGATGCAGGATGGAAGCCGATGGGAAGATGTACGTCAAGTACCAGGTGATTGGGAAGAACAACGTGGCTGTTCCCACCCACTTCTTCAAGGTGCTCATCTTGGAAAAGGAGAGTGGGGAGATTGAGCTGCGCTCCTATGTGATGCCCAACAGCCCCGTGGATGACAAAATCCCCCTGGAACGGTTCCTGGTCCCCATTGAGAGCATTGAGCGAGCCTCGGGGCTCCTCTTTGTCCCAAACATCTTGAAGAGAACCAGTAACTTGAAAGCCATCACAGCTGGAAGCAAGCGTTGAACCCCAGCTGAGCACATGCAGGTACTCGTGGGAAGGGACTGGCAGCAGTCACATCCACGCAGGAATAAGCTCCTTGTGCAGTTTTAAATGTGGGAAACAGGAATCAAACCAATGTTCCCTTTACCCTGCCCCTCCTTCCGGGTAACAAATGTGCACACGCAGCCAGTCTGCGGGGCAGGTCCTGCAGCAGGGCTCTAGAGCCTGCCCCTGAGCTGCAGTGCAAAGGTTGCTCCTGCGTGTGGCTCATTAAGGCACAAAGGGAAGTTGCTCAGTTGCTATTTAGCAGGGAAGGAGGGGAGCAAGATGGATGCAGGGGAGGAAGGGAGAGGTTCCTGCCTTTCTGTGGCCAAAGGATTGTTTTCTGTCAGATGGCTTTAGCAGTAAAGCTTTGAACGCCCACAGTATTGGTTGGTTCTTATCTGCTCTCACCAAAGGTCCAAGTATCTCAGCAGGAGGAGGGGAGGACAGAGCCAACTTTTCCAGCTGCTTTCCTGTCTGAGCCCACTGTAGGCAGAGCTTAAGGCCTCACAGACAGAGCCAGACTGTAACCAGCTATGCTGACATGCTTTAGCACTGAGGTCCAACTGAGGCTCCAGCCCTTCCTGCTGTTGGGAAGGAAGAAGCCTTGAGCTGAAGGGAGGATAAGGGGAAGTGAGGCTGAGACAGGAACAGCTGCTTGGCATAGGGGTTAAGTTTTGCCTTCCTTTAAGTGTGAGGGCCATTGGGCTCCAGAGGTGCTGAGCATGCAGGAGCTCTGGACACTGAGTGCCCATCCTCTACACCAAGACACTCACGCATGGACTTCAAGGCAGCTGAGGTTCTATATTGCTTTATTCCCCACCCCAGGTGTCTGAATGGCTGAGCTCCTGCTGCCAGGCTCCTCTCAGCTGTGGAGGGGCAGCAACCAGCCCTCGGCAGACCCTGCAGGCAGGAGGATGCAGACTTGCTGCTCCAACCAGCAGCCAGAGGCTCGGTCAAGCAGTGCCTCCAGCTTTAGCCACCGTGCCTTGGCCCCGAGTCTCAACAGCCTCTGCCCCAGGCAGCCCTCAGCTGCCAGCAGGCTCTGTGGTTCCCCTGCCCTCAGCTGGCCCAGGGGTCTTCACAGCCTCGTGGATGTGGGGCCTCAGTGCAGAGAGGGAGATGAGCAGAGCTTCCTGGAACAGAGCCGGGGGTCAGCCCGGAGCGCTGCTCCCCAAGGAGCACCAGGCAAGCTGGGGTGTCACCATGGGGAGCACCACAGGGGCCGTGGGTGCTCCTGCTCTGGGCACACAGGCACTGACCCCTCCTGCCCTACCTCTGTCCGGATGGTTCTGCTGCCCTGGCTGGGACACGTGTTCAGGTAGAAGTCAAACAGGACGCTGGGGTCAGAGACCTCCAGGTTTGGGTCCACGTCAACCCCAGCTTCCAAGCCCTCCAGACCTCCGAACACGACAAGGGCATGCCTAGGGGGGAAGAGGGGAGATTGGCTCTTACCCTGCACCAAGGGAGATGCTTTGAGTGGATTAAGAATTAGCTTCACATGAACAGTTCTCTATACTCGATCTGCAAGAACCAGACTCATTTCTTCTGCTCAAGTATGTGGGTCTGGGTTTGATCCCCTGTGCTGCTGCACTGGGGAATTGTGTCCCTGCTGATGATTCCCAATGCAGCTGCTGCCCTAACAAAGCCCTGCAGCACTTTACCAATGTGACAGTCCCTTCTGCCAACTCTAGAGAAACAGGAAAGGGATTGGCCTTGTCCTTGGGTACTTCCCCAAAAAATGCAATGCAAAGGAACACGCCTTGGTGTAAAAGGGAGGAGCAGAACACAGGAAGCAGCCTGCAGGTGAGTCGAGGTGTATCGAGGTGTATCTAGGAGCATCCCTGCCCGGGAGAACACCAAGGCCACAGTGCAGCTCTGCTGCCTGCACCAGGCCTCACTGCAGGCTTGAGTGGGGCCAAGAAGGCAGGACACAAACCTGAAGGAAGGGAGAGTGGCCTCATCCACGGAGCTGCCCCGCTCTGAGGTCCCAATAGAGAGATCGTAGCCTTCCTTGAATGGGCACTCTGAAAACACAGCACCTGGGACAGACACAACATGGGGTATTTGTGGGGTGCTCTTGCCCTTGCTCTGAATAAGGAGAATGACTCTTCCTGACAGCTTCCTTGCTGCAGGAGTGTCTGGTGCCCTTCTCAGCTGCAGCACCTTTCCTCAAAGCTCAAACAGGTGCCAGAAACCATTCCTTCACTAACAGCTCATGATTTTCCTTGGATCTCTAATCAGCCACAAGTCAGGAAAAGGATTCTGCAGGGTTCAGATGTCACTGCTGGCTTCGATGTGAATGAATGGGAGGCAGTTGCGGTGGAATGCAGATGCACTGGCTGGAGATGGGAGAGCCCCACTGCTACAATCTGGACACGTGGCGCAATGGTGCGTGGAGGTACGGGGCAGACTGGGGGTGACTGGGGTGATTCATGCCCCTAGCTTCAGCCTTTGCGTGTGACAGGACTGAGAGCAGAGAGTCCCTGCAGATACTCACTCAGGCAGGAGGCAAGGCGGACGCTGTAACCCCAGTACAAGCCTGAGACTGTCCGAGGGTGCTGTGAGGACACCACGGTGCCTTTCCGCACTTTGGCTTCTGAAAGGGAAGCAAAAAGATCAAGGCCTTCAGTGAGAGCTGGATTTGAGCAGCCACATGCAGCAGTTCCTCCTGGAGCAGGGCACTGACTCGAGGTACAGCAAAGAGCCACCCTTTGGAGTGCATTCTGCAAGTACGTTTGGGCTGTTTAGCACTGGTCAAAGAGCTGCAGCTCTTTCCAGTTCACCAGGGAGGTGTGGTAAGGGTGTTATTAGAACTGTGTGTGGAGCAAAGGAACATGCAGAGCTGTTTGGTGCCCTCAGGTATCAGTGATATGAAGCTGTGATGTGGAAGGGACCAACTCCTGCAGGACTGGAGCTCACAGGTGCTAATGGAGCAGGGGATTACCTGGCTTCTGGGGCTCCTCCAGGCGCACAGTGACGCGCAGGCCAGGGTTCAGCTGTCTGTCGATCTGCACCTCCTGCAGTGACAGTCACCATCAGCATCAGGCATTGCTGGAAGTACTGGGAAAGGTGGGGAAGGAAGGGAACCCTCTCAGCAAGGTCTGTTCTGGCCTGGGGCTGCAGTGAGGAGCTCTGTGGTCAGAGCCTGTGTGGCTCATGCAGTGCAGAGCAGGCTCAGGGTGCCTTGGTCAGCAGTTTGAGGCTTATGTTGCTGCTCAAAGTGCTCCAGCAATGAAGCACTTTGGTGCTGAACAGGCAAACCTGCCAGAACTTGGGAAGCTACAAACACCGATGAGCCAGAAAGGACAAGGTGGCAAAGAGCATTAAACCCTGTGCGAGTCCACCATGGCCTACAGAAACCCAGCAGTACCCACCCTGCCTCCTTCAAGTCTGCCAGAGAGGTGGGGAAATGGCTCTGGGGTAACACGCACCTTCCTCATCCCACAGTTCACAAAAGAGCCTCTGCCTGCCTTGGTTGGCCGGTCCAACACGACCCCTTCCCGGTATTCCGAGTCCTCATCCACCCGCATGTGGTGGGGGCTGTCCAGGGGGTTGAGCAGCCCTAAAACAGCACAAGAAAGCAAAGAGAAGTGTGAGTACAACTGCTCTGCTGGCCCCTCTCTCTCTGGTCCAGCACATCACAGCCTGCGCTCTGACCCGGGGAGGAGTTACTCAGTTCTGTGTGTCCCATGTGAAACGAGCAAGAGCTCAGGAACAGGGAGCCAGCACCATGGGCCAGACACAACTGAATCATTACCTGCAAACTGCAGATCCTCGTGCTTTGGGAAAAAGGATTTCCTCAAGTACCTGTTTGGCAGAGAAGGTTGAGATGTAAACCCAGCCTTTTTGTTGAATCTCAGCTTCAGTTCTAGGCCTTTCTGACTTTTAAGTCTCTGAGTACAGAGAGAAGCTTGTTGGGCTCCCTCAAGTCCCAGATGTAACCTCCATCATGCAGGTTCTAACCTGCAGTCACTGCTCTTTTAGTTGAACTCCTGAGCCAGACATGTGAAGCAACAGATTCCTGTGCTCCTGCATGATTAGACACTATAAACTGGATTTGCCTCCTGCTCCCATAGCCCCTTACATGAGATACCCACAGCAGTCAGTTCTGATGCATGGTTTAGCCATGGGGGACTTACTGGGGGCACTCCAAGTACTGCAGGATCCGAGCCAGCTGCACACAAGCCTTGCCTCTCCTTCCAATTCCTTCAAAGTCCCCCTCCACGCTCCTGCAAGTGAAAGAAAGCAGCTCGTGAGCTCAGTGCGAGACAGGTCAGGTCTGCAGGGGATGAAGCCTTGCTCCTTAGGACAGGGCTGCTCCAGAGCCTGTCAGCAGATCGCATTTGGAACTCTCTGCAGGCCATGTGCCTCGTTCAGGTCTGGTCTCTGTGCACCGACACAAGGCTCTTCCTGCACGGCCGATCTTACTTCACATCCTCTCCGTGCTCGTCGAACACCACGATCTCGTCCACGCAGAAGATGGCGCAGGCCCGGGCGATCTGTCCTGCCAGGTACGTCCGCAGCTCCAGCGACTGGGCGTTGTTGAGGATGGAGCCGGGCAGGGCCACGCTGAGCGTGTAGTGCCGCCCTGCGGAGCGGAGGAGAGCCGTGGGGTCTGTTTGGTACTGCGGGGGGGTTCTTAACCACAGGTTTCCCCTTCACAAAGGTTTCTCCCTGCAGCGGGTTCATGCCTGTTATAGCAGGTCTATGTCTAAAGCTGACTGACCGCGTTCTCAGCCCTTTCAACCCTTGCTGCCCCATGGGCTCACAGCAGCCTCACCTCTGTCTTCCTGCCGCTCCTCTCGCTCCTCGGCCCGTTTCTCTTCCAGCTCCCGCACCCGCTGTTTTTCCAGCTTCTTCAGCAGCTTCAGTTCCTTCCATTTTTTCTTCTCGGCTTTCCCTGGAACGCACAAACACCGCCTCGCACCAGCACAGAGCGAGCCGCGACCGCCGCGCTGCGAGCCCAGAGCGAGCCGCGACCGCCCGGCAGACACGAGGGCCTCCCGGTGCGAGGGATCCCCGCCCGCGGTCCCCACGCGATGCCGGGCTTACTCTCCTGCTTCCATCGCCGCCAGTCCACCTTCCGGTCCACAGCCTGCGAGACACCGACCGCGACCATCACCGCCGGGCTCCCCTCAGGGGCCGCCCGCGGTGCCCGGGCCCTACCTGCCCGCCTTTGGGCCGCTTGGCCGCATCGCTGCCGTCCGCCATCTTCTGCCTCCCTCCCCGGCCACGCCCCCTCCCGCTGTGGTGATTGGCTGGAGGGCGCCGGTGCCCGCCCATTGGCGGGGAGGAGGCCGGTGTCACGTGAGCCAGCGGCCGGGCAGCGGGGCCGAGCAGGGACGGTTCCGTTGTGTGGGGGAACGGGGGGACCCGAGGGGCACCCGAGGGCGGGAGCGGGGCTGGCCCCGCCGAGGGTGGCTGTGGCATCCGGACACCCTCACCTGGGGTCCTGGCACAAGCGCTGAGTGAGTGCTGGAGGATGGGGAGATGGACCCTGCCCCTTGAGGGTGAGCGTGGCTCACAGCAAGAGGGGCTGTTGCAGTTACTCTTTATGGCACGGTTATTGGTCTGGTTTAGTGGCCGTAGCTCTTAGCATTTGGCACGCACATGGGTGCAAAAGGGCCTTCAGCAGCAGCCTCACCCATCCAGGCCGTGCAGACGGGATGGGATGCGTTACCCCATCTGTTAGTGAAGGCAGGTGGGTGTTTGCCCCCTCCTGCAGGTCTGGCTCCCAGGGGATCGGGGCCACCAGCTGCACCCAACACAAAACCTGTGGAGCCCCTACCCGCCAGCCAGTGTGGAATGAGCAGCCGCCAGCATAGGATGCAACGTGGATGTTGCACGCGTGACAGCAGCTCTCCAGGAAGGCTGCGTCAGCCCTGTGACCATTACAGAGCCATTGACTCCTCAGTAATTGCAGTAATTCCGCTTTAATAATTTAACTGCTACAAATCCTTATTGCACAGTCTGTTGCGTGATGGATGATGCTGGTTTGCATTGTTATCCAGGTTGAAATCGACAATGATGCAAGAATGACCTTACAAAATGCTGCTCACGGTTACCCCATCACCCATCAGCCGGGTGGATGGGAGGCTATGGGGCCATCAGCAACAGAAGCATCCCAAGGCCGCTGCACCCATCCTCCCCAGCCACTGTGTGCGTTCATCAAGGGCCCGAAGGTTTTGCTTTGCAGCCTGGATGATGCTGCTGAGCCCTGACAAAGTGCCAGGAGTAGTTTGGGGGATGCACAGGGAAGGCTTGGCAGTAGCCAGGCTACTTATGAAAGCCTGCTTCCCTGGGAGCAACCAGTGACCCATCTCACCTTTCCCAGAGATGCACAGAAAAGAATAAAGGGAAAACTAAATCATGTTAATTCTGGGAAACAGCATTGCACTGGGTTTATAATTTTTAGGATCATGGAAATCGACCTACTGATGAGTGGTGATACTGCGTGATCCCATGGGAACGTGGTGCTGGTGGTAAATGGTGTCCCGTGCCCTGGGGTACATGGTAAGGCCCCAGCATGGCCTTAAAGGTAGGTCCTGAGATGCTTTGTCAGAATTTGGTGGTGGAAATGCCCCCAGGAGCCATCCTTCCCTTGCATCCCACTGGATGCATCCCGGAACTGATTGGCAAAGTCTTTAAACTTAAGAAAAACATCATTTGATGTTTTACTGTCCGGGCATGTGAAGATTTGCTTCATACAGTAACGGTGCAATCATTTCACAGTGACAGGAAGTGTCCCCCAGACCCTGGGCCTGGCAAATCTCTGCCCATTTATCTGACAGAAAACGTGGACAATAAGAACATATCAAAGTATGGAGCCAAGCAAAGGAAGAGGAAGGAAGAGCAGTCGGGGCAGGTGAGCAGCAAGGACAGCCTGGTTCTCTCAGTGCACTCAGGGACTGGTTTTGTCCTGTTTCCATTTTTGCAATATGTCATTTGCTGCCTTCAGCGTAGCGTCCTCCTAAACAAATACCACAGGTTCAGGCAGGGGTTTCCAGCCAAATCCCCTTTCCCATCACTGCAGTCATCATTCATATAAAAATCCCTTTCTCATTTTGGAACGTTGCAAATGCTGCATGTTCAGTATGAGACGGGCACAGCCATCTCTGGGGCAGTGAAACAGGCACCCAGGAGACTGTCTTGACCAAGAAATGTGGGATGCTGCCCTGGTTCAGCTCACATGTCTGCAGGAGGGGGTCAGACCAGCCATGGTGCTATGCTCAGGCTCTAACACTCGAGGCATTTTCCATCTCTTCTTGGCATTTACATCATTAAACCACCCCTATTACTCCTAATGTCACCTTCATTTATGCTGCCACATCTCACCTTTGCAAAGCAGAACCGTATGAAATGGCTGTAGTTGTTCTTGTGGGCCCCACAGTAGAAAGCAGACAATGGAATGGCGGCAAGTCCCTAGGAAAGGGAAACATGGAGCTGGGTTACTCCTCGTGGGCTGGCATGCAGCCTGCCATGCCCCAGTTTATCCACTGCAGACACCCCTTGCCAGACCCAGCAGTGGTGGCGTGCTGTACTTCCAGCAAGGAGAGCACACAGTGGAAGGAGCCAGATGCATTTACCTTGTTCTTGACCATCCACTTTGCAAATCTGGAGTCGTAGGGCTCATCAGAATTAGGGACATCAGGGACATCAGATTCTGTAGGAGAAGCACAGCAGCACAAAGGCTGGGGCTACTGCCAGGTGCCACAGGCAAGCCCCAAACCCCCAGTTTCTGGGAGCTTGGATGGGGTTGCTGTTGTCCAGCCCTGCTTTGGTGGTGGTTTATGTAGGTTCTTGTCCGGAGCTGGACCCTGCACTCAATCCTGCCTGACCAAAACTGCAGGTGACTCACTGAAGTTGGAGATGTCTGCCAACAAGAAGTAGGTGCCCTCGGGGATGATGGGTTTCATCCCTGCAGCATCCAGGCTCTGGACCAGCCAATCTCTCTTCTTCTGCAGCTCCTTGGGCAGTTGGACAAAGTAGCTGTCTGGTTTCCCATAGAGCATGAGCTCTCTCTGGAAACCCTGAGCCACAGCCTCCTGTAAGGAGATAGGAGCCAGTAAGCAATGGGAAGACAGTCCTTGCTTGGGAATGGAATCTATGCTCCAATGCATTCACAGGTGATTAGGGAGCTCTCTGCCTCCAGCACCTTCAAACGGCCCCTTAGATTTGTCATTGCAAAATAAGGACTATACCCCAGGTGGGCTGTGCTCTCCCCTTCCTGCCAGACATGGGACAACTGCAGGGAGAGGGGAAGGAGCCTTTCCATGGCACCATGCACCACCTCTCTGTGCCTTTCAGGTCAGCTGTGGGCAGAAGGACCCTCTCCCACCCTAGCTTCGGTGGTTTGGGAATAGCAGGGGTCTGTCTTACCTGGGCAGCTGTGGCACAGTGGTACACTGAGTTTTGGTGCACGGTACGGATGTGCTGCAGCAGCCTGTTGGGTCCCACTGTCCAGCCTACCTGCAGCCAGGAAAGGAGGAGGAAGGTGGTTAAGTCTCTGGGTACCTGCTTGGGCTCCCCTTTATTTGCCTGCACTGGCTTCACTGTATTTTCCAACCAGGGTTATCATCAAGCAGCTTTAGTACTTTCAGACTCTTAAGGGTCAAAGCTGAGTGTGTGGCAGCAGAGTCCCCAGTGCCATGCTATGGCAATGGGACCCATGCCCTGCAGCAAAGGGACAGGGATAGGGACACAATGAGGTGCTGCATGAGGGAACTCACCTTCCAGCCAGTGGCACTGAAGGTCTTCCCAGCACTCCCAATGATCACTGTGCGATCCCACATCCCAGGCAAGCTGGCTGGCAATGCAACAAGAGAGAAACCTCAATGGCAGTGCTGAGCATGCTCGCTTCTGGGCTGCATTAATGACAGTGTGAGAGCTCTTCAACCACCATAACCATGGTGGCCTCTGGTCACAGCACATTTTTCACCTGGATGAGCCTCAAAGCACATCCCAAGCAGACAGCCTGGCTTCCCAAGAGCAGCTCTTTGTAATTAATTGTGTTCACACACATGTACTCAGCCCCAGGGGTTCCCAAAGATGCCAAGCACCATCACTCTGCAACAGGGTGATTGCATGTTACTGCAACAGGAAGAGCAGGCCTCTGAAATCATGCTGAAATGGATGTCCCAAAACTAGAGACACTCAGAAAAATGTGGGTTTACAAAGTATAGGAAAAGTTTCAGTTTCACTAGAGCCAAAGGGTTCTTTGCTCTAGATCTTGTGCTGTGAAGGTACCTCTGTTTCCTCTGACTAGCTCTGGAAGTCAGAGCTAGACCTGATTGGAAGGCTGGGACTGAAGTGCAGCAAAATACCTCTAATGGGAATACATGCCCAGCAGAGCTGTACATGCAGGCAGCCCATGGGCTCTAGGGGACCCCAGTTAAATCACCAGAGCCTTCCCCAAAGACCCAGAGAAGATGGCAGGCTCAGCCAAGACCTTCTCCATACCGATGCGGATGTGCTCCTTGCCATCGTAGACCAGCCACTCGTACACCTCATCACTGATGCACAGGACATCATGCTTCACACACAGGTCTGCAATGAGTTCCAGCTCCCCTCGGCTGAATACCTGCAGCAGGTGAGGAATGGGGCAAGGATGCAGCAGGAACATTTCTGAGCCCCTGCCTGTCCCTGACTTCTCTCAAGCCTGGGTGGGCAGGAGCTGGCTGCAAAGGTCTAACAGGGCAAAGCCATGCTGGCACAAAAGATCAGGCTTAAGAACACCAGAACAGTGAGTGCAGAGTGTGGGGCTCCCAAAGCCCCCATTTCTCTTGTGTCAAGGAAGGTTGAGCCACTGCTACACTGCAAACGTGGCTGGGTGAGCTGTAGCAGCCCAGCAGCTTTCAGGTCCAGCCACAGCAAGGCCGGAGGTATTACCTTGCCCAGGGGGTTGTTGGGTGAGTTCAGGACAATGACTTTTGTCCGTTCATTGAACTTAGAAGCAAATTCAGCCGAGTCCAGCTTCCAGTCTGCACTAGACATCATTTTTCCATTTTCTGGAGCTTTCTAGAGAGAACAGAGGGGAATCTTGGCTTGTTTTGCTACCTCTGCGCTTTGCTTGCCTCTCACCTCTTTGCTCACTTTACTGTGACTCTTGCCTCCTCAGTTTTGCTCCGTCCCACTCACCGGTCTCAGAGGGACAAACACTGGTGTCCCACCAGCCATTGTCACCATCGGCTCATAGCAGTCAAAGAAGGGCTCAATAATTATCACCTGGAAGAAAGGGATATGTCATTGCTCAGACCTTCCCTGATGGGTACAGACAGCAATGGGGGTACAGGAAATATTAATCAGTGAACTGCTGTAATGGAGAATCCGTATTGCCTGTGGGCAAGTGTCAGGAAAGAACACCACCACGTAGGGCAAAAGGGTTATTCTGCCTTATGCAGAAACGAGACAGTGCCATGCAGCACGTAATTTTTTCCTTTAGAAGCTCAGATGCTGGAGAATGGGAATAAAACGATTTCTGCTTTGGAAAAGGACAATGAAAACCACTCTGCAGCTGCTGGCAGACCCAAAGCTGGGAAGGGCTCTCCTGAGGGAAGATTATTGGTACAAGCCCAAAGCTTGGGTTACCTCATCGCCTTCATCAACGAAAGCCTGGAAGCAGCAGAAAAGGGCCTGGTATGCCCCGACAGTCACCATCACATTGGTCATAGGATCCAGGTCCTGTCCAAGCAGCTTCTCAAAAAGCTGGGCTAGGATCTTCACCAGAGGTGGGTGTCCCTGTGGGGAGAGAAGATGGATGGGACTTGAGTTGCAGGAACCTCCTGAAACATGGAAGAGCCCATGGAAAGGGGCCAAGCATCTGGTGAATGAGTGTGCAGGGCATCTTCTATCCTGGCTGCTTGAAACACCCTGGTAAAGCAGGGTTTTACAGCCTGGGGGAAGGGGGCTCGAGCTGAGGCTGGATACATGCTTTGCCTCATGTGATTTGCCCTGTTTGCTGCTGCCTGGTAAGCCCTGAAGCAGCAAAGGCTAAGAGGGACCGAGGGGGTATTGCTGAGGAGGGGGCCTGTCCACGCACAAAGGCACGGGTGTACTGGTGCAGCATGTTGTTCTCTCCGCTGAGGGCTGTCACTAACGCCTCCTTCAGAAAGTCCGGTGGGGGGAAGTCAGGGAAGCCCTGGCCCAGGTTCACTGTGGAGTAGGTGGCAGCCAGTTTTACAAACTCCACCCTGGAGAGAAGAAGGGAGAGAAAGACAAGTATTTACAGAGGGTCCGGGCAGCGCACTGCCACCAGCTCTGTTTGCCAGCATCGCTTCGGAAGTGAGTGAGATTGGTGTGCCTCCTGCAGAGCCATCCTGCTGCTCACAGGTGGACAGGATCAAGCATAGGTAATTTCAGACCTGTTTCAACTAAACTGAGGATGAAACACTATTGCAATGAGGAGTGGGTTTAATTTGTCCTTTAAGGAAACAGTCATTGTGCTGTCTGGGCACACCACATACTGGACAGGACTTGAAGGTTTTCAAGCTCAAGCCAGTTGTGCAAAATTTAGCAGCTAGACACCATGAAGGCCTCTGCAGAGGGAAAAGCAGCCGGAACTCAGCACTGGTCTCAAAAAGAAGCCAGCTCACTGGCATTGTGCAGTTTGAAACCAGGCACAGCTGGGCTTTGGGGAAAGATGATTTAAATCTATCCTTCAAGCACATGGCTTTCCAAATGGCATATTGTGCCTGGCAGGCTGGGAACAGCATTTCAGCATCCCTTCACTTGCCTGTCTGCTTGCAGTGCCCTAGGATGGGCTTGAAGCAGATGCCAGGCTGCAGCCAGTGTGCTGCAATCACTTGGCTCAGAATTGGTGCTGCTGGGATCATTTTGATGGATGGGCTGGATGGAGTGCAGTGCACTGCAAGGTGCTCCCAACGGCCTTCCTGCAGGATGCTGCAGAACACCTGATATGGCATAAAGTGTGAGCAGAAGGTACAGAACTGAGCCTGGGACAAACTTGCTTCCTGAACAAATGCAAAGCAGCTGAGGGAGGCTACTGCTCTGTGCTGTGTGGCTGCAGCAGCTTCTATCTGTTAAGCTGCCTAAAACCACATCTACCATCAGGGTACACCAGATAGTCTCTTAACTCACCAGATATTCTTATCCACTCCCTCCAGCCTCCGAGATTGCACTGGCTTTGACATTTTTGCCTGCAAAGAGAGATAAAGAGTTTTAAGCTTTTTCTAATGGCAAAGGGGCCACATGAGAAGGGAACATGGCCTCCCCAGGTAGGTTTTTCCTAATAGAAGGTGTGCCCTTTTAGTATTGCTTCATGGGCTGCTGCTGACTGACCTTAGAGCAGTAATGGTGCTGCAGTGGGTTCTGGAAGCAGCTTCACACAGTTTTTATGAAAGATCAAACAGACGAGAGCTGGCAGAGGAGGTTTCATTGACAAGTTCCAACAAGAATTGAAAAAACAGATGAACAAAGAAGCGTGTGTACACTCACTGGGGAGCAGGCAATGCCTGAAACCTCATTTTCACTTGTGCCAGATGAGCTCAGCCATACTGTCACTGCCAGGCCAATGACCCCAGACCTCAGGCTTTTCATTGCGTCTCTCATCTTATTCTCTACAGGCCATAGAATATCCCCTTTTCCTAGAAGAGCAAGCTTCTTTCATTCCATATTGCTCTACAAGAGCAGCAGAAATATGTACTCCTTGTTCTGCTGGAGTGCTTGGTGAAGGGAGTTGCTCCAGATCCTAAATGATGTGCTGGTTTTTGCACCTATATTTCATGGCAAAACCAGGGAGCAAGTGAGTACAGGCAAGAAGAGAGCACAGCAAATGATCAGACTGATGTACAGAGACACAAGGTGCCGTTTGCCTGACTGGGGGGGTGAGAAGAAGGACAGCAGGAAACACTGAGAGCAAAATCCTTCTTCCAGTTGGATAAGCTGGAAGTGGGAGAAAGAGGTGCTTGATGGGGAATTTATTGTGAGGATGATGAAAAGAGGCAAGAGGCAGAATTTAATAACTCAACGGTGCAGGAAAAAGGTAACCAGACAGGAAAGGGACTGGAGACCAGAGACAAATGATGCTCAATGCACCATGAAAAGCCAGCGTGGGGATGCAAGGAGGATGTCTCTGAAGCAATAAGCCAAGAAAACAATCATCACCACCGGCAAGTAAAATACCTTTGAATAAGGATGAGGAGGGCATGTGAAAGCAGCTGTGAGGGCAGAGGGTCTATGCTCTGCTGTGCCAAGGTGGTGGTGGGGATACCAGTTCAGACGCCCTCCCCAGGCTCGGCTGTAGCAGTAATTCTTCACTTACCTGCTCACCTCTGCTGTTCCCAGAGGGCTGCACCAGAATTTGAGAAGTGGCCCAAAAACGTCTTGTGTTGAGGTCTTTAGACTTTTATAGAGTGTCAGCCGTCACTAAGGATCTTTGCAAATACCTTGCTGAGGAGGCCTGTGTTTCAGAGGGCACTGGGTGGACTCTGTGCTCCCCTGTGGTGCCAGGCAGGCAGCCAAGGGTGAGCAGAAGTCACTGCCTCCCCACTTCTCTCCCTCAGTTCCCTGTTTTGCTCTTTATCTGCACAAGCTCATGGATATTACGGTCAGTAAGACCCAGTGCCTGAGCTGACTCTGGTGGGAGTAGAAGGATTCATGGCTCAGCAAGTAAAACTTCCAACTTAAAGAAAAAGATGGAATATTAACAGCTCCAGCACTGCTCTCTTGTGGTGGGGCTGCTGCTGGTCACAGTTCAGAGAACAGCATTGGCAAGGGTGATGGTGTCAGTGCAAAGAAGGTGCTTGAAGCCTAGAAATTCCCAGTTTTGAAGAAAGGCCTTGTCTGCTCCAGCCCTTACAGGAAGGAAAATGACAAATACTTTCTCCTTTTGATGTCTTCCCCATCCTATCCCCAGCCTGCACGATGCTGCCAAGGGTGGCTGCCCATCAGGCTAGAGAGCAACATTCTTGGGACCACACAGCCCCCAAATCTCTTTCAACCTGTTCTGCTCCCCAAACCAAACAATGTGTTTCTCCAGCTCCAATCTGCCTGTCAGCCAGACAAGATAGGCTGGGGAAAATGCAGAAGACTTAGGGGCAACAACCTTCCTCCACTGACTCCCCACTGCATGTAGTTTCCTGGCTCTGCACATTTGTATTTCCAAGAGGGGATACTGTTATTTCCAAAGTCCTTTGGAACCCAAGGGGCTTTAGTAGAACAGACTGTGAGACAAGGCAACCCCACAAATAGTGAGCTTTCTTCTATATGAAGGAGATTCTCTTGCTTACAGATATTACCTTTAAACAGCCTCCCAGGTACAGAGATTGTGCCAGTGTGGCTTTTTCTGGTGTACCCTATCTGCCATCACTGCCAAGACTAGCTCCTGGCCAGTGAGCTCCCCTGGGCTCCACGCCATTGCAGCCCAAGCCTAGGACCAGGCTGCCAGCCAGAAGCAGTGCTGCTGGGCATTCAGTACCTCGCTGAAGTAGGAGCTATATCCAGTGCTGCTCTTTCTCTTCATCAAGAAGTGACACAGGGACAGTCTCGCTCTCCTGAGCATGCCACGGCTCCTGCTGTCTCACTCCTGTGGGCACGGACCTGCATGTGCCCTGGACACAAAGCAGAGGGGTTAGACAAGCACTCCACAGCTGCAGGGGTAAGGCAAACACTCTGTGTACATCGGGATGAGGCACGTCCAGCACAATTAATGGAAAACCAGAAGGCACAGCATACTCTTGCTCATGACTGCAAAATAGCCACCTTGTCCCCCTGTAGCATGTCAGGGATGGGCACTGAGATGTTGGAGGCACTGCTTTGGGATGCAAAGTACTGAAATGAGGGGGCTAACCCTGCAGGTGACAAAATGAAAGCATGGCAGTAAATAGGGCTTCAACAGACTACATAAAACTACAAAGCTGCTCTAAGAGCTGTGCTCAGGGCTCCTGCAAAGAGCTAGAGGCAGCACCAGAGTCACGGTGCTGCTGCCAGTGGGAGCAGCTGAGCAGGGTGAAGGCAGAGGACTCTGGAAAACGTTTTGGAGCAGGTCAGCTACACAAAAAGCCTGGGAAAGGCTCAGAGAGCCACTCACCTGGTTGGGCATTTCAGGCTGTGCCGTACATACACTCCCTGCAAGGGATCTGGGGAACCTCCACCCTGGCGAGTGCCCAGGACAGAGCACACTGAGGATTTCAGAGGTGACAGCTGAAAGGTCACCGCAGGGACTGGTCACTCCCCACCTCCTGCCCTCCAGCCCGCAGGCACCAACCGTCTCCTCTGTCACAGCGCTCCCCCAGCACCTCCACTGTGCTGAACCAGCCCTGCTGCTTCCAGAAGCACCCAAAAGGCTTTGGGGACAAGGGGTCCCTGAACCCATCACACCATGGGGTGCTACACATGGTGAATGCAGCAGCAATAGCCAGCAAGCACACGCATATAGGTGCAAGGCAGGTCCCAGAGGGATGGGGGGCTAAAACCAACTTACATCAATCAAGCTGGGCCATGCTGCCTGACGCTGTGGAAGTCTGACACAGCGCCCAGGCTGCCTTTCCACACATGCTGCCCTCTCCTTGCCTCTGAAATGCTTCATCTGTAGCTGGGACTTCCTGGGAGGAGTCGGAGAGGCTGCAGGAAGGTACCAGTCGAGCTACAAGGCTCCGATGGGAAAACTCGTACCGGGGAAAAGTAGATCTTGGGTTGTTCTCTGAGTCACCAGGGTGAGGAAGAAAAGGGCTTTTGGGCGCAGATCCCTTCCTCCCAGAGCCTTGGAACCAGAGCTGCCAGAGGATTTTGGCTGCTTGGGAAACCATTCCATGATATTGTTCAGATGGAAGCTCATACCGGTGTAATTATAGTGGGATAATTTTTGTGGTATAGCTGTAATTGCTTTGGCATGGCAATGACAGGGAATTTCCCTTTGAGTGAAGCCTTCAGTCATTTTGAAGAATGAATTTTAAAGCCAGTTAAACCTCTCAAAAATTCCATCCTGCAGGCTTAATATTATTGGAGAAGAGAATGGCTCACAGTACAGAAGGTTAAGGCATCAGTGTTACCTTCATCAGAGGATAATGACCCACTGTCATGATACTACCTAAAGCAGGATCCTGCAGCATTGTCTAACCCCTGGGCTGTGGGTGAGCAGGGAGACAGCAGCCTTAGAATGGGATTTCAGTGCAGGGATGCAGGAGCTGAATTCTCTGTCAGTCATGGTGGTAATTGCTGCAGTGAGGTGAGGTGTAGAGAGCAAATTGTCCTCTTTCAGCTTCCTTCTTCCTTTTGTGACATGCAGGGATGAATCAGGTCACGTAGGTCTCCTGACTGAGTAATTGCTGTCTCCCTTTCACAGTAGGAAAAAGTGAGCAACAGGGAAAGGAAGTGGCTGACATCCGCTGTGCCAAAGGTCCACGGATCCTAACCTGGTGTCCAGCGCTGGATTTACAGCATCCCTGCCGTGACTAAGGAGGAGGGAATGTCGGAGAGATGAACTCTGCTTTCTAAACTCCTGTTTAACTCAAACACTGAAACAAACAGATGGAAGGAAAACTTGTGTTTGCTTCTGTAAGAGTGTACATGGCACATTCTGAGCCATCTAATAGCCCAATGCCATTTACCTTCTCCCTCCTGCTGCCCTCACTATGCTTTCTTTTCCCCCTCCCCTGCCAGCCTTGCACCTTCCCTGGTTGTTGGCCTCTATATTGGTTCAACTGTAACGTGGAACTTCACCTTAATCCAGCAGAAATTGCTGGATAAGACACAAGTGGCCACTGCGGAAAACCACACATCCAACCTGCTTGAGTTTGTATTGTAAAACACAAGGAAAAATACAGCCTTTTCTTTCTTCAGGGCATTTTAATTTAACAACTGCATCTAGACATGAACAATCCGTATTGATATTTTATTTTTTAAACCTAGCTATTGCACTGGTGCCTAAACCACTGTCTGCTGGCAGGTAGGATCCTATCGCCCCTGTTACAGGTCTTGTGCCTATGGCTACAGGAGGATGCTAAGACCTATAACATTCCTAGAAAGCCAGAGATAGGCTTATTTTACTGTCACAGTGATCACTGCTGTACACAAGTTAAGATTCGCTGCACTTAACCACTCGCGACTGCCTTGTGTACACTAATGAAATTATAATGAATGCCTTTGAACCATCCTTTATGAATTCTTAAAAGAATTCTGCCCAGTATCTTCCAGTGAGTCAGCCAGAGGAAAATAAGCAGCAGTGAATCAGCCTGCTCTTTCCAGATACCACAGAATTGCTGTTGGATAGATCCTCGTAACACACCGGTGTTGCTATTCCTGGTGCTGTGTTTCTCAGTGGCCTTCATTCAGTGAGCTGCTGTTAGAGAAATGGAACAGGGTTTTCAAACTCTTCCACTTCAGAAACGTCACATAGGGTGGTCCTTGAGGAACAAGTGGTAAAAGCTACAACTGATAGGATTTTAATTCTTTTATTGTTACCTACCCTTCATGTTGATGCTATTTTCTGAGGTATCCAGTGAGATGTTTACCACATTTTCTCCACCAACCTGGACCATGTTTGCCACATCTCTAAATATGACTGATTTCTGTGTTCTTGGTTATTGCTGTTGTGGGTGTATGAGAGGAGCACGGGGTGGTTGAGCCTGGGCTCTATATAGAATCCTAGAACAGTTAGGGTTGGAAAGGACCTTAAGATCATCCAGTTCCAACCCCCCTGC
>NDXB01004557.1:7008-90677 GCA_002631895.1 Agapornis roseicollis
GGGGGGGGGGGGGGGGGGAAGCCAGTTCTTCAAGTCAGGGGTGAATTTTGGGGCAGAAAACCGACAGTCGAAGCACCCGGTGTGCGCAGGGGTGTGGGTTATTGATGTGTCCGGGCTGACCCTTCCCTTCCCATCCCATCCCATCCAATCCCATCCCATCCGTATGGGGTGTGTGGGGCTGCGAGCACCCAGGGCGGGCAGGGAGGAGGCAGGTCTTGCAGGCAGGGGAGGAGCACAGCCTACCTGGGCGCAGGTGCTGCGGCGGGATCATCGGCGCAGGTAAGGCTCCATTGGCCAGGACTGGCGTGGGGAGGGGGTTTCGTGTTGGGAAGGGGCTGGGGAAGGGGGGAGAAAGTCACCTCGAGCCATAGGAATCACTCCTTATAGCTGGGAAAGGAGGGACACCCCCCCCACCCGCCTGCCGCTTGGGTGGGTAAAGATGGGGGAACCCCAAAAGCTGGCATCCATAGAGAAGGAGGAGAGGGGTTGGGGTGGGTCAGCCTGCACCCATCCCCATGGGCAAGCAAATTGTGGGGGTCATGGGAGAGCGGGCTCTGTTCTCCTGGACCCACCACAATGGGGTGTCCCAGTGCCCTGGGGTCTCCATAGGATGGGGCACAGGGGAGTTTGGTGCTGTCCCCTGTGGCGAAGGGACAAGGATGGGGCAGCCCGGTGAAAGTGCAGCAGCATTGCCAAGGAAGAAGTGGAAAAACAAACGCTGTGGGGCTTAAAGGCAGGCAGAGGGGAGCGTGGGGCAGGCTGGGGCCAAGCAGTGGGCCCCAAACCCTCCCAGCCCTTGGCTCTCGCAACCAAATCACATGCAAAAGCTGTGCCTAAAAGCTCAACTCCAATCACTGCTGGCACCCAACCAGCAGCTCCCTCCCTGCAGAACTGCCCAGGAAGGTCTCATTTAATGGCTCATTTAATGGCCAGGGTGCTGTGGGGAAAGGCTTTTTCCTCCTTCCTACCTTCTGGTTGTTGTTACAAGTAATAACATCTCACTCGTGTGGCACACGATGCACGCACCGAGGCATGGAACACATGCAGAGGTTTATATCTGGCAGCCACAGCTACCAGGGGTAGCTGCAGTACTCCACAGGCTTAGCCTGAAGTGTTGAAGGTGAACAACTGGATATATATGGGATACATTGCAATGGAAACGGGTCCTTTAGTTGCTTGTCATGGGCAGCTTTCCTTGAGGGACGGCGAAGGCGGTTGGGAGGAGCGCGTTGCGTTGCAAATACAGTTTTAGGCTGAGACCTCAAACAATCCCTATTTTTGCTGCATTGCTGCTGGTGGTAATGCCAGTTTTGAGTCACTGCTTCATGTCGGGACTTGTGAGGTAATAGGGGTTGGAGGAGTCAGGGCTATTCCATCACCGCGCATCGCGGCTTGCATGGCACCCACCACCTCTAGAAAGCCCTTTAGTCTCTCAGGCACCACACAGAGGCAAAAGAAACTGGCTCTAAAGATGGTAATGCTCATTTCCCGAACCAGATCAGTTTTAGTCAGACCTCATTGCCTTAAGACCACAACTTAAACAGATGCAGGTCATGAAGAGAAACCAAAGGGTGACCAAGTGCCCGCTCCGAGCTCCTGTAATCGAGATGGCTTTGGGCAATTTGTTTTATTCAGCTTTCCCTGCTGGGCTGTAACTCAGAGCTGCTTTTTGCTGCTTCCCTGATGGGGGGGCTCAGTGCAGGGGTAAGGATGGAGAGTCCAAAGCAGGGACTTACAAAACACAGGGATGAAGGAGAAGAGCAGTAGCAGGCAGAGAGCAATATAACCTTTCCATCAGCAGGTTTTTGGTCTCTTTTCTGGTGGGTCCATTGTGTCTATTAAATAGCCCTCCAGTCCAACATCCCAAATGTGAGGCTTTAGTCCCAGGTTGAACTTCCACATCGATTTCATCCCATGGCCTTTGCTTTTGGGTTAGCTCGGTCTATCTCAGGTGTCAGGACCTGATGCTCCTTCCGATATCCCCCAGCAACTGAGCCTAATAGGTTCCAGTGGTGATGATCGATAGTCTTTAACCTGGGTCTAAAGCCCCTGGGGACCCTTTAGAGGCCGAAAAGCTGCTTTGCTGCTTTTGCAGACGTGGTTGGGTTAGCCAGCGTTAGCAATGAGGACCATGACTGCTCAGTGTCACTGTGAACGCTCCCCGCGCAGATGGAGGCAGTGATAGAAGGAAAAAGGATGATAATGGGATGAAATGGTTCAGAGAGGGGTTTTAGCCTGACATTAATGCATTAGGGATCCAGCTCCCAAGGGAGATAATGGAAGTGCTGCTGTGATTACAAGGAAGACAGTGCTGGGAAAGGAGTGCGGCAGCAGCAACAGGAGGCAATGCCTCTCCTGATACCTCCTGGGTGTCTCCTCTGCCATCCTTCTGCCCACAGAGGCATAGTTATCTCCCTTCCATGCTGTCTTCTCCATTCAGCCTCCCAGGTAGAGTATTGAGGCTGTGGGGTACTGAGCAGACCCAAACCACATCTATGAGGTTGGAAATCGCTTCCTTATTTCCGGCTCCACACCTCAGTGGCATTCCCCAGCTCAGCCTTTGTCTTTCTTGCAAGCCAAGGCACTTCCCTTCTCCACTGAGTCAGCATCCCTGTCACCCCAGAGCCAGGCAGCATCAGATGCCAGGGTGAGTAAACCAGCTCTGATGAGTCCAAACTGCCTCATCTGCAGGGGTTGAAGGGCAGGGTTAACAGCAGGAACTGTTTCCAATGGTGAACTTTAAACCATGATTTCCAGGCTGGGGAGGATAGAAATGATGCCCCGACGTTATCGCTACTCTAATAAAACCTTTCCAAAAAGTCCTTATTAAAGCCAATGTGACCTTTGGAAAACTTAAAGGGTCCAGGCTTTAGGTGGAAACAGCTTACACGTGGCTGCCACAGTGGGGCAAAAGGGGGTGAAAACCTAGTTGGGCTCCTCTCCATCCTCCCTGCTGCTCCAAACACTTTCCAGGTGATTGGGTGCATGAGCTATAAACCAAGAAGAAACCAGCTCCTTTGGGAGGTGATAAGAGCAGATGAATGAGTAAATCATTAAGCCAGTGAAGTGCACGGCATTGTAATAACCAGGGGGCAAAGTGCAGTAATTACAAGCCAGCAGGGAGGTGGGTATGTTATTAAACACAGGTTGGATGAGGAGGGAAGGGGAAAGTCAGGCTGCACAGGTATGCTCTGTAATGGTGGCTGCTGCTCTCAAGCCCCAGCATCAGCTGGATCTCTATCAGTGCAATTGATGGCAAAGTCTGGTTGCATTCAGAGCAGGAGGGATACAGAATGAATTGGATTGGAAGGGGCCTTAAAGCTCGTCCAGCTCCATCCAGCAAGGACCCCTTCCACTGGAGCAGCTTGCTCCAAGCCCCTGTGTCCAACCTGGCCTTGAGCACTGCCAGGGATGGGGCAGCCACAGCTTCTCTGGGCACCCTGTGCCAGCACCTCAGCACCCTCACAGGGAAGAGCTTCTGCCTAAGAGCTCAGCTCAGCCTCCCCTTGGGCAGGTTCAAGCCATTCCCCTTGGCCTGTCCTTGTCCCAAGCCCCTCTCCAGGTTTCCCCTTTAGGCACTGGAGCTGCTCTGAAGTCTCCCCGGAGCCTTCTCCAAACAAGAGCTGTTTGCTCCAGGGCACTGGTTGTTGAAAACAGAACAGTTTTGTTTGGGTTTTTCCCCCTGTGCTCACCTCTTGCACATTTCCAGAGGAGGAAGAGAAGCAGGAGGAATAGTTTTGCTGGTCATGTGTCCCAGATAAGCCTCCTTGCTTCCTGCATTGGGCAGGACAGACGGCAGCAACCCCAAAACAGGCCCTGCTGTTGCACCGAGCTCACCCCATCTCACATCAGCCAGGGTATTCCTTCTCCATGTAAGTGACCTTCAAGTTGCTCTGCTTTGGTTGATCAGCGTATCATAGAAGGGTTGGGGTTGGAAAGGACCTTGTCCTTTAGAGCATCCTGTTTTGACTGCATCAATCTCACATGGGAAACTACCAGGTCCCATCCAATACAGCTTTGAAATAAAACTGCTGGAGCTAGGTCATGGAGTTACATATATAACTAAGTATTGTTGTGGTGGTGGTGGTGGAATTATGGCATTAATATGGCTTGATACGGCTGCAGTGTTTCTTCGGTACCCTGGGATGGGTTTAGTTGTGCTTTCAGTCTTCATCCTGATGCTGTATCAGTGTGCATGCGATGGGATTCTCTGCTCACCCAGAAATGTTCCAGCCATCTCCCTGGCTCACGTATGCTGCTCCCTTCACCACAGGGATACAGGTGGATGCTCTGATTCCCTGCTTGTTTCTTTCCAAGTTCTCAACAGCCTATTGTGTTAATGCACTGGACTGGGCTGGCACAGCTGGTGACCAGTGTCTTGCTCTGATTCTGTGTTTAATTACCCAGTGTCAATAAACCTCTCCCTTTAAATCATGCCTGCAAAGCCGCTAGAGAGAAAACACCATTTCCATGCACAGCTTTTTCCCTCCTCGATTAAATCCCCTCCTAAATACATTGCCATGAAACCCACCATGATAGCTCATAGGTGGGCATCAGCAAGGCCATCAGCCCCGTCTGCGTGTCGCTGCACGCACCGTGGTGGCGTTTGCATGGGGAATGGGCGATGTTTGCTCACCGTGAGCTGTTGGTTAAACCAGTTCCAGTCGGGCAGGTTGGCTCCAGGGGCTTGAGCAGGTTTGAGCTAACCCAGCGCATTCACCCGCCCAGGGACAGCTTCCTCTGGGAGATGGTATCTGCACACAGGCGAGCTCCGAGGCTTCAAAGGGAGAAACAAGGTGTCCCTGGACATCCTGACCTCAAATCAAAGGCTCTCAAAGGCCGGCAGCACAAGCCACGTTCACCTCATGCCCCAATTGTCCTCTATGGAGGGAGGCAACAGCAGGATAAGTAGTGGAGAGGCACTGGCAAAGAGAAGCTGTGGCATTGCTAATGGAGAGGGGAATCCTAGGCACTGGCAGCAGAGCCTTTGCTATCCATTAAAGCATCCTAATTGACCAGCCTGACACAACTGACATGAGAGGGCGTCAAGGCAGGTCCCCAGAGATACACTGGAGCCCACAGGACAGAGCTAATAGTTTCTCTACCTCATTAAGTACAGCAGCAAATGGCAAACAGGAGCTGGCTGGGTTAGAATTGCTCTAATTCCCATAGGTAACGGGTCCCTGGCTCTGCTGCCTAGCTTGGGTGTGATCCTGGGCTCTGCGTGGGGCAAATCCTGGCTCATGATGCTCCATGAGGAGAAGAATGCTCCATGGAGAGCATGATGCTCCATGAAGAGTAAGAAGGGATGGGAGGATGGTGCTAAAAAGCCTACCCTGGAAGGAAACCCCCATCCTTCCCAATGCTATGTCAAAGAACTGGTGTAGGTTGTGTCATGACATGGCTTTTCCTTTGCCTTGCAGACAGAGGAGGTTGTCAGGATGGCAAACTTCAAGGGTCACGCGCTTCCAGGCAGTTTCTTCCTCCTCTTTGGGCTCTGGTGGTCGGTGAAGTACCCGCTGCAGTATCTCAGCCAGAAAGTAACTAAGAAATCCCATAGGACTTACTGCTTCCAGCGTGTGGATGCCATCGAAGGGGGACTCAAAATCATCTTTGCTGTCATAGGTAAGGGTTATATTTTACCGGCTATGCTGGTAACTTCCCAGCCAGGAGTGATGCCTCAACTGGAGCCCTTACTCATAGAAGCTACATGTGGAAGGATGAGTCTTTGATGTTCGTCTTGTCTTGATCTCTAGTAGAGTTTGATGTGAGAAGGCCAAGTCTCGTGTCCCTCTTCAAACTGAGCTACCACTAATAAAGCCAGCCCTGATTTTGATATCCAGTCCTTTCTCCTTCATGCAAAATCAGCCCTTCTTGCTTCAGAGCCATCCCAACAGCAATGACTCAGGTCAGCCATCAGTGCAAATAAGGCATGAGGACCACATGCTCTCATGTGTCCATACAGGGATGCTGGCAGAGCAGTTCGTCCCGGATGGTCCTCACCTGTACCTCTATAGCGGGGAGAACCGTGACTGGGTGAAGCTGATGAACTGGCAGCACAGCACCATGTACCTCTTCTATGGCCTCTCTGGGGTGGTGGATGTCTTCACCTACTTCTCCCCAGTGGTGCCACGGGGTCTGGATCGCCTCATGCTGTCTGTGGCTGCGTTTGTTGAAGGTTGGTACAAGGCAATGCTTTATTTGGGGAGGGATGCTGAAGGGTGAGTCAGAAAGGGACCAGAATTTGCCAGGCTGAGATATTGCCCTGAAGATAGGACATACTGTAGGTGATGTATTATCAGAGCAAGATGGGAAATCCGGGCATCAATAGGTCCTGGCTTTGCTTGGTTTGGGGTTTCTGGGGTGGCAGCGGCACAAAGCAGCAGGCTGAGTTTCCTCACCATGATAAATGGCTGGAGGATGCTGCATTTATCTTCCATCTACAGAGCTGTTTGTGTCCCTGTGTTCCCCCTCGAGAGCCATTAATTGCACTGCAGGCATCGTCACCCTCATCTGTTTGCATTGCACGTGGCAAACTCAAGTGACTTATTCCAGCTTCAGCACATCATGGATAGCATTTTGTCTTCAGGCTGTCTTGCAAGTCACGAGTCAGGATTTCAAGCCCCTCTTGGAGCACGCAGGCAAAAGGCACTGGGAAATGGAGGTCTTGCTTATGTAAAAAACCCACTCAGGAAGGCACTGTCCTTGTTATTTTTCATTCCCTCATCCCAGTGGTTTTCCAAGCAGCAAGGGCAGCTCAATAGGCACCCTTCCTTTTCCACAAGAAAAGGAAATCTGTGTCCACAGGTCTCAAGAACACGGTGAGGTTTTAGCAGCAGAAAAGCAAGACACAGCAGGACCCTGGCCATGAGGAAAGGGTGATCTGAAGAGGTGAAGAAAACCACCTCTGCTCTCTGGTTTTGGTCCCCATGTTGCTCAGATCCTCCTACCCCAAGGCTGGACATTGCATCCCTCAAGAATAGTGGGATGCCAGGAGACCCAGAGGGATGGTGCTATGTGGATGGTGCTTGTTTCCATGGTGGCCTGCCTCAGTTTACCTCCCTGCCAGGGCTCTGTGGTCACGGTTGGAGTCCCTAACTCGAGCCTGGCATTTTGCAGGTTGTCTCTTCTATTACCACGTCCTTCACCGCCCGATGCTGGACCAGCACATCCACTCCCTGCTCCTCATGGCCATCTTCGCAGGGGCCTGCAGCACCATGCTGGAGGTCTTCCTGCGGGACAACATTGTCCTGGAGATGTTCAGAGCCGGTGTCACCATCGTCCAGGGGACGTGGTTCTGGCAGGTGGGTTCTTTTATGGAGCAGGGCAGCGAGGTAGGAGAGCAGTAGGCAAAGAAGCCACACATCACACATCAATCCCACGTCTCTGAGGGATGGGTTTGCCAGGCTCACTTCATAAATAGACCATAACCCCCAATGAAAATGTGCTTATCACTGGTCATCCCTGATGGCTGCTGCTGCTGAAGTTGCTGTTTGTCTTGGCTTATGGCTTCTCTAGGGGGGAGAGGCCATGCGAGCACTACCAGGGAGCAAACAGGATCTAACAACCGAGTCCTAATTGCTTAATGTGCCTAATGCACCCTGCAGCACTCCCTCTGCTCTAGGGGAAAGATGCAAGCCCCACCGAGCAATAAAATACAGCCAACTGCTTGCTTTGGTAGGAGATGGAGAGGCAAAGAGAAGGAGGGAGAGAAGCACTCCCAATGCTAAGGTGCCTAAGAGAAATGTGAGCTCCCTCCTCTTTCTCAGCTGCCCTAACTCAAACCAGGCTTTATTCAGAGGTTAAAGACTGGGCTGAGCTTGTAAAGTGCTAAAGTGGGAAGTTTTAAAGGAAGGATAGGGATCTGCAATGCAGTGGGACAATAGGGGAGTGGGTATTGTATAGAATAAGAGAGACCACAGGCACAGACTTGCTTTGTGTGGTCTCTCGTTGCAAGGCTGGACTTCCACTCTCCTGGTCAGGGCCCAATTCACTTGGTCACCACATGGATCATGGTGATGACAGAGATGGACATAGAGCACATACATTGATTTCCTTTCCCCACAAGGTAATACGTTGCTTGCTCCCCCCAGATCGGTGTCGTGCTGTTCCAGCCATGGGGAGGTCCAGTGTGGGATGAGAAGGACCACAGCAACATCATGTTCCTCACCATGTGCTTCTTCTGGCACTGGGCAGCCTCTGTGGCCATCCTGGCTATAAACTACGCTCTCACTTACTGGTATGGCCAGGGCAGGGATTTGGGCAGGAAGGGATGGAGATGGCTGGAGTGGGATGCGGATGTACAGTCCCAAGGGTGCACGTGATGTGTTGGGTGTGCAGAATGCAAACCAGTGTCAGCAAGAGGCACGGGCATTAAATGTGAAGAAGTCAAATAACAGAGCCCCCAATCTGGGCCTGGAAATCACACTGTGGTTTTGCTATGGAGGTGCTGGAACTCAAACTGTGGTTCAGTAGAGCAATCAAAGCATTACCAGGACCCCCCTGACACTCTGCCCTGTCCTTTGCAAGGGTTTGAAAGCTGTCGACAGTCACTGAGAGCTACAACAGCACTGTCTGATGGCTAAAATAGCAGCATCCCCCAGCATGGCTTTTCCAAGCAGATGGGAAGGGGGCATTATCCCACTTTCAGGGGTGCTCCTATGGCCAATGGACCTCTAAGGGATGCTGCATGGCTTGCTGAAACAGGGTTGGACTTGATCTCCAAGGTCTTTTCCAACTTAGTTATGGCTGCCCCATCCCTGGCAGTGTTCAAGGCCAGGTTGGACACAGGGGCTTGGAGTGGAAGGGGTCCCTGCCCATGGAAAGGGTTTGGAACTGGATGAGCTTTAAGGTCCCTTCCAGCCCAAAGCACTCCATGATTCTATGGGTGACAGATGGGATAGTCTATGCAAGCAAATAGACATTGAACAGAATAAAATCCCCCTCAATTCCCACCCAAACAGCACCTTGGGAACTCTATCATAGTTCCTTCTCCTCTGTATTCAGTGCAAGTGCCTTGGGCTCCCTTGAGCATCCCGGTGAGCGGCAGCGGTTCGGGGTTCTGCTAACAGTGATTCCTTGCTCGTGTGTTCCAGCTGCATCCAGAGGCTCAGGGGAGGCAGCGAGGAGCCCTACATCAGCCTCGGAGTCCGGCAGCAGAAGTGTGACCCGAGCTCCCAAGCCACCTTCTTAAGTGGATCTGATGAAGAGTGATGAGGGAGCAGTCTCCTGCTCCGGATACGGGAGGAATCTGCTTTCTAGAAGACAAAAACCTCAACACTAATGGGAGATTCCTGCTTTGGGAGAGCAAGGGGAGGTGGCACCGTTCTGCTGCTGCTGGGAAGCACAATGAGCACGCAGGGGGGAGCTGCCCTCCATCCGTACCCCAATATTGCCCTTTCTAAGCCAGCACTGAGTTTCAGCCACAAAATGAGGCATGGGAATTCGATGTGACAAGATTGCTTCATCCTATGGGTTCCCGTGTGTGTTCCTGTAGTGATGGAGAGCATCCTTTCACCTGACTGCTCCAGAGGCTTTGTCCTGCTGTCCTTGGAGTCAGGGACACCCCCAGGCTGAGACCATGTGCCTCTGGAACAAGGCATCACCCCAAGGAGGAAGAGGAAGAGCGTTGAGTGTGGGCTGATGTCAGGTTTGCACCACCACTATGGCTCTATTGTGCACAAAGCAGGTTTCATTACGGAAGCATTGAACTATTGAACATTGGGCTGGTTGTAGTTTTCCTGTTCACTTACAGGCTGAAAGAGTGAATAAATGGGAAACAAAAATCCCCACTGAGCTGATATCCTTACATTGAAGACTGATAAATTATAGAGTGTGTGATAATAGCTTCGACAAACCCATCTCTCAGACCTGCAGAGCCTGGAGGACTGGAGGATACGCAGCCAAGCAGCAGGCATTCACAAACCCTCCCAGTTTTCCATTGGGAATAACTCAATGTGAGAGGAAACAGGCACACATTGAGGTTTGAGCCTTCCTTTGTCAGCTGATTTCTTGCAATAAAAGGGACTGGAAATGTCCTCAATAGGAGGAAATGATCATATATATATATATATATGTGCATGTATATGATAAACACCAGCCCAAGGTGAACCGCATCTGTCTGCATCTCAGACATGGGGCCGGAAGGATGCTCTGTGCAGAAGCCTCCCCCCTGATGTCTCCCAGAGGAGGGATGGATGGCAGCTGGGGTCTGTGCTTGCTCATGGCTGAAGAGGAGAGCAGCTACAGGCAGGGCCAAGCGTTTGCTCACACCCAGGGAAAGCAAAGCTCATCTTTGAGCACCCCTTCCCTTGTGCAGAGCCTCTTGCAGAATAAGGGGCTGTAACCTGGGTTTATTGCTTGCTAACAGTGCTATGAAGCCTGAGGGGCTCTCCTTGGACCCCAGCGTCCTTCTACTTCCACCGCTGAGACGGTTCGTTTTGCAGGGCTGGATCCCTGCGTTATTTTCCCCTTGGAAAACGCTCCCGATATCCGTATTTCCATTAAACAGCCACATGAGGGCAGCACCGGGCAAGGTTCCGTCACCATGCCTCAGGCTGGCTGAGGATGCAATCCCCATGCAGCCACCCTTGCTGAAAGCAGAGGTTATTCCCACCGCAGGGAGCACAGATGAAGGCTGACCTTGCTTTTGGAAAGCATTCCCTGCTTGTGAAGGTGGGAGAAGGTTTATCCAATCCTTCGGCTGCTCCCAATGGAGCTGCTGCCTCCTTTCACCCTGAGGGTTTCTTGGTCTCTTGTCACTGCAGGGCCACAAGGAGCCTTTTCCCTCTGTCTGGAATAGTTTCTGCCTGCCTCATTAATCCCTGCTCCTGCAAACACCCCAGCACTGTCAGGATAACGCTTCCTAACTTGCTTTCCAGCTCTGGGGCACATTCTTTCCCAAGGTATGAAGGTCAGCCAAGGAGGAGGGATACAGCCTATGGTTAAGTGGGAGAATACAGGTTACAGTCACTTCTGGAGCAGGAATAGGCATTTTCCTTTTAGCCACAAGAAAACCATGTTTGTCAATAGCTCAGGTTTTGGGGCCGGTTGTCCTGGATCCATATAACCTGAGTTATTACCTAGTGTCTTTGTACTGAACCCACGGGAGGGGAATGGGGTATATCTGTAGTCAAATGCAGCTCTGGATTCAAAAGGCCTCCTAACAGGGGCATGAAGGCTGCTGGGTGCATGGTGAGTGGTCCAGAGATGCTTTATTACATAGCGAGGTGCCCTCACAAGCCGCTGTTGCACTGAATCCTTACATGTCATGGTATAGATGCTAAAGGGAGCATTGCTCTGTGCCAGGACAGTACTAAAGGGAGCATTGCTTTGAACCAGGACAGTATTAAAGGGAGTATTGCTTTTAACACAGCCTCAGCATCACCCAGCTGTCCTGGACCACGTGTTTCACCGCATCAGCCGAGTTACCAGCTAGCCTTTGTACTGGACCCATTGGGTTGAATAGGGGGTATATTCATAGCCAGATCCAAAGCTGGTTTTAAAAGGCCTCATTTCCCTGGCAGAGATAGGATCTGCTGCTGCCACCCTTCCTGGCCACGTTTATGTAAGGCTGAAACGATGGTGTAGGCAGCAGAACAAGCCCTGCCTATGCTGTTACCACCTGCTTCACCTCCTCTGGTGCCTGTTTATGAAGGGCAGCGCTCGCATTCGTCATGACAATAATAACACTCTGCACTTCCCAAACACCCATCCATCTGCAGCACCCGGGCTGCTGGCGAGCCTGTAATTACACTGTGCCTCCCACCACCCCCCCCCGGGGAAGCAGGCAAACATGATCACATCTTCCCATTAGGGCTGGATGGGGAGCCTGCAGGGAGAGGATGCTGCGTTCCCAGCTGAGGAGAAGGGAGAAGAGGAAGGCAGGGATGAAATGCACTTTGGGGTTCAGCTTGAGGTCATTAGAGGGGCTGGAATGAGATCATTAGAGGGGTAGGAGCAGGGCAGATGCAGAGCTGCATCCCTCTGTGTCTCCCTGGGAGGAAGAGGACACCAGGCTCGTACATTGGGTTGGAAAGGACCTTAAGATCATCCAGTTCCAACCCTCTGCCATGGATGCTTCTTATATCCTTGGGGATACTCCAGATCCCTAAGGAACCGTGATGGAGTTGCATCCATTGGTGCCCGCAGTGAGTTTTAGCCCGTGCAGAGTGTGAGTGACCTGCTCTGTGATTTGGAGGGGACATTGCCATCCTTTCTCTGGGTACCCCATGGTGTTCCCAGCCAGATGTCATAGTTTTATGCTTGTTTCCATCATGGGGATGGTCTAACAGGCTAGAAATCCCTTTCCCTCATATCACTTCATCCAGCTAAAACTTCTTTTCCTGTCTGACTGCAGGGACTTTAATATAAAGCGCCTTTTCCATAGACACCTTCCTCTCCATGCTTTACTCTTTGCTGGCCCTTTAAACCCCATGGGAAATGGCACCTTCAGCCTCTGAGCAGATCCCTTTCAGCTGAGCATCGTTTCCTCCCCTCTCCCTACACCTGCTGCCTTCCCAGCTTCCATTCTCTCCCACTTCCTGCAAGGATCTCACTCGTCCTGCTTGGGAAGTGCCTTTGTGCTGAGGGTTTGTTGAGCTGGGTGCTTGGAGAAAGGAAAACTGAGCTGCAAAGAGCCCCTTGATGCTGCTGCTGCCCTTTTGCCATCAAGAAAGGTGCGTTTCTGTTGTGTGTCTGTAAGGATTTGCTCCTTTGAGGGGTGAATTTCTCTCTGTACTTGGGTTTAATGTGGTAGCAAGCTCATGAAGTGAACCCAATGAAGCCCCTTTGCTGCTCTGGGCTTCCCCCATGGCACAGGAACCTTGTGTGTGTGTGTGTGTGCTGAGCCCCTCTGCACTGTGCCTGGCTCCCTGAGCAGGATTGGAGGTGAGCAGTGATGTGTGCACAGCGTGGCTGAGCGCCAGCATCACCACCAGCTCCTTGTTTCCCTTCCTTCCTTCCTCCCTCCCTCCCACTGCTGATATGGAGATAAAGGCCATAAAGCAGCTCCTGGCTACAGCTTGGTGGCTTTTATGGCTGTGCTGGAGAGCAGCCCATCATTGCTCCCATGCTGTTCCACCCCTGGGCCTTTCCTGCCTCCTGCATGGGGCTCTTGGCTGCTCCTGCAGCCTTCCTTGGGGTTATTGTGGGTTGTGCACGTGTGTCTGCAACCCATAGAAACACTGGGTTGGGGATGCTCTGTGGGATGGTTAGCACCCATTTTTAACAGTAACCAAGGGCAGGTTGGACACAGGGGCTTGGAGCAACCTGGTCTAGGGGAAGGTGTCCCTGCCCATGGAACTAATGGGCTTGAAAGCCCCTTCCAACCCAAACCATTCCATAGGTGGAGAGTTGGGCAGTGCTGACTGTTTCTGCACCATTAACTTGGTGTTTCAGAGGGAAATGGGGATGCTGGAGGGGTCTGCGCTGAGGCACTTGTGTTGCTCATCACAGCCATCGAGGTGCTGAGGCTGGGCCACTGCCCCCTTCCATTGGCTGCTGTGGGCTGAGAGATGGAGCTCACAAGGGCTCTGCTTTGATTTGTGAGCTCCTGACTCAAGCCCTCCTGCTTTCAGGCACTTATTATAACCCCAGAGCCCCCTAACAGGGTTATTGTGTACCTGGCATCCCAGGTTAGAGCCCTTCCATGCCACAGCCTTGCACCCCTAAAACCCCCCAACATAAGAACTGAACATGGTTGCCATGGGGATGGGAACTGGCTGCTCGTCCTGATTCTTGTGGCACATTCCAGGAGGCTGGAATTTGGTTGTTAATGGCAGACACGAGGTGTTCCAGGGTTGGGAAAGCCGGGTTGACTCAGCGTGCTTTGAACTGCCCTGCAGGATGCTCAGCTCCAAACATCCTGTGTGAGGGCCACCTCCCCCGGGTGGCTTCTCCTTTATCTGCCTCCTGTGAGTAAGAACAGCTCCTCGCTGGCACATCTGGAGCGGGAGGAGGACGGGCAGGAGCCACAGGTAAAGCCTCCTGCACATAGAGAGGAATGGCGCTGGTGAAAGGCTGTGCGATGGGATGGATGTGGCTGCTTGGGAAGAAGGGATGTGGGAGAGTCCGTCTGTAAGGCAAAGGTTTAATGTGGTGCTGGTGGAGGAGGTCTGCCAGCAACCTATGTCTTTAGCCCTGTTATTTTGGGGGGGGTATCAGGTTTTGGAGGAGAGGGAGCTTGTTCCTCTTGGGTGAATGCTATTGGCACAAGAGAGATGTGCCTGGGTAGCAAAGTGGAGGAGGATGCACAAAGAGAAGCCCCTCCAAGCATCTATGGCCAGGCAATGAACTTGCCCTCTGCTTATAAGCTGGCTGTCCTGTGTTTGCACCCATGGGGGTACTCAGACATCCACATGGGAAGGCATCACCCCAGCAGCATTGATCCCCCTGCAGCAGCTGGAGCACGGTCCCATAGGAGGCCGTAGGTGGTGATGGAGACAGAAAGCCTGGAAATTGGGCAGGAATGCTGTTGCTCCCGAGGCTGGGAATGCCGTGAGCGCTCAGCATGAGGCACAGTAAGGAGAGCAGGCAGCTGCAGTATGGCTGTTAAGCAAAAGCATCTCAGGCTGGGAGCCCAGGGAACAACTTGTGACTGCAGCCGTATTTCAGGCCCTGGGACAGATAAAGCAGCTCATAGGGAAGCATTAATACCCAGGAGCTCTCTTGGAACTTTAATCAGCTTCTGTGTGAGCATGGACTCAAAGGGAGAAGCTGGTGGGTGAAGGGGTACCAGGTTTGGGCTGCTTGGGTGTCTGGGGGTGCTGTTCTGCACCTCCAATGTGTGAGCTGAGCAAGGGCACTGCTGCTTGGAAACGAATCTGGGTCCAAAGTAAAAGGGTCCTTGGCACTGTGAAGAGTGAGGTTATCGGGGAGGGGAGAGGGATGCTGGGGTAGGAGATCCCAAGGGGAACTCTGGTTTGGGTCTGCTGGTACCTAAAGCTAAATGCCTGGAGGATGTGGGGTGATAGATCCCATTCAAGCTGGGAGCAGCCTCTGGAGCTCGGTTGTGTCCTTGCAACGTGTGAGCACTGGGATGTCTCTGTTCTCCTCCTTTCCTCTCCTTAAGCACATCAAATGGCAGTTCCTGGTGTCCGTCTCAGTCAAGGTGTGCTCCTGACTGCAGCTTCTTTGCCCTCAGTCCCTGGAGGACAATGGTAAAATTTGGATATGGATGGTGCAATTGTGTGCTGTTTAAATGTGCTCTAATGGCATTTGTCCTCAGCCACTTCAGCGTGCAGGTGTCTGTGCGGGGAACATTTGTGCCCTGGACTCGGGATCTGGGCTATAATCAGACTGGAGTATGAGCTAATCCTAGTGCAGGCATCCAAAATAGAGCAGGAACCATCCCCAGTGCCTGAACAAGCTCCTGGGATGGAGCATTCCTCATGTCCCTGGAAGGCTCTTCAGTAACTTCCCTCCCGAAGGGAAACCTTGACGTGGTGTAAACAGGTTCCCTGTGGAGATGGAATGGGTGATGCTAACCTCCCCATCCAAACACCGTGCATCACCCGTGCACTCCCACCTGAGCCGGGCCAGCTCTCCGAGCCCTCCCTCACCTACAGCATTGCCACACCACATCCTACCCTCGTTTTGCAGTGCCTAATTACTTTCTAGTGTGGGAGGACTCGGAGAACGTGCTGGAGTTGTTCATCCAGCCCCTGCAATTCCCTTTGGTATTTATAAACATGATGGGTGATGCAAGGGCAAGGCGGTGCGATAGCTTCAGGGTGAGTAATGCCTCCTCCCGTGCACATCTGAGCTGCTGGGAAGGACCGGGAAGCCTCGAGGAGGGGGAGAGAGATGCCAAATACAGTGGCAGCACCTCTGGTGTTCCCCATTTGCAGATGATGGCAGAGCCATGTGCCCCTTCTCCCTCAGGATGCGGCTCCATAGGGATGCTTTGGCTCAGCCCCAGGCACCGTCTGTCCTTGCAGGTCCAGCAAGCGAGCCCGATGCCAACGAGTTTCCTCGGCAGTGCCCTCCGGGGCACTTTCTTCCTCCTTTTTGGTCTCTGGTGGTCGGTGCGGTACCCATTGAGGTACCTCAGGAGGAAAGGCAATGCCGAGAGCCAGCCGAGCCATGGGACCCAGCGCGTGGAAGCCTTCGAAGGGGCAGTCAAAGCTCTCTTGGCTCTAGCAGGTAAGATGTGATGATGCACCCTAGCGCTGCACCCCTTCTCCCATAGGACTGGGGATGTTTGTTTGGGGTGGGAGGGCTGGCGGCCATTCCAAAGGAAGGTTTCCTGCAGGCTTGTCCCTTCCTCCCCTCTCTGCACAGGGATGCTGGTGGAGCAGTTTATTCCCAGTGGGCCCCATCTGCAGCTGTACAGCGCCAAGGCGCGGGGCTGGACCGACCTCACGCGCTGGCACTACACCACCATCTACCTCTTCTTCCTCCTCTCCGGCATCGTGGACGTCGTCTCGCACTCCCGGCTCAAGCTGCCGCTTGGCTTGGACCGGCTCTCGCTGTCCGTGGCTCTGCTCATTGAAGGTGAGAGCGTGGTGCATGGGAGAGGGGGCAGGATGGGGTAGGGGAAAGGGCTCTGATGGCCACCAGCAGGCAACAGCTCCAAAGCCCTGTTTTGAGCTCAAAAAGCATTGGTTGTGTGCCCCAGTGTTCCCTTCTCCAAGTATGGATCCATCTAGGGCTGGATGCATATTGGAGGGTGCTCCAATCTTTGTGGGGATGCACAAGGACCTATGGATGTGAGCATCTCCTGACAAGCTCTGGCAAGGCTCTCTTTGGGGTAAAACAGGGGTTGTCCTCCCACCTTGGTTGGGTGCACAGAGGGAACAGAGCCTGATACCGAGAGCGCCATTGCTGTGCTCCTCCTGATGGCTCTGCAGCCCTGGCTGGGCATGGGGAACACCATAGGGTGCTTGGAGGGCAGAGCAGTCCCTGTGCTAAGGGCTGTGTGGTCCTTGCAGCATGAAGGTGATGATAGCGGGGTGTTTGCTGTCATGGCCATGTCGTGCTCTTCCCACCAGGCAGGTCACAGCAAGCCCTGGAGCACAGCCTCAGTTATCAGGGTTCAGTTGAACACCGAAGCCCAGAGCATCCATTTCTCATGCAGGTTCCTTCTCTTGGCAGGTTTGCTCTTCTGTTCGTGTGACTATAGCGATGCAGCGCTGGACCATCACCTCTATACCCTGCTGGCCATGGCTGTCTTTGCTGGAGCCCTCTGTGCTCTCCTAGAGGTGTTCATCCGAGACCACATCATCCTGGAGACCTTCAGGACCAGCTCCTTCCTTCTCCAGGGCTCTTGGCTTTGGCAGGTCAGTGCGTATCCAGTGCTGTCCGCTGAGCTTCATACCTGTCATTACCTGTTGGGGTTAAACTTGAAGGCTGGTTGGAATATCTTAGTAAATACAAGGATGAAATGAGGTCTAGCACTAAAGCTGTCATCATGGAGACATGCACATGGAATGCATGTAGAGTCAGGACAAGGGGTGATGGGTTCAAACTGAAACAGGGGCAGTTCAGGTTGGAGATAAGGCAGAAGCTCTTCCCTGTGAGGGTGCTGAGGCGCTGGCACAGGGTGCCCAGGGAAGCTGTGGCTGCCCCATCCCTGGCAGTGCTCAAGGCCAGGTTGGACACAGGGGCTTGGAACAAGCTGCTCCAGTGGCAGGAGCTGGAACTGGATGAGCTTTAAGGTCCCTTCCAACCTAAACCATTCTATGGACAAACCTGCATGCTGCATGGAAATTAGACCCCACAAGGGTGGGAATCTTCAATCATGAGCTTTTATTCCTGTTATTATGTCCAATTTATTCCTCTCTCTGCTCCAAGTGACTGGAAATAATTGGGGATCTCGCACATAACCACCCAGCTTTGGGTCTAGGGAGGAATGCACAGCCTGGCAATGTAGCCTTTGGGTTGCCATCCTTCTCTAGGGCTGCACTGTGTGTCCTAAAGTTACCTGCAGAGCATCCTTGTCCTCCTGAAACACACCCCTGTGGGGACACAAGGATGCTTGGGGGATGCTGAGGACAGTGGCCAGAATGCCCCTTGGGTCTATTGTGCATCTATCCACAGCCACTTGGCTAAAACAGAGGGGGAAGGAGATGAGGGATGCGCTTAACAGCCTCAACACCTCTTCTGTCTGTGACCAGATCGGGTTTGTGCTGTCCCCTCCATGGGGAGGACCAGGCTGGGATCAGACCGACCGCAGCAACTTCACCTTCCTCACCATGTGCTTCTGCTGGCACTATGCTGGGGCTCTCGCTGTCTTGGCAGCAAACGCTGCTGCATCCCGCTGGTACGTGGGGGAAAAGGGGAGTGCTGGGGGTCCCGGGGCTCTTTATGGACTGGGATGGCCAAGAGCATCACCTAAACCCATTATCGCTATGGAAATCCAGGGTGCTGTGGGATAAGACAAATGGGAAAGGATGGGCTCGCTGCCTCCAGATCCCTGACCAGTGTCTCTGTCTCCCCTGCAGCTGCAATGAGTCTTGCCAGCTGAGATTTGGGGACATCGACGTGGAGCTGGACTGTGGCATGTGCATCCGCAAAGGCAACAAGAACTCCGGTGGTCCCTTGCTGCCCGAGAGCCCCTCGGATGACAAATGAGGCTGTGTTGGGCATGGAACCTTCTTCAACTCTGGTTTAGAGCTCTCGGATGAGGTTTTGGATTAGTCCTGATCTACTCCAGCGGCACTCGATGGCAGAGCATCAGAAGTGGGAGGCAGGAGCCCAAAGGTGGAGTGTGGTAGGAGATGGGAAGCCTTTCCTTGCACATCCCTTTCCTGCGCATCCCTTTGGTGGTTGCAAGAGCAAACCATGCTCATCCAGAAGGGAATACTTCATGTTGTGTGTTGTGAACTGCAGGACTGGTTTGCTGATGGAGTCCAAGCAATGTGGCCGTTTTGGCTGGTTTGTTTTAACATGCTCCTTGCTTCTTGCAGCCAAACCAGTGTCCTAAGCTCCTGGTGGCTGCTGCTCGCTCTGGTGTTAATGGAAGGGGTTTTGTACAAAGGTTACCATGCACAGGGTATACGTGGTTGCCAATAAAGTACTTAAAAGACCCACCTCAATGGATCTCTTGAATATGAAGCCTGGAGATTGAAGGGCATGGTTAAGGTGATGTTTGGCTTTGCAGTGATTTGGGCAGGTGGATGCAATACTGGAGGGATGGGACTTACTGCGGCCAAATCTGCTTGGGGAAAGGGGTGGGTGGCCAGGGGATGGAAAGAATGGAGGCTGCTGTTGGCACTGCCATGTAGCCTCTCTCATGTGGCATGGTTTGGGTTGGAAGGAACCTTAATGGTAAGTATTTGAGAGCAGGAACCTCTTCAGTCACCTTCAAACAGAACCTGTCAATTCTGAGTCTCTGCCTTGCACTTGGTGTCTGGGGGTACATGGGGTTTGCTCCCCTTAGGTCCCTATTTGGTTGGCAGCAGAAGAGCATGGAGAGATGCTTCCTGCCATCAAGGTCAAAACTGCCTTTAAATGACTTCATTAAGCAGGATTAGAGCAAGAGCTGGAAGTTCATCACCAACGTGGACAACTCCAAGTACTGGGAGGAAGGAAAATGCTCCCTGGCTCAGAGCAATTGCAGTGCCCAGCCCCAGGAAAGGTCCCTGGAAGAGCAAGTGTTGCGTATCTGATGTGATGCTCTCCTTTAGGAGCAGGGCTGGAAGGTGACCAGTGCTTGGTGATGCTGTCAAGAAAAGGACCTTGAAGAGCAAAGGAACCACGGTAGGTGCAACTTCTTGGGCTCTCACCTTTGGTACCCACACGCAGAGGGCTGTTACTAGGGGTTGTGAAGCAGGGTGGCATTCAGGAGGTTCTAGAGTATCTGCTATTAACAGGATGCTTAGTGCCTAGGTGATAACCCTCTGTGCTGCACTTGGATTGAAGACAAAGGGGGAAACATACCTCTTTCCCCTTTGATCAAGTAATGTTACTTCTTGCCCTGTTTTTCTTGCCCTGGTTTATCTGTGCTAAATCCCTCTTGCTGAGGTTTTTGGTACTTAAAACACAGGTCTTTAGTGGGGATGTTCCTTTTTTCCTTGAATAAATACAAGAGCAAATATTCACTGCTCATCCAGGTGTGTGTTTTAGCAAGCTGGTGCCCAAAGGGAAGGCACAAGGGTTTCCTTGAGCAGGATTATCCCCTCCAAAGCCAACCCACCAGGCTGGAGGCAAGGATTATAACTCACCTTGTGTTTGATGACAGTGCCAGCCCCGAGGGCATCCGCTCTGCTCTGTTCTTGTGCCAGTCACTGCTGCAGCAGCCCTGGTAAACATGGAAAACAACTCCCCCTTCCCAGCATAAAAGCCCCACCATGGAACACCAGATGGCTTTGAAGACCACCTCTCTTTGCTCTGTGTTCCAAGGCACATCCTGGGGGCACCAAGCCCTACCCCTGGGTTGCTGGTGGGTGCTGGCTGGCCTGGTTTGGGTTAGAAGGTACCTTAAAGCTCATCCTGTCCACAGGCAGCAGAGCCCAGTAACATCGGGCACCATTGGCTTTTCAACATCCCTTTTCCAACGCTGCAGTCAAAATGCATCATAAAGAATCCATCCTGAGCTCTTGGCAACCTGTGCCAAAGCACAGAACTAACAGACTGCTTCCAGCCTGATGTATTCATTCTGTAGGACAAATAGGATTTAGTGAAGGAAAAAAACCCTAATTCCCAAATTCAATTCTGGAATTCAACCCCCAGCCTCTGCCATTCGTTGCTCTTCCAGGTTGTCCTACCCGAGGGTGCAAATCCGAGCAGCAGCTTTGGATGGAAGATACGCTCTGGCATCCTTTGCTTTCAATGTCCTGTTTAGAATCAGAACTCCTTCCCAAGTAGCTGTGACAAGGCAACAGACGGCAGTTTCTAGGACAGCATCTGCTCCTTCCTGTGGTGTCTGCATGATTTAACCCCAACACAGAAGCTCCAGTGACACCAAGGACAGGCTTTAAGGAGAAACAGGACACACAACTGTTTGCTTCCTATTCCAAATGGCAAAACCTTCACATTCCCTCCTACCTCTTCTCCCCCTCTTCATTCAGACCTATTGGGAACTGCTCAGATCAAAGGGGAGGAAGATTCATTGTGTCTCTTGGCTTCCTACACCACCAATTCAATGGCAATGACTCTTTGGTCATTCCATGGACACCAGAGAGGAGGAATTTGCATTCAAAGGAGGAAACCGGAAGCGGAATGGCACACACGAACATTGACAGCTTTACAGGCTGTGAGTTTGGGGTGTCCTGGAAGAGAGAGGCAAACCTGGATCTGCTTCTACACCTCACTGGGAAGCACAGCAGGAACAGACTGGTAATGCCGAGTGCTTTGGATTCACTTGGTCCAAGGCCTTGCCAGTGGCTCCCTTCACCCAGGGAGCTGTTCCACCCCAGAACCACTCAGGATACCTTGGACAAACAGAGGACAACCATCAGCTCTCACTGACCTGCAGAGCGAGGGCACGGTGCTCATCAGGAGTCCCAGTGCTGGTTCAGTTGCATCTCCTTCTCCCCATGAAGGGCAAGAGGATCCAAGACCACCACCACCTCTGGGCCCAGCTGAGTGTTCTCAATGTCATCACGTTCCTTCTCACTGGAGCAATGTGGACAAAGAGGAGGGGGGGTAAGACCTGCACAGGTGCAGCAAGGGATGAGAAGAGGGAAATGAGGCAAGAACAAGAAGAAACGCTCTGGAAGTTAAAGTGTTTATTGATGTGTTTCAACTTTGTACATTCCCCACAGACCACACGAAAGAGTTTGCAGGTAAATCTGTGCATAGTGGGAAGAGACACGGAGAGGGGAGGGAGGGAGGGAGGGGAAAAAGAAAAACCACAGGAAAAATAGAAAAGATACACCACAGGTTACCAGAACCTCCAGATTTAAAAAAGCCGTGAGCATTAACACCAACTATACAAGCATTACAAAGACATGATGGTGAGTGGAACGACACCCCTTTTGTTCTTCTTCTTGGGGCCTATGCATCTCATTGCCCTTCAAGCAGGCGCCTTTGTCCCTCTTCCCTCCCCAGTTCCAGCGAATTCCATGCTCCTCAGCTCCCAGAGGGGCTGAGTCCTGCAGGGATTTGTCTCATCTCCGGGCAAAGCCGCCCAGAGCCGTGCCCGTGGCCCAACGTCACCCAGAGAGATGCAAAGGCCAAAGATGCAAAGAGAGATGCAATCTGAGCCTCTCAGCTACTTACCACGTTGGTGAGGCAGGAGAGCTGGGGGGGATTAGAAAGTAGTAGCGAGAGGGGGCTGTTAATGCCAGGTGAGGACTGAAGGAAACTGGTTCTGAACGGAGGATTTCAATTCAACACCCAGGAACTTTCAACTCTAGAGCAGAACTGACTCAGGCAGGGGGAATGTGCAGACCCCAGGATGCACAAACCATGTTCTAACATTCCACTAGGAGAACTACAAACAGAGATGCTAGAAGCCTTTTAACTCCTTGCCTCCAGGGAGTCTTTGATTCCTAGAGCCCAGGCTGCTAAGCAGCAGGGTGCACATCACTGGCATAGGAGGATGGGGGGGGAGGTGTCTCCTTTGTTTTTTTACTCTTTTTTTTCTCTTTTTCTCTTTCTTTTCCTTGTTATCAGGGGGTTTTTGTTAGTTTCCATTCCCAATTGCTTCCGTCTGTGTCACAGTTCCTATCCCTAAATTAATCTCTTTGCAACTCCCAGTGAAATGAATTTGCAAATCAAAACTCCAAAGGGAAACCCAAATACTGCTCTTATATATATATACATACATATATATATATATATATATATATATAAAAAAAAAAACAACACAAAAGCCACACANGTTAGTTTCCATTCCCAATTGCTTCCGTCTGTGTCACAGTTCCTATCCCTAAATTAATCTCTTTGCAACTCCCAGTGAAATGAATTTGCAAATCAAAACTCCAAAGGGAAACCCAAATACTGCTCTTATATATATATACATACATACATATATATATATATATATATAAAAGCCAAAACGACCCAAGAGCCACAACTGTCTCCTTTTTACAAGGCGGGCTGGGACAAAGGGCCCTCAATATGCAGGTGGGCTATTTGAACATTGCCCATTTTCTATATATAGAGCTTGTATCAGACATCAGAACAACAGAACTGGGATTTCCCAGAGTATTAAAAAAAAAACCCCAAAAACCAACCAAAAAAAACCCCAAAAAAAAAAGAAAACTACATCTCAGTCAAATATCTGCAATAGATCCATTTTTTTCCCGTTTAAGGAGATTTATATATCATATTGTTATATTATCATTTCTTCACCCATTTAAAAGAATGGAAATTGCAACTCTACAGTAGTAATTATAGTCTTAATGATCCAGGAGTTCTGAATGTAAGATGAAGTCCTCTCGAAGCAACTGTTGGTCAGTAGTTGATCCAAAACGCTGGACCACTTTGGCCCTCCGCCCTGAGCCTTTCCCAGCCAGGGCTGCTGCATCTTCATCTCTTTTATATCTGCATCTGCTCCAGGTATTTGTAAGTGGGGTTCTCGTAGCCGTGGTTCTGCATCTTGCTCAGATGCCGCTCTTCTGGGGTAAGCATCGGGTCAACCTTTGGGAAGAACAGAGGGTTACTGCTCAAAGGAGGACCTTGAAGGCCTTGTTTCACAGTACCAAGAGCTGATGGGCACAAGAGCTGGACAAATACCACAGCAAGCAGGAGAAAAAGGTGAAGGCACAAAAACTGATCAGCTTAACACAGAGTTCCCCATTCAGGCACTAACGCCTCCTGCCCGCTCTTGCCTATCTGGAGATGTTCTGCACAAATCTCTTCCTAAGTGAGCCAACGTTAGAAGCGTAGGACCTGCCTCTCTCATTAGAGAGGTCATTATGATTTCCTGCATCAGTTGGGCAAGGGGAAAAGCAGCTTTCTGCAGGCTCCATTAAGTCATCATTAGAAACTTGCATGCTGGGAGCAGAAGGAAGAAGGAGGAACCTTGCTCTGTCTTAATAGCTGTTACATTAGTCGGGAGGACAAATTGCTACCAATTGACTGACTTACTCCTCTGCTAAAGATATTGCCTGAAAAGCCTATTTACTGCTAAATCCTACCCTGAGCCAGGCAGGGAAACTTAATTGAATTCCCTGTGATCCGGGAATACAGCCATGAAGTGACAGATCCCACCATGGCACGCCAATGACTGACACCTGCACGCTAACACATAAGTGATGAACGTGTTAGTATCTACAGAGTTAAGCCCCATCTAGCTAGGAGTGGAGCTGCTAGATGGCTTGGCAGCTCCTGCCACCTTCATCCCCTACACACAACATGTGATTCCATGCTATTTTCTTCCTCAGTTATGGAGCAGGAGTCGTTTCTCACCTCCACAATCCCATGGCTGATGGTCCCATACTGCCTCTTCCTCAGCATCACCAAGCTGATGACTATAACAGTAGCTATGGCAACAGCAATCACCAAAAGGCCAATGAGGGCACTGCTGCTGAAACTGAAGTCATCACGGAGGGAGTTGTCATTATCCTGGAGGGAAGAGAGCAACGGAGAAAGTGGAGGAAGAGCAGTGAGGAAGATGTGCTGCTCAACTAAAAAGGTGGCATAAAGACCTAAAAGCTCTTTAACCATCTGTGGTATCAAGACATGACTGATTACACTGGACAGGGTAAATACTTCACCTCAAAGTACTTCACCAAAAGGATAACCAACACAAACTTGTTCCTCTGCTCAGGCAGTGACCCACACTGCTTCCCCATCCCACAAAGCACAAGAGACAGGTCAGGTTCTAACACGTATTTACTGCTCCCACCACTGCACAGTGAAGCAGGTGCTGCGTGACCTCCCAGGAGCAGTTTCAAGGCACCAAACCCCCGGCTCAGCACCACACAGGAACCAAACGCCAGCTTTAGGAGCCTGCCCATCACTGGACTCGGTAGCCACGTACGTACCGGCTCGTCCACCAGCCCACCGACACGCTCCGCATTGAAAATCATCTCCTTCACATCCAGGGTTTCATCGATGACCTGAGAACAGCCACAAAAGTGCTTTATGAAGGGAGCCACACAAGACAGAAGGGACGTGGAGGCACACAAGAGACCTTTAATGAAGACTAGCAAAGACTCAGAACCATCTTTTCCCTGCTCTCAACTGTTCTCCAATGTTTAAAGTGAGCACTGCAGCCATCTGGACATGCAGACTACCTCAAACTAAATGAAAACCCAGCTCTGGACACAGCACTTGTGCTGTGGAAGATCTAACCTGTGGCTTTAAAACCTCCCTTTCTTGGGGGTTAGAACTACATGATCTTAAGGTCCTTTTCAACCCAAACCATTCTGTGATTCTATGATAACAATATCGAAAGGAAACTCTCAAAGGTCAACTGTGTTGGTTGACTTTTGACCCAGGGAACTGAGGCAACGCTGCCACCAGAACCTCATGAATTCTGTACACTTGTAGATGGAGCTAATACCAACTGGCCTGCACCCCTTCAGAAGGCAGCAGGGCCTTTCTTGCAATGAAAAATAGGTGGGAAGACAGCTGGATCCCATGGTGTGTTCAGACCTAGCTCTAATGAAGCCATACAGAGGGTCACTGCTTGGGAAAGCAGTTACTAAATCAGACCAATCTCCAGCTCAGACTGCCAGAGATCTGGATCTCTTTCCTTCTCTCACCCTCCCACCCTTCTGATGCTAAGCAGTATTAAGAGCCTACAACAGTCAGAAAACTGACTCCCCCACACCATATGGATAAGGAATGCAGTGCCATTCTGTAAGCATGGAAACAAGCCACTGCTATTAATTAGTGTCCCCAGCAATCTCAGCTTTCCAAAATAAAGGTGGAGGGCTCACCACATTTTCATCCACTTTCTTCTTGCTGTTAATCACCTTTTCCTCAGCGCCGATCAGCCCATCCAGCTCAGTCATGCCAGAACCTGCATCAGGAGAGCAAGGCACGGACCATTACTCAGTGTCTTTGGGAAGGGTTACCTACCCTTTGTAGAGCTGCCATGGCTAATGTGTTTAACCACATGGACCGCTGATTATTAACCTGTCTTCATGCTGTTGTGTCAGAAGGGGAGCTTGGAAGCTATGCTACAGTGACAAGTGACTGGGGGGGGGGGGTGTCTGTTAATGAGTGGGAATGAGGTGACAATGAGAGGAGCAGACAAGACTCACCAAAACCAGGCTGAAGTGTCAATCCACAAATACCATCTAAAGCTAAGTGCTGCTGTTAGAAGGTTCAAGGCAAGGTGTCAAAGTGTGAGCGAGCAGTTCCTGTCTGCAGATGTCACTTGGGGTCAGCACCACCTCTCCGTGACCCCGTGCTGGAGGCACACATCTCCATGCTGGGAGCCAGCCCATAGGGAATGCTGGCACCCATTCTTTTGCAACCAAGCGCATCAGCAAGCGCCTGGGGAATGGGAATTTCAAGGTCACCCAGCTCCATAATGAGCTGCTGTCCCTCATCTGGCACAAGCCCAGAAACTATAAATCCCAGGGCAAGGGAGGAGCAAAGAGCTACACCAGCCTTTGTACCAGAACATCACTCCCCCATTCCTAGGCTGAAACTAGCATAGGATCAAGAGAGGAATATCAATTAACAGGAGGCGGCTGCTCTGCATAAACTGTTTGGATCTGAAGCCTCTATAAATAGATCGGATCAATAAGAGAAGAGTCTGATGCAAGATACAAAGACCTAACATAACACAGCACATCAGGAGAAAGCCTGGTTCCCATTATGTGCAGGGACAACACAACGCCCTTCACAACACCTAAACCTCCCTAATGCAAGAGCAGGAGGACAGCAAAGCCTCAAGCCTACAGCGGGGTCTCCCCAAAGCAGAGCATGAGGTGAGGGCAACACTGCTCCAGCACTTAACACTTAGCCAGTGACTGCACACACCTCTCCGCAAGCTGCTGAGCTTGCAGCTTGCCTAAGACATTATGTCAGCCACTGCTGAAATTGGCAGCGTGTTCTTTGATGAGATGTAAGGAAAGGCTGCTTGGCTCCAAGGCAAGCTTTTACTGCCTGAAAACGCCAAGGAAACCAAGGTTTAACTCCAGCTCCTCCCAAAAGAAGCACCTCAGGGTTTTGTGCATCCCCTTTCCCTATCCAGCTCTTTGGAGACAGTAGTCAGATTCCAATCACGGCCAGGGCTGCCTGTCTGACTTCTCCCAGCTGCCCAAGCAGGTCATGCTTTTGTGAAAGGCAATGATGGGCATTCTCTGGAGAGGCCAGCCTCAAATAACTTTTAGAGAACTACTGCGTCAGCTTTTGGCCTATGGCTGCTTTAGTCAATCCTCGGGAGCCAACGCAGCAGAGTCTCCAGGGCTGGGAGTTCTGAGCTTTGCTATTTGTCACAGTGTGCTGTACCAAATAACAGACCCAGTTCTATGCAGCTCAAAGGCACAGTTTAGACTCTATACATCCCAGGGGAAAGAAACCCACACACAGGCACAATATCCCCCACAAAACTCCCTAGCAGCCCTCCTGAAATTCAATGTAGAGATAAGGAGCAAGTGCAGATATATTTGTCCCTAAGTCATCAGAAACTCTCCTATGGGGCTTGGAGCAAGCTGCTCTAGTGGAAGTGTTCCTGCCTGTGGCAGGGGGTTGGAACTGGATGAGCTTTAAGGTCCCTTCCAACCCAAAGCATGCCACGATTCTATGAAATGGGGAGCACCAGCCTATATTGATCACCTTGAAGTCAACAAAGCACTTGGCCAAAGGAAGAATAATCAAACTAAAGGCTGTCCTAATTCCTTCCAAAGCAGTCAGTGCACTGAATCAGTTGTATGCTGCTCCACAGGAGGGAAGAAGGTGACTTACATTTGTAGTGAAAGGTTGATAATGAGAATAGTTCCAAGCTTTCTGGCCTCCACCGTGTTACAGAACTATCTGTGCTCATTTTCAATGTTATTAGCAGAATCCTTTGCTCTCCCTTTGAGATTCTGCACAATGTGTTTGTAACCAAAGGCACATTAAAATGCTGGGTTTGCTTCCCACACGCAGCACACCTACCACTGCTCTGCAAGAGCATCTTAGCAATTAGCCTGCAATTTCCACTTCAGGAATGAGATCCATGGTAGCAGATCAGCCAGGTCTCATCTTCACCTGAGACTCTACCACTAACAAAGAAGGTAATTTCATGCCACTGTTTCCATGCTGCTTTTCCAGCCCAAGCAGCCCCACTTGGCCAGGGCACTGAGCTCCTGCAGCATTAGTAAGAAGCTAAATGAGAAATGGAGAATCACACAGGATGCTATTAGTGGAAAGGAGATGCTGAGGAGACCACAAAGAAGGAATCTCCTAATTCACATGTTCCAGCCTAGCTGCACTCTATAGTACCTATGAGGACACTTAGCCAGGAAACACAACCCGTGTCTGCTGTGGCACTGGTTCCTAGTTTAGTGCTGTCAGCAAGCATGGATTCCACAGCAGGGACAGGAGCCCCCGGACTCTTTTCCATCACCACAGTGAGCTTTATTTTGCCAAGGGCCCAACTGGAGATGCTGCAGGCTGCCTGCTAGGTTTCTCGAGGGCAAAAAAGCTACTCCAAGACACCTTGTGAGCCTGGCAGGGAGGAACACGCACACTCAATGAGATGCTCAGACTAGCTCGTATCTTTAACACTAGGCCTAAACAAGCACAGCTGAAAGTTACTGGTCTAAATGAGAGCAGGGAAATGAAAATCAAGGTGAGTATGGAACTAACATGAAGCTACCAGACACACTGAGAAGGTAGGAGTGTGATTGAAAGCACTGTGAGGGAGCAGCTTAGAACCAACCTTTTTTCATTGGGTGGTACAAATCCGTCTGAGGATCTAGCAGGAGGGAAAACAAAAACAAAATAGCAGAGAAAGGAGATTAAGAGAGAAAGGAAAAAGCTTGTGCATGATTTCTGACTCAGAGCCTGGGAAAAGCTTTTAGTCCTCAGCCTTCTTTCAGCTCAGGACTCTGTCCAAGCATTTATAAAGTCAACACACACACACACCAGCTGTCAACACCCAACACACTGCAACAAAATACAGCTTTAAATCAAGAGAGCTCCTGCAGCCCTTCAACAGGGCACAAAGACTTCATCTAACATGAGAGCAATTTGCTTCAAGACTGGAAAGTCATTGCAGAGTCAGGCCACGCAGTCGGAATGAGAAACTCCCTGCAAAATGGGAAGGGCTAAACCAGTTCTGCCAAGAGAAGAACAGGAAAACCAAGAGAGAAGCTCAGCGCGGATTACAAGCGGCACTGCCTCTTTCCAGGGCCACTGCTGGGGCAGCTGCTTTCCTCTTGGATCACCCAAAGGGATGGAGCTTTCTGTTCCACCAAGCCTAAGGTAGAATGTGTAAAGCCAGTTTCCAGTTCCACCTACCTTCATTTTCAGGCAAGGCTGGGAAGGTTTTCACCTGGAACGGACGGAAAGGTTTTCCCTCCAGGGGAATTTCTTCACTCTCCTCAGAGCTCACTCTGACATCCACCTGGGATTCCGAAATGGAGGATGTGAACTGATCCATGTCTGCACGTTGCTCCTGAAGCAGCTCATCTGAAAGGAGTACGAGGAAACATTACACACACTGCATGAAGCCTGGCAAGGACAGGCAGGGGCAGATGGCTTGAACAGAGCTGAGGCAGGGCTGCAGGGAATGCTGCTCAGGGATGCCAGGTTATCTTATCTTGCACGCTCTCAAGTCTCACCTGGAATTCTCAAGTAAAGGTATCACCCAGGAATACATACAAATAAGAGCCAAGGGGTTTGATGTGGCAAGAGGCTTTGGCAAGATGGGATTAAACTATAAAGCAGGAAAGCATCTGCCTGTTTTTATGGATCTTTTTCATCTCCTTTTGAGAGAAGACTTTGTTATTTGGAATGCTGTTGGCTTTGCTTGATACCGACAGAAGTTGTTCTTAGGTACAAACTGCTCTGGATGTGTTGCAAAACATTGCCAGTCAGCTGTAGACCTGCTCCAGCGAGTCCAGAGGAGACCCATGATGATGCTCCAAGGGCTGGAGCAGCTCTGCTCTGGAGCCAGGCTGAGAGACCTGGGCTGGGGCAGCCTGGACAAGAGAAGGCTCCTTAAGGGGAGAACTCAGAGCAGCTCCAGTGCTTAAACAGGCTACAGGAAACCTGGAGAGGGGCTTTGGACAAGGGCCTGGAGGGACAGAACAAGGGGGAACGGCTTTAACCTGCCCGAGGGGAGACTGAGCTGAGCTCTGAGGCAGAAGCTCTTCCCTGTGAAGGTGCTGAGGCGCTGGCACAGGGTGCCCAGAGAAGCTGTGGCTGCCCCATCCCTGGCAGTGCTCAAGGCCAGGCTGGACACAGGGGCTTGGAGCAAGCTGCTCCAGTGGAAGGGGTCCCTGCCCGTGACAGGGGGTTGGAAATGGATGAGCTTGAAGGCCCCTTCTAACCCAATCCCAATCTGTGATTCTATGCATCTAAAACCCTGAAGGTATCTGCCCTGTGGTACCTAAGCCTAAGCCTGTTGTTGAGGGCATCCCCTCAAAGGAGCTAGCCATCTTTTTGGAGCTTGCTGTGATAGCTTGTCTAACACAGTGATGAGCTGAGCTGGCACAGAGACACTCACCAATCTCATCCTGGATTTCTTCAGCCACATATGGCACCTTGTAGAGCAGAGACAAGCTTTGATTCATCCGCTCCTCAATCACATGGAGATGTGTCATCACCTGCAGATGTACAAGAGTGTGTTGGAGGAGGCAAAGACTGTCAGTCACTGGACTGGTACCAGTCCTTCACTTGTTTCATTAAGCATCTGCTACTGGTGATGGATCTGCCATCATAGACAACAGAATGGGACACGGGCCCTTCTAGTCCCATTCTCTGGGTGATAGTCTCTAACACATCACTGCTGGAACTGGTCATTTGTGCATTGTGTATTTTGGGAGAGGCTGGGAGCAGACAGAGAGGATGCGACTGACTCCTGCTGTAACCAGCTCTCCATTGGAAATGCTGGAATTCCCCATACACCAGACATGGTCATAATTCATTTCCTGCAGCAGCTACAAGCAAGTGCTTTATTAAATGGATTATCATTCCTGACTACTAGAAGAGATACACACAAAGGGAGTAGACAATATTATTTATCAACTCTGGTTGCAGAACAAAGGTGCCTTTCAGAACAACGGTGGCATTACATTTGTCTTACACCCACTCCCTGCCAACAGCATTCTCCCTTCATTTGAGAAATGAATTCCAACTGCAGGCAACCTCAAATCGCTCTTCCCCAGCGTATTAAACTCGCTGGTGGAGTCAAGCCTGACCTGAAGAGGGTGCTGCATAGTCAGGGATCACGTAGACAACGAAACCCATGCATCTGCCCGACCTAAGGCTGAAATAAAGGAGTTGAAAGAACCTGTTTTACAGTCTGACGTGTGCCCGACCTTTAAGAGCAAGGATGAAAGCAATTTCATTTTACATGTGGCAGCTTGTCAATCAAGGGAATCGATCGAGGCGTTTAAAGTGCCTCTGAAAAGCAAAGGGAATGGAAATTGAACTGTCCCACCCACATCCCTCCCCTGTCGATCTGTTGACACTGCAGCCTTCAGAATGAATTAAGGACTCTTTTGGTTTTAGCTTAAGAATACAGTTCACACGGGTTCTCTTGGGCTTTGGCAGCTCAGAACAAAAGGTCAGGGTGGGCCGTGCTTGCTGTGCTAAGCTGCCTCTGAAAACAGCTCTCCCGTATTCCGCACAGCAAGGCAAATAGCACCTTGTAAATACCACCAGGATGTGCAGCTCGGCAAGGATCAGAGCAGCAGTGGCAGATAACCCGAGGGACAAGGGCTGAAGGTACACTGATAGCACCCAGCAATAACAGGAGACCATGAGGACACCTCCAAGGGTGAGCTTTGCTTCTACAAAATCACCGCAACGTGACTCTACACCTCACTAGAGGTGACAGTAACAGGCTCCAGTCCCTGTCTTGCTCTTAAACCATGATCTTCCCATTCACTGGTTATAAAGCCAAGCAATGAGGTATTTTTAACCTCTCTCTTCCCATTTGGATGAGCTCCACCACCTTGTCTCCTTGCAGCTCTCCATTCTTTTCTATTCTGGCACATCTTCCACGCATTACACAATTCAAAGAGAAGTCAAAAGCAGCAAACCCACCCCTAACTGGGACTGGTGGAACCCAGGGTACATTCCTGAAGCTGCAACTGGACACAGGCAGTGCTCTCTGACCTTGTGAACGGACATACCCTTACGAACACATCTGTTTAACATTAACTGGACATTCTTATCTTGACTCTTACTTAGGCCTTTCCACCTTTTCCATCTTCCACCTTTTTACAGGTGGGTCGTGAAAACCAAGCGCCAGGATGTAATTCAAAGGACTTGTGGAGTATCTGCAGCTCCTCTTACAAGTACCAACGGCCAGGTTTGCCATCCACTTGAAGCAGCATATTCACAGACACTACCCAGCACAAAGAAAATGACTGTCTGGCTGCTCACGACTAAAATGCATCGCAACAGCACAAAATCAACTCATCAAAAAGAGGTTTTCTATGGTAGCCAACAATGACGATCAAGGGCTTGGCAAGGGTTATGTATTGTGCTTCAGAACCAAGGCAGTAACTCTGCTGAGGCATAAAAGATTCCCCACAGACCCAAAACACAGGCATGTGAAGAAGAAGCCTGATGAAAGTAACACATAGACATGAAGTACCGGAAGAAGTGAGGCAGGTTCAAGGATGACCAGCAAATTCATGGGTGTCTGACGAAAGGAAACATAAAAACGATACGAAACCAGTTCTAAACCCCTACACTTGTCCTTGTCACCAACAATAATTCCTGTATACACCAGAATTCCCTTTTTGAGCACTAAGCACTGAGGAAACTCGCACAGACAGCATACGATGACACCAAGATCTCTGCACAAGAATGAGAAGTTGCTATAGCACCCAGCAAACGCACAGCTTCCAAACCCTCTGACAGCCAGGCCTGGCTAACAAAGCCTCCCTTGATAGGAACGTTCTTATACCTGAGATTTCATCTGTGCAGCCTTTTCTGGGTCAACTGCCAGGACGTGCTGGTAGTGGCGGATGGTGTGCAGCCGGTCCTTGTTCTCAGCACGAACATAGCGCTTCAGAGCCTGCAGGACGCGGTGGGGCTGTGGGATTGGAGGAGGGGAAGAGTTCAGATCCACTGGAGCCAATTCACAGCACTTGAAACTCAACACCTTTTAGGTTAACTCTGTTTGAGCTATTGTGCCTTATGAACACCAAACAAAGAGGTAGGTTTCTTAACCAGGCAGAAAGGGGGAGTCAGTCAGGAGACCACAGCTAAGTCTGCACAAATGGCCACGCTGGAGGAAGCTTTCCAGAACCTATTCCCATCTTCTGCCTTGGCAAGCCCCAGAGGTAGGCTTTTCACCTTGCACCCTGCAATGAAACTCACCCGTGGTGGGTCAGCCTGCAGGGCAGCCAGGTAGTTCTCCAAGGCGAATCGGCGGCGGTCGTTCAGCATCGCTTCCACACGAGCAAGGTGAGTTTCTACCAGCTGCTGCTTCTCGCTCGCTGCCTCCTTCTCCAGGGACTTCACCATTGCCTGGAAGTGCTGCAACAAAGAAAGTGCATGAAAGGCGCTGCAGGCATCAGGGTCACCTATTCTCACTCCTCCTTTGAACAAAGGGAGCCTGTCACACGGCGTGTCCTAGGTATTCATAGCAGGGGAGAAGGGCACTGCGAAACACTGATGCAGATTTCATCTTTGCAAATTCAACAGTGACTATTTGTCTTCCAAACTGCCTTCACAAGGCATTTCAGAGGTCTGAAGGGGCATGGGGCCTTGCAGCTAAAGCTCAGGTTGAACTAATGACTTGGTATTAACTCTTTCCCTTGACCTTGCAATATGGAAACAGGATTGATCCCTTCAGCATAGAGACCTTCCAGTATCTGAAGGGGGCCTATAGGGATGCTGGGGAGGGACTCTTCATTAGGGACTGTAGTGACAGGACAAGGGGTAACGGGTTCAAACTGAAACAGGAGAGGTTTAGATTGGATCTAAGGAAGAAATTCTTTCCTGTGAGGGTGCTGAGGCACTGGAATGGGTTGCCCAGGGAGGTTGGGAGTGCTCCATCCCTGCCAGTGTTCAAGGCCAGGTTGGATGAAGCCTTGGGTGCCATGGTTTAGTGTGAGGTGTCCCTGCTTATGGCAGGGGGGCTGGAACTGGATGATCTTAAGGTCCTTTCCAACCCGAACTATTCTAGGATTCTATGAGGCAATAACCTGAACTTGCATTAGTTCACAAAGGTATCACGCAGGGGATGCTTTATCAATCCTCCTTCGACCAACCTCTATACAGTCTATTAGACTAAGCCTTGTTACGTTTCAACAGAGATTATGACAAACTCTTTCAGGCTTGCCCCTATCTCCAAACAGTGGCTTGTGTTAAAAAACCTAGAGACAAAACTGTGTTCCAGGCTGAAATCCAAAGTGGGGTCAGTCACTTCAGATGGATAGCACTTTGAGGGAGCTTCACATAGCTGTCCCTGCCAGAAGAGCCTGCCCCCAGCAATCCCATACTGAGAACATCCCTGATTAACTTTGCAGTCTAACTGAACATTCCTCATAAGGCAGAAGATTGGCACTTTGGCAGCAAACCAGCTTTATCTGCTGGCTAAGTGGTTCTCACTAAGTCTGCCCAAACAGGAAATGTGTGTCCAGAGAGTCGGGGCCAATCTGAACCGGGCTGTGAGGCCCCTGGTTAGTGTGGAACAGGCCAAAGGGCTGAAGTTACAATTTGGCTCTGGTGTCGCTGCGCTTTGAGGGGTGAGACAGCTTTCCTACTGCTGGGTTTAGGGGAGGACCTGGCACAGTGTCAGTTCATCTCCAGCTTTAAGAACAAAGCATGTGTTTGAATCGAGTCTGCTCTACAGGGCAGCTGCTGACAGAACAGGAAAGCTGTTCTTCCATCTCAGCTGCCTGCTGGCTTTGAACACTTCGATTTCTATTGAGAAGAAGGCAGCCAAGCACCAGTAACTTCCCTCTTTATGTCCTTCAGCTCTTACCTGAATGAGAGTCTGCCTTTCAGCCTTGGGCAGATTGACAGCTTGGTGTTCTGCTTCCTCCCATTCCTTTTTCACCTGGACAAGGAAAGGACAGAACCCAAATCAACATCTGATCTTTGTGAGCTTATTTGCCTTTGCATGCAGATCCCTATACAGCCTGGCTAGGAAAAGAGCTGCAGTGGGGTATAAACCTAGCACTTTAACCCACTGAGCAGCAAGCCAAGCGTCCCCATTGATTCCCTTCTCCCCAAAACTCTGAAGCAATGAGAATCTAACTGCCATATTGCAAGAAACATGAAAGGCTGGTGCATGGAGTCCACCATCACCAGTCCATCATCAATGTATCCAAACACAGTTGAGAAAGGACTAAAGCTAGATGCTCACCCGGTCCATACGGTTGTGGTGCCTGACCTCCAGCTGCTCCTTTGCCTTTTGGAAGCGGGCATGTTCGTTGTCATCAGCTGGGGTTTCAAAGTAGACATCCACATCATCGGTTGGCACTGCAAAGAGAGGGTAAGGATAAGCAGCGCTGCCCGACCCCGTGACCCTGGATGGCAAAGGACAGGCAGGGAGAGGAAGCTCCATTCCTGCACCATTAACCATCTGGCAGGCTGAGTTTACTGAACCACCACCTATCAGCAGTCCAGTTTGGGATCAGTGAGCTGCCAGTTAGTTCCATCATCCCCAAAGCACGGTAATGCACTGAGGCAACCGGTCCTCCCATTAGTTCTGGGATGAGCATTATTGAGCTCCAGCAACAGAAGGACTTGGATTGCAGAATAAAGAACTTGTTCTCTCTTCCCTTTCACATTAGCTTTGGGGAGTTTAAATGACATTTTGTGCATTAGCAGGTCACTGACAAGCTGGCTCCAGACATCATTAATATGATCAGGGAGCTTAAAAATAAGTCTGCACAAAACACCACATAATGTTTGACACTTCAAACCTACCTTCCCTACCAGATGCACCATGCAGGACTAACAGGCAATGATATTAGACAAGACAGCAACAGAAGGAGGCTCAGTGTGACAAGTTGGCTCATCCAATAAACTGGACTGCTGGTATCTTTAAGACATTCAACTTTGACAAGGGGAGAAACACCATTTCAGAGCTGATAATTCCAAGCATTATCCAATAATCCACAAGGCAAACTCCACAACGGGGGCTCTGTGCTCCATAAACCGCAGTTCAGGAAACACTGAACCACGTTTCTGTGCTCGGTTTTAGAAGCTACACATGCCAAAGCCCTTTCCCAACGGACCTACGGCAAACAGGATGCTCTCCATCGCTGCCCTTCAGCAGAGGGAAGGCAGAAAGGGCAACCACATCATTTGGGTGGAAAAACCCTCCAACATGTCATTGAATGCTGCAGGAGGAGAATTCCCTGGCATACAGTTTAGATGCACCTGAATCCACCAACCTTGACTCTAACTAGGGAAGAAAGGGGGAAAGGATAACTGAAACAACAGCAACATACCGCACAGGCATTCCAATTGCGTGCAAGGGACACCATGAGATCAGTACCATGTCCTGGGCTGGTTCGCAGCATTCCTGAACCAGGCTTGGACACAGAGAAGCCTCTTTCCAGCCCCAAATCCCTCTGTTACAGGACAAAGTTTCAGACAAAAAGCCCCTGACATCCGCATCTTTTATTCCACCGCCTCGGTGAGATCAGCCCAATCTAAAGCACTTGCATGAAGCCCATTCTGTAAACAGGATTATGGCTGTGGAGTCAGACTGCCAAGCCCCAGATAACACAAAAAGCCTTTCAAAAGGCTTTTATGGGAGCTGAAGTGGAAGTGCTGGAGTTCAACAATAAGATTAATAAGGAGGTTAAAATGGGTTTTGGTAGTTTTATCATCTGACATAAAAGCCGCTGGAAACCGGTGCCAAAAACCTCAAGCTCTCAAAAACACCGGGATTGAGTCATGATTCATATTTCAAACCAAGCTGAAAGTGGGAATCTGAATTCCATGCTACTTCTCCAATACCTTCCCAAAATACAATAGCAAGAAAGTGCCCACTGCCGGGAGAGCAGCGAGGAGCTGCCTACTTTTCAGGATGGACTGGTCAAACGTATGGCTGGGAAAAGCAAGTGCTTCCTCCCATACTTTTGGAATGAAAGCAAACAGAAAAGCTACGCCTTTTGCCAAGAGGGAAAAGCCCCTATTCCCTGCTATAGATCTGGAAGAGGACAACTCCACCCTTAGTAAGAGCTGCAAGCCAACGGGGAGCACAGACACCATACATCCAGAGCCGCTTTCCCTAGGAAAGCTCATCCTAAAGACTCAGAGAAGCGGAGACAAGAGGAGACTGCTGCAAAAGGACAGACGGAACTGCTGCAGACACCAGGACCAAGAGGAGAAGCTACACACGTGTCCTCCCTTGACCTAGGCAAGGAGGAGGAGACACCAAACGCCAGACAGACAGTGGCTAGCTGCAAAAGGGCCAGTGGGAGGCAGGACTTACTCATCTTTTTACACACAGCCATACAATACTCCTCTGACTCAAAATTGTTCCTGTTGCCTCCGCAGCCTCCATATATAAAGCGAATGCATTTTCTCTTGTTAGGGTCGAAGTACCAACGAGGCATCACAGCCTGGCAGGGCCCTGTCATCGCCTCCTGGGAGCAGACAGCTGTGTGGAGACGGGTTAGAACATGAGCACAGGCCCTGCTGAGCACTTCACACATCACAGCGGTGGCTCTATTTCCTACCTTCACCGGTCAAAGGGCTTCTGTCACTTTTGGAGGGGGATATTCAACACTGCAAAAGCATTCACCCCAAGGCTTGCTGTGTGGGGAGGTGCCTGTACGTGGTGCTTTGAAGCACCAGGTTACCCAGTGTGGAGCTCTCATCTGCAGGAGTGATTGCTCCTTGGCTAGAGGCTGGACCAGCAAGGATCTGTTTGGCTGATGTCACAGTGTTATGCCTCGGGCATCTCAGCGTGATGGAAAGATAAAACCAACATGATGGAAGGAAAATCCATTAGGGCTGCTTAAAGCATCCCAATGTGTCCTGTTGGCTGCACTATGCCTGGATAGCCACTCCACGTCTTAAAGGTGAAGGGGTAAGAGCAAGCAAAAAGGCAGGCTAAGCACAAGGAACGTGATCTCCATGGCAATGCCAGCTGCTGGGTTTTCCAGTTTGGAAACATCTATATGCTAACCATTAAAACTCCAGGTAGCCACGGTGTCTGGGCTGCTTCACAATGAGCAGGCACATAACTGGGTTATTTGGAGGCAAGAGAACAGATACAGTGTGTGATTTAGCAACTGTTCATTGTACATTGGGGAAAAAAAGGCTGTGGACCCCCAAAACAGACACCCCAATCAGATGGCTCCAAGGCCGTTCCAACACCAGATCTGTAACAGTCCTGTACATATATGAGCTAAGCCTTGTCTCAGCAAGTAAAATTATCTGCAGCATGCTGGCATCGTACCAGGAAGATGCAAGAAGGGCTGGCAAGGATTCAGTGATCTGGAGCTAATTGAATTTCATTCCCTCTCCCCTCCTCCTTCCTCTGCAGACACTTCTACACGCAAAGGAGAGGACATCATAGAACACCGAGGCACCACACAACCAGCAGATGCCCTCTGCAATGGCACCTACCACTTCAGCACAGCGTATATTATTAGTGCAGAAAGCCTGTGTCACCTGCGTAATAAAAGCAGGCCAATCATGCTGGCTGACTTTCTTTCAGGGGTGAGAAGGGTTTATGCAAAGGCAGCACCAAATATGTTCCTCTTAAATGGCCAGGAAGCACCTTTATGCCACCTCTGCAGAATATGGCCCACTGCTTTTAGTCCCCTTTTGTAAACTGGTGTTGAATCACAGAGTCCCAGCCTGATTTGGGTTGGAAGGGACCTTAAAGCTCACCCGGTTCCAATCCCTGCCACAAGCAGGGACCCCTTCCGCTGGAGCAGGGTGCTCCAAGCCCCTGTGTCCAGCCTGGCCTTGAGCACTGCCAGGGATGGGGCAGCCACAGCTTCTCTGGGCACCCTGTGCCAGCGCCTCAGCACCTTCACAGGGAAGAGCTTCTGCCTAATAATCCACCTAATCCAAAATGATCACCCTAAGCTAGGATTTTACATTCAGAGTGTCCCCAAAATGCCTAGGATTTGTCAAAAAGCAGCCTATACAGGTATGGATTTTCTGACTCCAAACTGCACCTTCATGGAGATGCTTGCTCAATGTGCCAAACACTGCACTTTCTGCCAGCAGAACTCCTGTTTACCTGCAAACATATGGCCCGTGCTCTAGAGAGTTAATTCTGACACCTGAAACACAAGCATCTCCTCTGTCTGGTAACTCATCTGGCAAATACGACCTCCAAGTGGCATTTAGTGACTTGATCAAGAGCCTATCATCAAGGAGATGACTCTCAGGGAAGCCAGAGAGCTGCAGGCTGGAACATCTCTTACATTTCATGTCACTGCTGACTTCTTTCTCAGGAGCAGCCTTGTCATTGCTTGGCTCTGTGGGGGTCTCCTCGTTGTAATCATCCACTTTGTAGCTATCGTAATAGTAATCACGGTCTTCCACCACGTCGTCCTCCTCTTCCCCTTCATCTTCTTCATCCTCCTCCTCCTCCACAGCCGTTCCTGTGATGTCTTCTACACCTGCCTCTGTAGGGAACTCACTGAAGGGATACAGGTTTTAAAGTTACGACTGATCACCCTGCAGACACCCTTTGATGTACCAGAGTAATGATTCTCTTTTTATCTGTTCTAGAAACACAGGAGATGGGGAAAATTAATGGACCAACTATCGAGCAGCCCATCGACTGCAGGGATGGGACCTCTCTCACTACAGACACACCTACTGCAGGCAGAGCTTCTCCATGCCTCTGGCTTAGTGGAGGTTACTTGCATTTCCTCCTCAGCTCCTCTTCACTAAGTGAAATTCTACCATCAGGGGAGGTAACTGCTGTAGCAGTCAATCTTTTTGAATGTCTGAGGATGGAGTGGGGGGGACTGTTTAGCTCCTCCACTAACAGGAGTGCCGCAGAGTCATCTGCCCTTCTGCAAGGCTTTTTCAGGCTCAGGACATTCCTTTGGGAAATTCGAAAGCATGGGAATTCTCCTCTCCATCCTCACAAGGGTGAAATATTCACCAACAGCAACTTCACATACAGAGCTGTCACCATCTGCACTAGTACAACCCTACCTTTTATAGAGGTCATAGTCTTCATCCTCATCTTCGTCCTCCTCCTCTTTGGACAGAGCCTCATCCACAACCTTTGCCTGAGGGCAGCATACGTATTCTGTTCCATGGAACTGGTCTACTCCACAGGGCAGCAGCATGCCATAACTGTGCAGGATCATCCCTTCCGTGAGACAGGCCTGAAAGAGGAGCCCATTTGTGTCAGTTCAGCATCAGGCTCTTGCTTTGGATAAAGCTGAAGTTTGCCTAGCATAAATCTTGAGATTAGTACCAACAGTCTATACGTGACAGCAAAAAGACAACAGCAACATACAACCCAAGCCTGAATAGCAAAGGAAAATGGATTTGAACCTTGAAGATGAATCAACATCTCTAGGAAAGTCCCAGATTTCAGCTCAGGACATTTTGTACCAAGTCCAGGGATGGAGCCCTCCAAGGCAGCAGAGCTGCTGTTTGCATTTCTGGCCTGGCCATTTCATTAAGCTTTATTTATTACACTTACACTGCAGTAAGGGAATAATCACTCCAATGGACTTTATGTCAAGATTATTTGAACATGCTGCAGATGAAAATCAATCAGATAATTCCAGAAAAAGCCAAATGCAAACTGTGATCAGGCCTTACGTCTATAAACATCTCATAAGCTAAGGAAATACATGGCTTTGTGGTGCCCCAGAAAAGAATGAAGTAAGGAAGGCTTTATGATGCACATCAGAACCCTTTTGTGCTTTGCTTTGTTACAGCACAGATGGGAAACGAGCCACATATTCCTGGAGAAGGTCTCCAACTCTGTCAAAAGCAGAGTGACTTTTAAACATGCTCGACATCAACAAGTTTATCCCCAGTTAAAAGGGGATTCCTTCAGGCCAGCTTTATTTTCATGGGATTTTGCTCCTGGGATTTTAAAGATACAGGTTGAACTGGTGCATCTTTAACCTCTTCTTTACTAGCACATCACTGATCACAGTGCTGCTGTTTTGACACACACATCTTGGTTTCTTTACCCCCATCTCAAATGGGTGCGCAGAGAATCTGCAACCTTTATGCTAGTCAGATTAAAACCCACCACACAACCCTTCCCCCCGGGCTATTCTGAGAAGATAATCCATCTCTTATGTAAAACCTCCACTAATCAAGCACCAGGAACTCAGACTGTCCCCCAGCAAGTGCTGCCATCCAAATCCCCTGCAGCAGCAGGTACATTAATGCATAATGTGCAAGGGAAATAGGAACCAGCCATGAACACTGTGGCTCTCCACCCTGGAAAGAAGGATGAGCTCTGGTTAAAGCAGTATCCTAGAGACCTGACTTCAATTCCTAGCTCGAGTATGATCCTGGGCAAGCTCCTTTAGTGAGTGAGGAATAACTCAGCTAGCTGCAGGGGTTGTTTTAAGTCACCTGAGTGCTTTTAACTTCCCTTTTCATTGCTCTCTGCCTCAGTCCACAGGCTGCAATATGGGAACGACAGACCCCAGAGATGAACGCTGTGCTGCTCCACTACACCCAAGGGGATGGATCCAGGATAAATACTGCTGCCGCAGCAGGTCTTTTACCTCCTTGGCCACAGTATGCCAGTGCTGATGGCTTTCACACACATCCATCCGCTCCTTGTGGAAGAACCGGCACTTCTCTGGCACCAGCAGGACGTCGCTTACAAACTCCCCCACTGAAAAACAAGAAGCATCCATAGCTCACATGTGTCCTAACAGACACCGAAGCCACCATCAGAGCTCCATTAAAACACACATTGCTCAAAGTGCCTTGAAAGCTCAGTAGATTCTTAATGGGGATGGAAAATCAGAGCCTCGGAGTTTCCAAGCTGAAGCAACCTGCTCCAGGGAATGGTGTCCCTTCCTGTGGCATGAGCTTTAAGGTCCCTTCCAATACAAAGCAGTCTGGGATTCTAAGAACATCATAGCAAAGCTACTTCATGCTCCTGGGTGCTGGAACAGCCTGGACACTTTTATATGGCACTGGTGTTATCTATGTTATTCAGTATCTGGGCATCTGAGCAAGTCTTGTTTTGTTCCCAGATGGTTCAATTCAGGATCAGCTGCAGCACATTCCCTGACTCGGATGGTCCTGTCCTAACCAGAACGCAGCAGGCTGGGAAAAGCAAAGCTACACAGGCCAAAGGCCAGGGTACAAGCAGAGCCAGCAAATACACTGCATGCCATCCTTTAGATAACCATCACCTCATCAGTGTGATGAAGTGTTGGTGCTGCCTTAAAACCAGACCGTTGCTTTTGAGGAAGAAGGGAGAGCATCAGCCTGCTCTCCAGCCTCTGTATTAGCTGGACGGAGCAGCCATTTAGCCTGTATTTCCACCACAACTCAATTTAGAATCAACCGGGATGGAAAAGACCTTTAAGATCATCAAGTCCAACCACCGTCCATCGCTAAACCATGGTGCTGAGGGCCTCATCTACACTGTTTGGGAGCACTTCTGAGTCAAAAGGCCTTTCCCCACAGAGCCTCCAGGGAGCAGAATTTGTCCAACATCATCTGTTCCAAATTCATGTTATGATTTTACATGACCACCTTTTTGGCAGCCACTCAGTGCCGATAGCAAAGGCTCAGGGACACTGCTCCTATGGCCTAAACACAAGGTAAGCAGAGTTTAGGGGCAGACAAGGGGGGACAGTGGCAAGATAATGACATCAACGCTTGAACATCACCCTTTTAACATCAGCTATGTTCTAAACTAGCAAGCACAACAGGGAAGTGGCTTTTCCCCCATTTCCTTATCTCAGAACAGGCCACCTAGATTTTAAACTCAACAATCCTTCCCTCTCAGGAGAGGCTTCAATGCTTCCGATAGGAAAGCTTACACTGACCAAGCTTTAATACCAAGGGACTGAGGTTCTGGGAGCTGAAGGCAGAAAACTCAAAATGATCAGTAACCGTGAACAAACAGCTGTTTGGAACAACGCTGAATCCTCACACCATCAAACACATGGAAGAGCCTCTCAAATCCACCTAGGAACTGGAGAACCCTTACATGTTATATGCTAATGGCACCTTCCCCACTGATGGCCACAGTCAGAAAAGCAATTCCTCTCCCTTTTCAGCTCCGAGCAGGCATAAGAAGTGTTTCCTTGTCACCTCTTATGTTTCCATGCCACCCAGCAGCCTAGTTTGTCGTTTCACACCTCAGCAGGCTCAGCCCTGCTCCCATCATCCTATTGTTACCTTTGTTTTACAGTTCAGTGGCAGTGCTAATGGCTTCTCTTCTCCCCTCTTTACCTTTGAATGACAAAAGAGCTTTCACTGCTGGGGGGAGGCAGGAGAAGGTTCAGCAGCAAGCAGCAAAATCCTACCTCAAGACAGTCTGTGCTTTAAAGAAGGGAGGAAGACACAAGCAGGAACGGGTACAAAACCCCCTTGACTACACTCCAGAAGTCATATGCAGCCCACAGAAACACATCATCCACTTGCAACAAGCAACCTGTGGGCTACTGAAAACAGGAGAACGTGGTTTATGTATATGCGGACTACTGAGTTAACACTCGGCTCTGCAAGCCAAGGCTGCCTTGCAGGCTGAGCAGCACAAGCCAGGAACACTGGGGAAGACACTAATTACAAACTTGAACAGAGAGTTTAATGCTTATCACATTTGAGGGCAGCGTCACTAAAATCAGCTTATTTTTCAGCTGGAGAATAGGCTTGGGGAAGGATTACTCCTCAACGAGATGATTCCTCATAAAGCCAGAGATCTTGCTTTCATCCTGATTTCCATTAGGAATTCTCTGTATAATCAGCTGGGTTCGGTTGCTTCTTAAACCTGAATCGCCACATCTATAAAGACAAGAGTCTTTCTCCCAGGTTGCTTCCACAACAGCTTCCATTTTTATGATGTGCTTTATGATCGTCTATTGGAAGATGTATATATGTGCATACATATGTATATATATATGTATATGTGTGCATATATATGTGTGTATATATGTATATGTGTGCATATATACATACAAAGATGTATGTATATATACATACATACATATATATATATAAAGATGTATGTATATATACACACACATACAGGACAAAGTACCCATACAGTTCTGCTGACCTGCTTGTGCCAAACCACATCCTAACCCAAAATCAGGCCATAGATAAGGAAAACTGGTTCCCACTCAGTGCTCCCAGCACTCAGACTCCCCAAGATAGCACAAGACTTCCATTAACCCAACTATTTTCCAGTGGAGAACTCCAAAGAGAATCAGCCAGCTGAGACTAAGCTTAGTGCTAAGAACACATGCAGTGCAGCACAGTGTCACGCACAACCTACAGGTCAAAAGCTGCAAGGTAACCAAGCTAAACATGTGCCTTCATTCCAGTGGATGGAGAGATTCTGGAAAGCCCCATGAAATCCATCAGCTTCTCTGATATTCTTTCCCAGTTCGAAGTGGGGACATGGGATCCAGCTGCAAGAAGCAGGGCCTCTTTGAAACAGCAACGTTTAAATATAGTCATGGAAATAGAATAGAGATCTCTTGCCAAGACCAAAGCAGGAAGCCTGAACACACTGAGCATTGGAGTCTCCAAGGCAACAAAATATTAAAGCTCCACAAAAATAGGATCAGAGCATTAAATCCCAATGTCTTTGTGATACTCTAGTACAATAGCCTTCAGGTTTTTATGGCAGTTGCAGAGAGAACAGGGATTTCTTTGCATGCCAGGCACCATTATCCCACCACAGCTGCTATCAAGCTGTCGATCTGTCTGAGACAGGGAGAGTTCCATCTTGTGGAAATCAAAAGGTTTAAGAGGAAGGTGGATGTGGAAATGGCAACCTGGGAGGAGAGAAGCTTTGTAAAGCTCAGCTGTTGCCTCTGTTAGAAGCCAGAGGACTTTTTGCTCCATAGGAACACACAAACACATCACACCACCCACTCACCCAGGCACTTGTAGGGCACGACAATGTGAGTGTGGTCCTTGCACTGCTTCTTCCCCCTCTTGCACCAGCTGTCGATGCTGATGGGTTGGTTGGCTTCCACCACGTTCGTAATCTGCAGGTCTGGATACATCTGTTTAACAAGAAAAGACAAAGAATGGGCAAAGTGGCTCCTCACCAAAGCAGCGAGGCTGATTCTCCACACAAAGCCAAGTTCCAATCCACGCATGGACACACGTTCTCTTCTGGATCAAGCTTCCAACAGCTGAAGACATAAAAAAGCTGTTTGGCACCCAGGGCTTGAGAAATGGAATGTGTCATCCATCACTTCTTTGTAGCAGAAGGAAGCCAGGCCAGGAGCAAAAGCCTTTGCTGGCACTAAGCTGAGGTGTTTGGCTTTGCACAGTAGTGGAGAAGGAGGATTTGGGTTTGGAGATTTCACCATTCCATTCTGTCTGGTGCAGCACGATACCCTCTGGAAGAGGGCAGTCACTCACAAATAGGGTTTAGTGACATCTTCAGACACTTGTCAGGCTAATATGCACCTACCTCCTCAGGTTTCCTTATGTCTGCTCCATTTATGATGTATTAATAATATTCCTACATCCTCCTTGAGTTCTCAAGTCCAGACGTTGACTTATATTTAGGCTTTTACTACATGAACCAAATGTAGCCCCAATTACATCAGCCTTGTAAAACAGTTTCAAAAGTTATCCAAGTCCAGACATGGTGCATTCTATCACTTTCCTATTTAAAAGATACATTACTTAGTATTTTCCTTGCCTGTCACCTCAGAGGAGCAACTAAAAGACAGTTACCAAAGCCAATATGCTACAGCATATATGGAGCACACTGAAAGGTCATTACACCTTTTACAATAAAGCATAAAGAGCCTGTAAATACTGTCAATACGTTGATGAAGGTGCTTTTCTGATGCTCTGGCTGATCTGAATGTGTTGCTGAGAACAACCCAGCCACAGCCTGATGATAGTGTCAGGTTCCATCATGTACAATGTGGTGGTGATGCTGGTGAATCAGGTTAAGATTTGGAGATACCCCTGCAAAAACCCTCTACTTGAAGCACTGATCACCTTCTGTGGCTGATGTAGACCAGAGGCAGCTCCTCAATCCCACTGCAGTGTCCTCTCTGCTCTGCAAACAGGTCATGGAATCGAGCTAGTCGAAAGCAAGCTCTTTTCCTGCAGGGTTAATTCACTACTGACCGGCTAAATGGGAATCCAATTCCTCGGCTGCAGTGAAGATGCAGGGGCACGCAGGAAAACTCACCTCCTGGCAGTACTGCAGGATCTCTTCCTTCCTTCCAAAGCAGCTCTTGGTCCCGGAAGGGTCAGGCTCCCATTTCCCAGTCTGGATGTTCACGTGCATATTGAGCTTCCCACAGAACATGGCAATCTGAGGCTCTGCCACCGCAAAGCCTGCCCCAGCATTGGCTGCGAGTGCCTGCGAACACAAAGACAGGACACATTGATTGCATGCTGTGATGGAAAGCAGAACGACCCAAGGAACCAAAAGGCCTCTGCCGGCTCCTCTAGAGAGCTCCTGCTTAATCCAGAACATTGGAGGAGTCTTCCCAACCGTTTTGTAATGATATTCCTTAAAGATGCTGAGCACACATCATGTTCTCAACCATCTTTCCAAGCTCTGCTTTTATTACTTCAACAGCTTACCAAAACCAACAGTAATTCACACTTCCAGGTTGTGCCCACAGAGGTGACTGAAAAACCTCAACTCCTATTTGAAGATAACTAACTAATACCAGTAACTTTAGGCAGAAACCAATGTGTAAGGTTACCCATGGTACCGCTACTACTGACAGAAGAGCTGCCCAAATCCTCCTCTGAGTTCCCAGGTTGTGTTTCCCCTAAAATCTTCACACATTTGGGATGGAAACACTGAAGCTTCTTGCTCTAACACACAAGTAAAGACGACTTTGCTGAATCAGAAGCTTTTGCACCCAAGTCCTCAAAGCCTGTTGTGTCTCGGTCAGTGCACTCCTATGGGCATTTGTCCTGCCTGGATTCTGATGCGTACTCTGTACACTTCCAAGCCTGCCCTGGCAGACAAAACCCCGCCGGCCCAGCCCCACATGTGGGTCAAACTGCAGACTGATCAATGCAAACAAGGTCAGGCTCCCTGTTGGCACTCTTGCTGCCTGACCAAAAGGAGAAAAAGGGGATTAAACTCAATTGGAGGCTTGGGCTTTTGCTGCAAAGCCTGAGTGACTGCTGGGAGCTGGACATGCTCCCCTGCGCAACTACTCACTGTTGTAAAAGGAGGGCTATGAGGCACAGAAAACCAGGCTCCTAAACTCAATGCTCTTTAAGGTGTTTAAGGGGAATGAAATCCACTTCAGCTGCTCCAGCAAAGGCAGGTTAGGAACAGAGGCTCCAGGGACCACTGCCCCATAGCTCCATGTTTCCTGGCCTTCATCTTTAGCTTTTTATACACTCAAAACCACGCATGTTACTGTGGGCACCATTCATTCCTACTGCCTTGCAGGTCCCCATCAGCTTGTGTCAATACAGGCATGCTTGAAGCAAAGAAAGAGAAGAATCCAATGGGATAATCCCTGTGTGCAGCTCCTGCTTGGTGGATAGTAGGAAGATATTCACTCCATCATCATCAGCTCACTTCTCCCCCTCCCTGTTTACCCACAAAATCACTGCCTGGAGATAAGACATTCAACAAGGAGCCAAGGACTGTTCAGTGCTGACCACATGCTTGGGATGAGACACAAAAGCCTAAATTCATGTCTTAACTACAGGAAACCCACCCCTTGAGTTTTAAGGACTTAATCCAAGTGCACATCGTTTAAGGCAGTCACACACAAGCCGCTTCTACTTAATCTAACCCAATATGAGAGCAAGTTCGAGCACAGATCACAAAGTAATAAACCACTGAACTCTATATAAAAGACTGGCAGCAATGTCCCACAACAGAATGCTGCCAAGTTTACTTATACACACAAGTTCAGCATAGGAATTTGTTGTGCTCTGTCCTAACACAAATAAGACAGTTTGTACTTCAAGTATAGGAGGGCTCGGGATGAATACACTGACGGTAAGAGGATGCAGTAATGTTAAGAACCAAACCATTTAACAGACAGTCACTTCTATCCAGTGCTAACTGATGGCACAGAGCAAACCCATGCTCTTGTGCTGCCTCCTCTCTGCTGCAGCATTCCAGAAGAAAAAGGCAAATGTAGAATGCTCCTTCATCCCCCTATAAACACACACACACACACACCCCCTCTGTAAAAGGGCCTTTTCATCTCTCTCCAAACCAACACCACTTTGGTACCAAAACCATGCACAAGACTTGACATGTTCAAGGAAAGAATCACTTTGCCTGATGACAACAATGAAACCCAATCCAAGATTGAGGCTGAACTCTGAGAAGGACAAAAGGAAATGCAAGATGGAGCGTGCAGAAGGTGTTAAACCCACTCAAGAACACAGTGGGTCTGGAATGGTTTGGAGATCTTTAGCACTACTGATGCTGGGAATCCGTTTTCTCCTAAGCAAACTACATGGGTATGCAGCAAAATGAGGTAACTATAAGCAAAGGAGGCAGAAACATCCCTAAGTGATCCATTCGCAGCAGCTCTTGCATGAGCAATCTCCAGTTCAAACACATACCAGCCTCCTGACATCATGACCAGCCCCAGGCACAGCCACTGTTTGGTTTTGCTGTCTCTCCAGCCTGACACCTCACTCTGTGGCAAAGGTATCCTCCTCCTCCTGGGTGGATTGCTCACATACTTTACCTATCAGTGCCTTGCTGTTGCCCCAGCTACCAGAGCATGCTGAGCCCCAGTTCACAGCTGAACAAAGGAGACACCAATGCCTTGATTTCATCACTTTTAATCCAATGGAAGAAATCTTGTCTTGCATCAGGCTGTTGAGTGAGTGAATGAACTTTGATAGCCACAAGTTGAATCTTTAACCCCATAACCTGCCAGAGAAGAGGTTTGAGTGAGAGGCTGCTCCAACCCCAGCAGCTAAAATGCAGCACGTTCACCTCTTTCTACCTGTAATGAGAGAATAGGGCACAGCAAGCTTCATGTGTACCAGTGGAAGCCACATCTTTAACACTGCTACTTAAGTAGTGAAGAAAGGCACCTTTTGGGGACAAACTTAAGTTGCTACACACAATTGCCTTTGGTGCATCAGAAATAAAAGCAGATTGCTCAGGCTGAGGTTATCCAGTCTACATTCACAACTGGTTTGGGTGGGAAGGGACCTTAAAGCTTTCACCCCCTGCCACGGGCAGGTTGCTCCAAGTCCCATCCAACCTGGCCTTGAACACTGCCAGGGATGGGACATCCCCAAGCATCACTTTGCAAAAGGAGAGCTAAGGAACATGCAAACCAGCACGAAGCTTGGGATAAAGCCATGTCCTTCGTTAAGCTCTGGAGGACTGCAGAGAACTCACATTGCAGAGGGATGCACAAGCTGACAGCACATTTTTCTTTGGGAATTTCCCAGCCATAAATGGAAGCAGCCGCCTCCTTCAGTGCTGGGGAGCAACTCTTCCACCTCCTAAATAAGCAGGCTGACAGCTTAGGAGGGGCAACACACACAGAATGGAAGAGAGTTGATCCCGTTGCGTATCGAATGTTACTGGAGGAGCTATTATCCTATTAATATATTATGGATATAACGTGAGACCAAGATGGATGTTATTTGGGAAACAGATTTACATAAACCATCACTTTCCTCGCTGGCACTCGCATTCACAAGACACTTCATGACAAATTCCACTCTGCCTTTTGGTGGAATCCTGTACCCAAGTTTGCTTTCCAAGACCAAGGAAGGCCTTGATTCCATAAACACATAAATCTCTGGCCAGTTAAAGTCAGTTAAATTCCTCACCCTGTCACACAGTGCCTGATTTATGGAATCCAAACCTCTGCATCTTCCCCTCCGATGCCCAAGTACTTTAATTCACTACTAGCCCCTTCCAGTTGTGATGAACAGGTACATCTACCCCTCAAACACACACAATACATCGCAGTTCCGGTTTGGAAAGATACAACCTGAAAACCACACACATATTCCTTGCCTTTTCTTTCCAGGATCTATAAAAGCTCAACACAACAAACCTTCTTTAGCACAGCTCCCTATCCAATGCCGGTCAGGAAAGCCTTCCACGTGCTGCTGGCGACTTCAGGATTGCAGGTTTGCTTTTGGGAAGAGAAGCTCATCCCTGTGCTTGACAGAAATGAGGTCCTGAGTACCTGAATAGCACAAAGGTACCCACAAAGCAGCATCATTTCACTACGGCCTGAATCTTCGGTGAGGTCAGACACTGCAGACCCCTTGCCTATCTCATCACATTAGCTGCAGTATCAATCCTCATTGAAGTAAAAGCAGAGTGGCCAGGAGCTTAGCAGAAACCCTTGATTCCCTTCTCATTCATGCTAAAGAGCTGCTCCCAAACTGCTTCCCCAGACAATCATGGAACATACACTATGGAAAACCAGAGCCTGAGAAGCAGCGGGATCCTGCAAGGAAAACTCACGCTGTGCTTCCCAGCAGGTTTCCTTTGAGGCAAAACACCAGCAGCCCTGCCTGGGTAAAGCCACAGAAGATTAAAGTCGTTTTCCAACTGCAGCTCCAGCCTGTAGGATCCATAAGGTGCTGAAATGAAGCTCTGATTGTGAACAGCATTGACTTGGTGGCCAGAGAAGGAAAAACACAGCCTTTTGCGGCAGAGCCTGCAGGTCCCAGCAGATTCCCTGCTGGAAGAATCACAAGAATTCCCCATCTCTTTGCTGCCACGCCGACAAGGAATGCCAGGGAAGATTGCCTGTGCTGGTTGGTTTTAGTTAAGCAAAGCCCCTTGAAAGCAATCCTGGTTATTAACATCAGAACACACGTGAAGCACAACCTGAGGGACTTAAGATGCTGCTCAGCGCACTCCCTCCCCTGATGAACACCTCCCACCTTTGCTTCATTAAAGGAAAAAGGGAAAGAAGAGGAAAGAAGATGATTTTCTTAATGCATTTCCTCTTGTTTCTGCAGCACAAGGGTGCAGCTCCTCCTCTGTCACTGGAATAGCCACAGATACGGAGGTTATAAACTGAACTCTTTCAAGGCCACTGAGGAATGCCAGCAGCCCCTTTGATACTAAAATGAGCCTTGTTACCTTATCAGCCCTCCTGGAACCACAATCCTCAATGGCTGCTGCTTTGAAATGCATGGATATTTTACCTTTTGTAGGCTGAAAACTGCACAGAGGACTCGGAACAGGGATCAGGATGCTCAGAGAAGCTGTGGCTGCCCCATCCCTGCCAATGTTCAAAGCCAGGTTGGACACAGGGGTTTGGAGCAAGCTGCTCCAAACTTTAGGCCCAAGAACTGAGCAGACCACTTCAAATTCCCCTGCTTTGGGATTTCAAACTTGTGCACACCAGCAGAGCTTTCAATCCCTGCCTCCAATTGTGTTTCATGCTTGGTTTTCCTTCGCTCCTCTTCCTGCTTTTATCCAGCAGATAGGTGGTTGGAACCCAGGCAGGCTAATGAATGCCTGACACAGCAGGCAGTAAATCTCAGCCCAGCAGCTCATCCCAGCTTTATTGCTCTAGGGTTTTTTTTTCCATTGCTGATAATTACAATAATGCACATGGGCAAGGGGCCAAGGCAGGAAGAATTACTGTGAGCAGGCAGATCTGGTGTGAGCTGATAATACCAGCCCCTGTTTGCCTTTGAGTTTCAATGGTAGAGATCGCAGTCTCTGGCTTGCTTTAACTTGCTGGAAGGGGAGGAGTTCTCATCTGCTTGTCCTTTGTTGACTCTTGGGGAGGAGGATCCTGCACCAGCAGCAAACTGGGAACCAGTGTGGGAGCTGCAGTGTTAGCTGGGGTGCAGGTCATACTGGATGTCTACCAGTGACAACCATCGATGGATCTTCATCCAGAGCTTTACCCTTCCTGCAGAGAAAAGGGGGAATTTCCAAGTACCTGCTCTGCCCTTGAAACTCGTATTAATGAGGCAGCAGGTTATTTCCTCCTCCTCCTCTAGCTTATCGTGCTCCATAAACGAAGCCTCCATGAGTCATTGGGCAGATAACGTCCCTGTCAGACATCTGCACTGGGGAACTGCCATGCTCAGATAGGGAAAGCAACACTGCAGGCAGTACTGGTGCATAGCTAGTCCCAGCAAAGCCACAGCTCAGCATAGTCTTGGCTTCCTGAAGTTGTTTGTGTAAGGCAGTTGCCTTTGGCATCCTCTTTCCTACCCCCAGAGAGGCTGAGTTCACAACAACTCACTTGGAACGTTCCCTGAACAAATGTTACTGTACCCAGACCGGTGTCCTTTAGAAAGAGATTAATTCATAGGCCTCAAGCATGCAACACTTGGGTCTAATGGCTGGGACTGGAACAGTTTACCACAAAAGCCACCCTGAAAACAGAGAAACTCAGCACCGTTATGCCTTTAATAATCCTTACACAGTGCACAGGTAGGTCCAAAACTGTTTCATCAGCCGAGCTGCCTTCCACTCCTCACAAGGATTTCAGCAACTATTCCCATGCTGGCTGCACTTATGGCCTCTTCCTTCCCCTTTCCAGCAAAACACAGCACCAGAGCCACTTAAAGGCCCCTTTTCATGGAGAGATCCTAAGTCATTGCAGCACATGGAGCTGGACCTATTTATTCCTGGGCTAAACTAAGGCACAAAGTCAAGTGACTTGCCTGAGGTCACCCGTCAGCAGGCTCAGCCTGGTTTAAGCCTCAACTCCTCCTCGCTCCAATCTGTGCCATCATTCTGTTGTGCACAGCAAGCCTAATTACTGCGTTCCCACTGGAATTCCTTGGGCATCTGAACCACGGAGCCTCGAGATGTCTCCTTTGCCAGCCAGCGAGTGCCACCTTCACTGCAAGGTTCCACATGCTGGCTGCAGAAAATGGCCATGGGGGGTGATTTTGCCTTCCTTGGAAATTGGGAGATCCAAACCACCTTGACTCCGCTTAGGAAAAGCACTTGGCTCTCCTTTGGGATTTCAGCTCCATTATTGAGCTGTTAATGTGAACCATCACAGACAGGCTTCGCTGACAACAGCACACACAGGGAGGAGTACTGAGATATAACCCTGGTCTGTAACTTCTCCCCATGCTTTAATACAACTCCTAGCTTAATGCTCCTTAGCTACATTAAGACTTAGGGAATAGAATCGCTGTGGTTACCGGGATACAGAGATTCCATAACACACAAGAAAGGACATTTCCAACATCTTCCATCACTTCAAAACAATTTGCATGAAGTAAAAATAACTTCTGGACTAAAACTCATCCCAACTCACACATACAGCTTGTCCACTAGCTTTCCTAGTGGGAAAAGCTGGCTCAAAGGAGACCAGGAGAGTAACTTGTTACTACTGAATCCAAGTGATTTAGCATTCCAAGGGGGGACAAACTAAAACCCTGCCCTCAAAACAGCATGAGTACCGGTTTTATCTCAGTGGGAGCATCCCAAGGAACTCAGCTTGACCACAAAAGAAACCACTCAAATGACTTCAGATTGTGTGTTTTCCCTAATACACAAGTATTCCAAAAGCAAGCAGGAAACTGCAGGGTGTATCTTAACAGAGCATCAAGGATTTGGAGTGGCAAGGAAAAATGCCTGGGGGAAAACATGCAAGATAAAGGCAAGATAACAAGTGGGAATGCAGTTTGCAATGCAGTTTGGGTTTGGTTTCAGGCTCAAGTATCCCTCCCTTTATAGGTGTTGCTCAGGATCACAGATTGGCTGTTTATGTGCAGGCTGCAGTTGGTTTGGAACATGGAAAACCACCCATTTCCTACCTTCAAGTCCTGCAGTTGGGTAACACATCAACTTCCCTATAGCACACAGGAATAAGTCACTGTGCATTGCTCTAATGAAGCCCTGTGGGTCACGCTGATTGCTTTCCAGCCCAAAATTCACCATTCTTTGGGAAAGAAAAAACACCCCGAACCCAAATTGATGGTAATTCTGCCATCCAAAGAGCCCGGCTCGAACTTCAAATGGGGTTTTTAGGTCTTGCCTTTCCAAACCATGCTAATGACCATCTTCTGAACACAGGGAAGTCCCCACTCACCTATTTGATCCAAGGGCTGCTCTGCCAAGTGAATGCTGATCCAGATCAAAATGAACAAGTTACCAAAATACTATGGATGAGCTTTGCTGTTTTCAGCATCCAAACGGATGCTGTAAGTATAAATGTAACCACGTTTCTAATTGCATCTTTTAATGTCCTAGCAAAAGCACAGGTTAGTGCCGTTACTGTACCTGCTGTTTCCAGACTCCTACTAGTTCATTCAGCTACAGCAAAGGATGTTCTTTAAGCCAAACCAGAAAACCCTGACCTAAACATCACCCCAGGAAGTTCCAGTTCTCAGTCCTCACTGGCTCCAGAATAAATGCAAGAGATTTAACTCAGCCAAACCACCTCAGATTCTCACCAAAACCCAGCCTTTCATTCCCCAGCCTGCAGCTATTCTTGATCCCAGTAAACAGCAGTAAAGCCAATGAAAGGCTGCCGGTTTCCTGCCACTAATGCTGGCAACCTGGAGCAGAAGGAGCAAGCAGGTTGAAGCCTGACAAGCACTACCTTTTGTGAGCAGCAAAGAGGCTCAAGTGCAGGAGGATGGCTCGGAGCAAGCCTCCAAAAGCCTGATGGCAAAAGCTTGTCCCCCATCAGTGAACAGTTCCCATCCTGGTATTATGAGCAGAATTTGGGCTCAGATCTCCCAACTTCCTTCCTCCTTCCAAAAGCAGAGGATAAAGGGTGGACTTCCACCTATTCCCTGCATTGCCAGCACCTAGATGGAGCAGTCTGACACAGCAGAAGGCAAATAACAAAGAGCTTTCTGAAGTCCCCCTGAAGTTCTGTCAGCAGCAGGGTCACTGAAAGCAAAGGAGCTCAGTAATGGCTTAATGGATTCCCATTTTTTACTCTTTAAAAGCAATCCTGACTAATTTAGTAGCATTTTCTTTCCGAAGCATTCATTTATCAGCCAGGGTTTAATAATCACAGCATCCTATCATAGCCAGGCTAGCACAGAGAAACTCTAATGGCTGTATTAAACAGTTCCTTTAAGGGAAGCAACACATCTCTACTTAGAAGAGCTGCTTAATGCTATTAGAAAATGAAGGGGTCATTTATAGCACAGATCGAGGCGGGTAAGTTGAGATCCCAGTTCAACAGGAGCCAGTCTGGAACCCCAACCATTTCACGCTGTCCCACATTTAACTGGTGGTGTATGCTGTTCAAACATACCTGAGCTTTATTGCTCTTCCATCTCTTTCACACTCGCAGCATTGCAGGGAAACACAACAAAATGGGAGAGCTGAATTTTATCTTGGATGAAATGAGATTCCACCTTGTGAGCAGGAACTCTGTGTGCACTGATACCTGTTTTCTTGAGGTTTCCTTTAGCATTTTCCAGGAATTACCAAGGGAGGGATGGAGAAAACACTGCTTTCTTCTTTCCTGTCTACTTAGCTGATGGAAGAAGGTCTATACTGCAGCTGCATACACGTGATGGGCACCATTCACTGTGCCTTAAACAGGCAGCACACACTGAGAACTTCCATCACCTTAAATCCTCTTCAAGGTCTCTGAAAGGTATTACTATTCCATCTCTTTTATTGTAAACCCTTTCTCCAGGCTGTCCATCACAGCACCAAAACTGGCTTTTTTCCCTAAAGATTTCATAATCTCCAGTAAAGAAATACTTCAAGATGTGGTATTTTGAACACAAGGATTCCAACCAACTCTTTGTTTTCCTCTTTGGAAAAGGCTATTGGACAGAAGACAGCAATTACTGGTACTTAGAGAAGCTCTTTTGCTTGCTCTGATGCTCTTAAGGTCCTTTCCAACCCTAACTATTCTATGATTCTATGTGATACGCACTTGAGTGAGAAAGACATAGAACAAGTTTTACCTTCCTCAGCCCTCCAAGCAGACAGGGACAGCAATGGAAACGCTGCCTTCACATGTAAATCCCATCCCTAGGACCGCGCTTGGAGCACAGATTGATCTGTGCATTGATGCAGAAGGCCATAGACCATTTTCCTAGCCATAGGCTGGGAAGTTTCATTAGAGCTTTCTCTAAGTCAGAGGATGCAAATGTCGCAATAAAGTTCTAACCCCGGGGAGCTGGGGCTTTATTTCCACTGCTGGACTCCAGACATGGCCCATTAAGGTGGTTTTTAACTCTAAACATGGTTATGGAGGCATCTCGGCTGCAAACATTCAATAGTAACCTCACCAGGATGTGGTAAATCACTGCTGTGGATAAGCCCTATGGAATACATACAGACATCTGCCATCATAGAATAGTTAGGGTTGGAAAGGACCCTCAGATCTTCTACTGCCAACACCCTTGCCATGGACAGGGGCACCTCACACATAACACGTCGGTACCCATGAAGGCCATGTTGGAATCAGAGCTTGATGATGCAAGAGCATGAGACAGTTAGAAACTGTACCTCAGTTTCATATCCTTATCTGGGACATCTTAGAAGAAAAACAACCATTTAGAGCCCAACTGAGCTCCTGAACAGACTAGATCTGAATTCTCTTGGAGGCTGCCTGCCCCTCCTCAATACCCAGCTAGGCTGGACAATGGTGACGCCTGTACGAGGTGAATGTGTGCCAGGAAGCCAGGAGCATTTAGAGGACTCTGAGCATTCTTCTATCAGGTTGAGGAGGAAAACGGGTTAGGAAACAGGCACAAAATGAATGGATGTGGGTCAAGGTTGGCATGGCAAAGACAAAAGGCCTAGCTGTTCCAGTAGAGGCTGCTTATATCTTCATCCCCATCAATAAAAGGGATGTATTAGCCCAGAGAGGTGGGAATAATAAAGACAGAGCTCTGCTTTGAGGCCGCTATTCCCAGAGGTGTTTCTCACTAACAAAGACTGCTAAGCACATGAAGGTTCACTCAAGAGCCAAGGTGTTGCAGAGGGGACCAACTACATAGGAGAGAAAATGAAAGCAAGAAAGTGTGGCTGCGGACAGCACAATGAGTGTTCCATATGCAAACTAAGTTCCAGTTTCAGCTCTCTGCAATATGAGCATCTCAAGCTTGGCTCGAGTTGATGATGTTCACATCCAGACGCATTCCAGCAGACTGGACCAATGCAGCAGGTGCAATCTGTATCTTTATTTTGTGCTTTACATGACATGTGGTGTTATTCTGCAGCTTAATGGCTATTTTAATCCTCTTCATCACTGAAGAACATCATCCTCGATGTGACGTAGATACATAACGTTCAATGGGAGCTGCTTGGAGATGTTATTTCAAGAGATATTCCAAAGGCAAATCCTTACAAAACCAAAATCTCTGCTTCACTTGATCTGCAGTATTTAAAGCTAGCTGTTATAAACAGTCAAAACCTACCAGCTCCCTACTGGGGTACGAGAAGCAGCTTACAGGCAGGTTTAATCATCACACGCTGTTCAATAAAATAGCAGAACAATATGAGAAAAGCTAACTTTTGGCCAAAATATTGCAATATAGCAACAGGAACCCCCAAAAGCCACACTGAAACCACGGACAGCACTGAAGTGAAGTCATCTTTGCTTCTCTCCTGAAGAAAAAGGCTATTTAGAGCCTTGGAAAGCACTTCTCTTCTGCACTAGAGAGAAAGCCTGCAGTTTTGTGGGTATCTTGACAATATTCTGCTCTGGAGCAAGCAGTTTGGCTGTTTGCATGCACAGGACTAAGAAGTTTGGCAGTGGCCATTTCAGAACAGGGATGCTCTTGAAACAGAGCAGCATCTATTCCAACAGGATGCCAATGATGCATTCTAGTCAGTGCCCTGCAATGACAGAGGGAATTAACATGCTGTAGATGCCCCGTGGAAAGCCTCCCATATGGGTATATACTGTGAGAAGTATTCTCTTCATCACACCAATCCACATGGAAATCTTGCTCTATGTACCTGCTCACATGTTGTAGTTCCATCCTAACCTCGGAATTTCAGCCTCTACTTCAACATGTCTTTTGCCTGTATCATGGCATTTACACGGAAGCAAATGGGGAAAGACTTCCCTGCCATCCTAACATTAGGAATCAAGCTTTTCTTCTTAGTCTTCCTGAGAGCCACGCTGCTGAGGGAAGGACCTGGTGGAGAGGGAAAGAAGGCAAAAGGACTTTGTCTCTTAGCCTGAGAAACGAAGACATCCTGAAGTGAGATGCATTTTAAAGGATGGGTTAATTCCTATCTAAACCCCTCAGAATAGAACACAGCACTGGGGATTCAAACCCAGGTGACAGTTTTCAGTGTCATTAGCCAAAGTTCTCATTCACCAACTCAGGTAGACCTCTACACGCACCCAAGGAGAAGCCCAACAAACACAGAAGGTGATGGAGAGCCAAGGAAATCACAAGCCGTGATTCAACCCACGAAGCCAGCTCTGGCCAAGGCTGGGATACAGCAGTGCAAAGCCTCCATTGCATCAGGGCTGAGCTCTGTCAGGCCATTCATCTCCTGCCTTTGTCAGGGGTAAACTGCTTCCGAGCAGGCGGCTGTTGCCCTAAACAGAATCTCCACATACTGAGTGGCTTTGTTGCAGAGCAACTATTGATGCCAGTTGAACAAGACAGCATTTATCAGGAGCAACAGAGGCAGGAACGCTTCTCCCCCAAGCCTCCAGTGGGTCTCTCTTGCTGTGACACGATGCTCTGTGCCAAGCCCAAGCTCCACGCACCCATAGGAACACCCCAGCTTCATTCCACATCCCACACACCCTGGGGTCTAGTCCTAAGTCCTCAGCACCGTGTCCAAAGGCTGAGCTCTAATACACCAACACGTTGCCAACCCAAAATCCCAACTTTCTTGGCTGATCACCAAGGAGAAAACCTTGTTCACTGCTTGAGTTTTGAGGCTCTACTTTAAGACTGTGGAAAAGAAGCAGTTACTTCAAACCCTGCAACTCAAACTACTTAGAGGAACTCAATCTTATCCCAACAGTCCAAATGGGAGCTGTGAGCATCACAGATAAGCCTGGATTGGAAGGGACCTTCAAAAGTCATCTAACCCCCTGCAATGAGGGCATCAGGGTGCTCAGAACCACATCCAGCCTGGCCTTGGATGTCTCCAGGGATGGATGATGCTCCATTCAAGAGTAGTAACGGGACATGCAGCAGCATCAAAGCACATACATGAGCACTGCCATAGCCTGCCCTTGAGAACACAGCTCTGCCCAAGCCCCTCAAGGCAGGCTGGCGTGCTCAGCCTGGCTCCTGCCACTGCTCCCTTCTTTAGGGTTTCTGAACATGTATGTGCGAAACACTGCAGACATCAAATCCAATTTCTTCAGCGAGAGCTTTGATAAATTATGCAGAGAGAGACTCACGTTCAAACGCTGATGGAGTCGCTGGGAACTCCAACCACAGGCCTGAATCCACACGCTGCATTGCCTCTTTGGAGAGCAACACTCAGCAGGTTAAAGGCCCTGTCTACTTCAGCCACAATTACGGTACCACTACAAGCCTAAGAAGTCAACTGGTGTTTGGTATTAGTGAATTATAGTTCATGGAGGATCATTTTTGGCAAGTTACCAGTCCCAGTATGAATGGGGAAAGATGAAACAGCAATAAACCCCCCTATGACTTAACTTAGGCCTGGCAACATGTCATGCCAAGCCCAAAACCACCCAGAGAACTTGGTGATTAAAAGCTTTATGTTGGAGGTTACCATGGCTCTAAGCAGAGACCAGCTTCTGCTGTAAATATGCAAGCCAAATCCGCTTGAAACAGGAGTGCCTCGTGTTCATTGGGGCAGATGGTAAAGGCAAGACTTTGCTTTCTGTTCCTGTCACTTCACACCACAGCATCAGAACTAGTGGGATTCACCAAGCCAAAACTCCAAAGAAGAGGGACAAAGCTTTCAACAGGAGCTGGAGCTAAAAATAACAGAAGAGCCTTTAAAGAACAGCCCAAAGATGAAACAGAAATGCAAATGTTTGGCTTTTGCTTTCAGTACTGCAGTTAGCATAGGGCAACTCCTGGAAAACACCCAGCACTCCACCAAGGCTGTTTCATCTCCGCTGCAGCATCATCAAGAGACCATTGCTGAGGTCTCCTCGCAGGCTGCTTTAGTGCTTTGAGGCAGCAGATGAAAGAAGGCAAACGCAGCATCTGTGTGAGAAAATGCAAGCTCCTGTTATACAGAGTGAACAGAACGAATGAAACTCTAAAGCAAGAATTGAAACCCCCAAAACACTGACGACACCTCAGGACGTATCAGACATCTGAAAACAGAACCTAAGCAGCCAGTGTTTGTTGGAGGGGGAAAAAGGACCTAAACAAGGGAACTTTCCAGGTTAAACACTGCTTCTATTTAGAAGTGATCAGCAGAATGGGAATGGAAACTTCACTATCAACCTGCTGTTGGAGACAGGAGCCCTGTGTGCTTGTGTCCATCTCGACCTGCATCACAAGACGCTTTTGTCTGCTGCAATTTTGTTAGAGAGGAAGCACTGCATGCAATCACTCCAATGCAGCCCTGTCACCGAGCCAAAGCCTGGCATCTGAGTGCTGAAGCACGCTTAGCACCCACGCTGCACCGCTGCACGGTACCAGGTTGGAGTCGTATTGCCAAGAGGAGAGCCATAACAGTACTGATGGCTCAGGGCCTTATCTGGAGCCAAGACACATGGAGCTTTAGTGACACAGCTGGGAAGGAACAGTCAGCTCCCACCTCCTGTGGGTTTCTTTCCAGGCTGCAGTTCAGCTGTGCTGGCCATTTCTAAGCCCTTCCTATTTGGTGACTTGCAAAACTCAAAGTCAGCATTTCATGATGCTTTTCAGTCCCAAAAGGCACCAAGGAGTTGTTGATTGTGTCTCTTCTGTAAGCTTCTTTAAAGCTGGCTGCACAGGATACCAACTTCAGACCCAGCTCCATCAACTGGAGGCAACCACAGCAACCCACCACACTGCTGAGCAGGGCCAAATCCTGACAGCTGGAATAACTGGTGGGAATCTCCAAGGTTCAGAAGAGGAAAACCCCAAGAAGAAGCCTACAAAGAAGATGAATTTAAACTCTGTATTGCCACTGTTCGGCAGGCTTGAGAGCTAAGACTTTGCCCGGATGCTACTGCAGGGGGTCGGAGGTGGATGAGCTTCCAGCTCAAACCAGGCTGGGATTCAATGAAGCGCAACCAAGAGCGACGATTTTGACTCCTCACACTAGTTAAGAGCGACTGGCACTAAAGATATAACCCAAAAGGAAGGGCTGCCATGGCTAAACTTGTACAGGAACATGATTGCGGCTGACAGCACGAAACACAACCAAACATTATAACTCAATTGAATACATATAAGGGCCTATCTTTCAAAACTAACGAATTTATCCTCTCTCCCTCTGGCTGTACACAAAATACCCAGTGTAATCCATCAAACCCAAGCGCTGGTAAGCGGCTTAGCCACATGCATTTCTGGTCAGGTGGGTCCCTGATTACATAAAGCCAAGCAGGCTGGTTTGCTGCCAGAAGGATGACTTTAACACCGTTTGCAGAACATGAGCATTCCCAGCGTTGGAACTTGGACAACCACACCGAGAGGTGGGATTGGGTGTTTGAAACATAGAATCACAACCTGGGTTGGAAGGGATCTTAAAGCTCACCCACTTCCAAGGACAGGGGCACCTTCCATTGGGACAGCTTGCTCCAAGCCCCTGTGTCCTTGAGCACTGCCAGGGATGGGGCAGCCACAGCTTCTCTGGGCACCCTGTGCCAGCGCCTCAGCATCCTCATAGGGAAGAGCTTCTGCCTATGAGCTCAGCTCAGTCTCCCCTCGGGCAGGTTAAAGCCATTCCCCCCTGTTCTGTCTCTCCAGGCCCTTGTCCAANCAGCGCCTCAGCACCCTCATAGGGAAGAGCTTCTGCCTATGAGCTCAGCTCAGTCTCCCCTCGGGCAGGTTAAAGCCATTCCCCCCTGTTCTGTCCCTCCAGGCCCTTGTCCAAAGCCCATCTGCAGGTTTCCTGCATCCCTTTTAGGCACTGGAAGATGGGGTGAAGGTAGTGAACCTAGTACAAACCTAATGGTTAGAAATTCCTCTAAACCCAGCCAAACTCTCTCTTCTGAAATGCACATTTCCTTGCGCTGGGTCTCTCAGGAACTCACTTGTTTTTCTCCCCTGCAGCACATAACCTGAAGCACAACTTGCCTTGTTTTAGCTGAAGTTACCCTTTAGCCTATTGTATCCTGTGAGGAGCCACCAGCCCTCCTGAACCAGGGAAGAAAAACAAGCATGCCATTTGATCGAGCAGCAAAAAGAGAAACCTGCCCGTTTACTTCACTCACATCTCCCTTCTTGCTGCTTTATCACTTAGGAGTGAGCGTACAATAAATATATGCATCTACAGAGTTCCTTTGAGACTTTGCGCAACGTTGTGCATCTGTTTCCTCTCTCCACACCCCTCAGTGCAGCAAAAAAGCTGAGAAATGGAAACACTGGAATGCAAGTAACAAAATTAATGCGGTCAAAGTGCCCTAAAGACTCCATTTAAGATAAACAGGAAGGGAAAAGCTGTCGTAGGATAAACCATTTGCCTGCAAAGAGCTATGGGCCAGTAGAAAGAGCAGAGAGTGGCAGATAGAATCAACTAGGTTGGGAAAGACCTTCGAGATCACCAAGTGCAACTGCTCCCCCAAGATAGTGCAGTTCTCTTCTATTTTCAACTGGAGACCACGGTTATGGCTTAAGTACCCTTGTAGAAGCAGATCCTACAGTCAGAATAACTTCTATAGACAAGATTAAGGTCCCAATGCCTCCAAGAAGACACATAAACAGTAAAAAACAGGTATAATATTTACAAGCATCATCTAAGGAGAAGCTTAACTGGCGTACCGAGCACTGACACTGCATTAATCCTTCCTTGCACCGTAAGGGGCTGAAGGAGTAGCTCTATGTGATGATAATAAAGCTCACACCCAGCTAAAGCCACCTACACAATAGGTTTGAGCAGCTCTCAGGAGACACCACAAACACATTAACAACAAAACCCACCGGTAGAGATGTTAATGCCCAAAACCCATTTGAGAAAGAGACCATAAATATTCCACATGTAAAACGAGAGGAGCTGAAGGCCTTCTCTGAAGAGCAGGGCTTACCTTACCATGGCATTCCACAGCGCAGCAGGAATTCCAGAGCCTCTGCAATAGCAGATGTCCATCTGATGGGCTTTATCCCCTGGCACATCGCTCTGCTTCAGAGATGCTTTTGTCAAGGCATCCCCTTCCATAGGAAACTCTATTTCCTACCCGTTACTGGGAAGTGTGAGGGAAAGCAAAGGCCACAGGCTCCAGGCTGGAATTTTACTGAGCTGTTTCTCCTCGGGGTGGAAATTTCCCCTAGGTGGAGTTCTTTGTTCAATGCAGCAGGCAAATTACAAGTCCCCAAGGGCTGCAGAAATGGCACAAGGCTCGGTTTTGTCGGTGGGAAGTGAAGCACACAGAACTGGTAACACAAAACACATCCTCCTGCTGCAAAACACGCTGTTGGGGGGGGGGGGGGACCCCAAATCCTGGTGATTTGGAAAGGCAGGTAAGCATTTGAGAGGGCTTTGGAAATAGCCATTGGAAGCCAACCTGATTAAAGAGTGAATATCGAGTGTGCAAAGCCTCTGATCTGGTTAGGCTAAAAGGTCAAGTGATAAAGAAGAAAGTTTGCATCCTTAAAGGCCTCGAGGGCACGGCACAAGTAGTTTATCATTGGGATACGCATCCAGTTAGAACAGATTTCTCCTCGCTTCCCAGCTGGCATCAATGTCACTGTGGCAGCAGGCACCGAATCCAGCACAACGCCAAGACACACACTGCTCAAACACAACACCAATAGCTGCGCATCAGTGATTTCTCCAAGCTCTTGGATTGGGATTCGTTCAGAAAAGGCACTGTTAAAGGTTATCTGCCATCCAGCACAATGATCTGACTGCCCCAGCCACCAGGCCTTGGGAATGCCCTGGACAAAGGTCCAGGTACCAGTAATTCAAGTGAAAAGACACATCTGTCACTCCCAGATGTGTGGTTTTGATGGCAAAGAAAGGAAGAAACCCAAACCGTAGTCCCTAAGAGGATTATTGGGTGTTCTAGGGACAGGGACTGGTGGCTGAGATCATCAAGGAAAGCAAATCCACCTAAACGGGATCGTGCCAATCCAACTAAACACTGCAGCCACTGCTATGGGTTTTCCTTAACTCCATCCTCAAGCATCACCTTTATTGCTGAAAATAATAAATAAGCAATCTCCTGTCTATTTGTCATCCTGTTATCTGACAGCATCCAATAAGTATCACAGCCTAGAACCCCAAACCAACAACCATTCCGCTCCCTAAGCTCCGCATCCGTGAGGAAACCTGGCAGCAACAGAGCCTGGAGAGCTGCAGTCCCCCACAGACATGGCAACGGGAGAGGATGCAGCAAAAGGTGGAATTCCAGTGACTTTTTGTGTCAGCGGATGCTGCCGTGTCTTGAGAGGATGCCCAGTGTGCTGCAGGAGGGGCAGCGAGGCCAGGCTATGCACTAACATTGCCCCACACCAGCCTGCAAACCCAACCCTGACACAGGATAAGGAATGACGCTGGAAGGGTTTCATTGCCATCAACACCCCCCCTTCTCATGGGTTGCCAGCCCCTCCTGTGGTGCTGAGGGCAAATCCCAGGATCTGCTTCATGTGATGGCCACCGGGCTTCGGGATGAAATTACAGCCCTGTTTCCCAAGCTGGCGCTCTGTATTCCATAGCAGCAGCTTCCCAAAGGGCCCGAATTAGCCTCGGATATGACAGAGGAAGTGACCTGCAGCTGGAGGAGTTCCCAAACAAGTGCAGAGAGCTCGGATTTAACGTGCCCCCCCCAAAGGCAGCCAGGGCAGCCCCCTTCCACCAAGGCAAAGCCAGGCGACCGGATCTGACACCCTCAGCGCAGCCCCAGTGAGCATGAGGTTATCCTTTTCCCAATGACAATTATCACCACGTTCCATTGATTTATGGAAACGGAACAGCAGGAATGCTACAAGGGAGGTGGAACACGGTTCTCTATAGCTGTCGAGCAGGCGTATCACACAACACATATGCAAAACTATTACAGAACCCCACTCATTCACTACCCCCAGCTCCAGATTTAAGGGGTAGATGCTCTGCTTAACCAAACCTCCTTGATTTTACTGCAAGCCAGCAAGTCAAGCCATGCACAACAGCCACAAGCCCGTTCTTTTCCCATCCAACCACCCAGAACCTACACAAGGCAGCTGTATCTCCAACCAGCGTCCACGCACTGATTACTAAACTCTATTGATGTGCCACCTTTGAAGCCCAGCACGTCCTTTGCTCTATGTTTTGCTGTTTCACTTGAAGAGGCAGGTTATGGGGGGGGGTAAGTTCTTCACTCAAGGCTTTTTTCATCTCCATTTTGTTGGTGAGATGGAGAAACCACACAAAGTTTGGGGGTTTAGGGGTGAAGTCGGCATTTCCCACCCTCCAATTCCATTCATATGGAGACAAACATAATGTATATTCATGGCTATACACGGGTATTGGTGTAGATGTGTGTGTCTGGAGTACAGCTAGAATATCCCACCCTCCAATTCCACTCGTATAGAGACAAATGCAACATATATTCATGTATATACACAGGTATTGGTGTAGATGTGTGTGTCTGGGGTACAGCTAGGATATCCCACCCTCCAATTACTTCCATGTGGAGATATAAACGTAATATGTTCGTATAGATGTGCGCGGATACATGTGTATATACTGTGATATCCAAGCCATTTTCGCATTAATTGCAAACCCTTAACCCTTGGCTGACGCATCCCCTCCAAAAAACCAAGGAAACGGTTCAAACCCGAGGATTTACTCGGGATTTACCAAGCGGATGCAATCAAACGGATCCGTTTAACCGGGGCTTTTCTCTCCCAAACTGCCCTCTAATACTCTCCTAAGCTTCTAGACCAATCCGAAGCTCACCGCTCCAGCACCGTGCCAAGAATGCAGAGGTCACTTCCCAAAGCAAGCCCCAACCGCCGAGCATCCCAGCGGAACGAAGCTCCTAATCCAGACCGGAGGCCTGCGCTATCCGGCTGGAAGCGCTTTGCCTGAAGACAGGGACCCACCACCGCCTAACCCCTACGAGAAGGAAGCTCCAGCTCCAGCTCCCTTCTACCTCCAGCCCACCTCTCGCCTTCCTCCTGCCCACCGCAGCCCGGTAACGCACCGCCGACGGGGTTGGAACACCCCGGTAAAGTCCCACCGCGGCCTCTCCTCCGCCGCCGCCGCCGCCAGCCAACGCCCGGCGCGCAGGCAGCCTCCCAAGGGAGCCCGCTCCCTCAGGGGTCAGCGGCACCGCATCCCGCACGGCACCCCTCGGTCCGTACCCACCTCGATGTACCCAGCGAGCGTGGCCGCGGGGCCGGCGAGCCCCAGGAGGAGCAGGAACGGGAAGCCCAGGGCAGACCCCATCATCCCCGCCCGCCGCCGCCGCCCAAGCGCTACTGCGGCCTCGGCGCCCCCTCGGCGGGAGCCGCCTCGCAAGGCCCCGCCCTCCACGCCGCTTCACCCAATCGCGAGGAGGGAGAGGAGTGATGTCCCGCAACATCAGCCAATCACCTCACCGCCGCTGGCCCGGGTGGGTGAGGACTTCTGGGCGGCAGGAGCCACGCCTCCTTTTCGCGCTACCAGCCAATAGGAGGCGGCGCGGGGCCCGTTGCCCCGCCCACTGGGGGTGAGCGTTCTCTCCGCCCGGTAATGGCGGCCAGGGCTGAGGTGAGAGCCGGAGGGGAAGGATCCCGGTGGGAATTGCACCCTCCTTTAGTGTTAGATATAGAATATAAACCTAGACCAGCGACCAGTTCCTTACGTAGGGAATTACAAAGGGGCACAGGGCCTATGGCAATGGGCCCGATGGGAGCTTATAGACTATAAACCCTCCCTCCTTCTCCACTCCTCACTGCAAAGAGAGAGGTGAAGTAATAAAAGGAAAATAAGGCAATTTCCTCATCTGTTTTTGTTTTAAAACTATGAGTGTTCCCCCTCTGAAATAAAGCTACCTCTACATCTAGGCCCAGTTTCTTCACCCCCTGGTGCTAACCGCAGGCTCCAAGCCCTGCTTGATGTGCAATGAAAGCCAACACCAGGGTGTTTGGTAAGTTTTTATTCCTTTTTCTCCTTAAAATACAGCGATAATAATCACCAATTGCTTCATCCAGGGCAAATAACCATTGGGTGCTACAGAGGCAGCACAACACGCACCACAAACCTGTGTAAATGCAGGAAAGCTCTTTGTATATGTTAATTAAATGAACACATATCTCTATGATACAGCATCATAACCATCATCATCATCACTGCCTTCTCTTGTGCCTCTGGTTCCTTCCCATGCAGATGCTCTGCCACAGCCAACAGCACTATTTAAGGACACATTTCAGGCTTCAAACCCAATTGTGCCCACTTCACACCAACGCTGCTTTCATTTCACCCTGTTTTCATTTCACCACATGACTTTCAGAGCAAGGAATTAAACAACCAAGCCCTTCTGGAACAAAGGTGCTGTAGTCGCCCTTCCATACTCTTTATTGGTGCCTTCTTTGGCTTGAGTTGCATACTTGAGTCACTTGTATGGAAGTAGATTAGGTGCTTACATGGGATGGGGAAAAAGACCAAACTCAGAGTTAAAGACTTCCATTCTCAACTTCTATATTCTCTATACGGCTCTTAGAAACACTATTGTCTTAAATGGGTGAAGGGAATATTGCTCAAGTGTTGCAGGTGGGGTACATCTCTATATGAGCTCAATAAGCAGCCCTGTAGTAATTAAAACAGCTGACTGGACCACTACTCACTTATTATGGTCTTCTCTACAGTATTTGAAACCCCTTAAACCTCTTTCACTGCAGTCCTGGCATATATTCCCTCTGGCATATGTAATTCCCTTCTCAGCTTGGCCAAATTCAGCTGGAAAACGGGGTTTTGGCAACAGATACATTTTAGTGCAAATCCTTGATTGTGCAGCAGAAATGCACATATAAAGAACAGGACATTGAGTTAAGCTTTTCACTTGTCTTAAAGGGATGAATTTTCCTTTCTCCCCAGGTCAAAATGTACAAGCTCTGTAGAAAGCTTGGGATAAGGGCTTTCATTCAAGGTTGAATTATATAGCGGTTTAAGGGCTATATAAATTAATATGCTTTTAATAATTACTATTTATATAGTGCTTGGTGTTCATGTTCACAACCCTGCTGTTATCAATGCATTGTGAGGATGGCACAAAGAGCTGCAAGAAAGAAACAGGCTTTTTAATTGGGGTTATGTGAAGACTTGATTTTGGGAGCAGAACAGAAAGCAAGGTCATGACTGCAAGGGCTGCTCGGTAACCTGCAGCTCAAGTCATCAATGTCTTGAGTACAGAGGCTTGAAAAGGATGAGGACCCTCACGACAATGTGAATTCCCACAGCCACATGGATATAGCACTTTCTGATAGGACACTGGCTGTTAACGTCAAAACAAGTGGCATTCCCCAATGCAGGCATGGCATACCAAACAGATACCTGATTCACTTGGAATATATTTAATGAGACAGCTCCATCCCAACAGCATTATCCTCATTGTTCTGAAAAGCCATTTCCATCTGGCAGCTTTTGGGGAAGTCACAGATAAGCACGACCTCCCCTTCAGTAAGTCTGCTCCTAGTCCTACTAGTACACTGCAGACACACCAGCATGGAAGGCCTGCCACGAGGCTGCAACACAGCATATTCCTGACCATCAGTGTAAAAACAAGTGACAAATCACTCTTTGAAGAAGAGCAGATTCCCCTTCGTACACAGAGCAGTCACCCCCAAAAAAGGAGGTTCGAAGCCACAGGAGCTTGTTCTTTCCTTAATGCTCCTATGCAACTCAGTTCATGACTGCTGGGTAGCAGGTAGGAAGGGAAAGTGAGATGGTCTCCAGCAAACTGCAAATGTGGTCCAAGCAGGTGAGAAAATCCCACACTTGCAGCATGGAAAGGCTTTGGAGGTGGTGGCTTTCAGACGAGCTCTTAGGCCACAGAGGAACAGCAGGTTACACTGGCTGCAGGGATGCTGACACTCACAGTGGTCATGGTTAATTCAACATGTAGATATATTCCAGGTAAGAATCCACAAGGCAGTTATCTGTTGCCTCTGACAACAGCACCAGTTGGAATGAATGCGGCAATGCTGCAGCATTCCTTAGAACGCCTTTCCTCTTGGAAGCTGTCACTTACTAAACAGGGTTAACATTTACTTCCAAGAATCCCGTTTTCTATGCTTGGTTCCAGGGCTTTTTGGGCCCTTTTCCCAATACATCTGTGCTAATAAAGCACTGAGAATGTCATGCTCACCTTTGACTGCTACTGTTTAGTCTGTAAAGAGTTTTAAGTGAACATCTCTGCCCAGTATCACTTGCAAGACCACAACAGTGTAAATGCAAAGAGCAAGTTTATGACTGCAAAAAACAAGCCCTCTAAGGGCAATGCTAAACTCCTGATAAGAAGGGCAAACAGACGTTGCCAAGGAATGTGGCTGGTACCATTAAAGTCACTGGGAGCAGCAACATTAGTGCTGAGATCCTGCCAGTACCTGCAGAATGAGTTCAGAGAAGAGAGCAAGGCTTTGAACAGTCTCACCATTCTATTAAAACTCCACAAATTAAAGCATAAAATTGATCTAGCCTGGAAGAACTAATGGGATGCAGCTCTTTTAATTGAAAAGCTTGATTCAAGTTGTAAAGGGCAGATAGTATCATTCCTACTAGCTCCACGTGCCAGGTATGGAGAAGTTAGAGGTTGCAGAGGAAGAGCTGAATCAGCCTTGGATGTAGGAGGCAGAGTGCAGACAGAAATGGCCACAGTATGTGGTGGGCTGCTGTGAAGGGAGCTCTTTCCAGCACAGTTCAGCACTGTAAGGAATCCTGAACTTGAATGAATGATGTTCGGTTAGCTACCACAACTCATCACAAAGCCACGCTGCTTGAGGACAAGGTCTCTCCATCAGCAAGGCTGTATGAGGGGCATAAAGCAATGCAAAACTTAGCAGCCAACTACACCTTTATCCAGCTATGGAAGTGCCTGTGGGAAATAATACTCCAAAGCCCATAAGCATCTGTATTTGGCTGCAAGATTTCCTGGTGGAAGTATAGGGTTTTTGCTTGTTTGCAGCCCAGTCTTCCATCTGTAGGGAAATGCCCTGCAGAGAAGGTGTAGGAAGTCCAGCAGCACTGAGATGAAGGAAACCACTGAAGAAGCTGGGCTTAAGGTACAAGGCATACAGAGAGGATAAAGATATTCCATAGAAAGAGGGTAACACAAAGTGAAGAGACCTTCCAGGCCTTGAAAGATAACACAAGGCAGGCAGGAGTTTAAATAAAGGGGGTTCCTATGGGAATACAGTGAAGGACGGGATAGAGAAAACAGATGCCTTGCAAGTGGACACAGTAAAAACAGGGCTGAAAGGAGTAATGGTAGGAACCCAGCACAGCAATCTGTAAGAAGGAGTGACACGGTAAATAAGGGTGGACAGTAAGCCTGTTTCTCCTCAAAGACATCTTTAAAAGGGCTTGGTAGGGAAGGGAAAAGTCTTCCCTTTATCATATGAATGAATCCTTATGTCTTTGTGGCCATTTTCCTACTGCTCCTGTTGAGTGCCATTGATCTGCCTTTAATGAAGGTGTCCTGAGATATTTTTTGGGGGTGTGCAGGGAAAAAGAACATAGCAGTTTGTGCTATGTTCATCTCAAACAGCACAACCCTTGCCTACAGCGTGTAACAGACCATTAAGGAAACATCAATAGTCACTTTCCCATAACTGCAAACCTCAAAGCAACCCCTTCTTTTAGATCCAGGAGCACCACTGCTTTGCTCAAGGACATCAGCACAGAAGAGGTGGCCACGCACTGGAAAATGACAGATACATCAACTGAGGATGCTGAAGGTGAGCACAACAAGGATGTGGCTGCTAAAGGAAGCTGCTGCTCCTTCAGAACTCTGCATACAAATCTCAGCGGGCAGCTAACATGCTAAGCCTACCACCCCCTCTGCTCTCTAGATGGAGGGCAAAACCAACAGTAACAGTGAGCTGAACTGAACAGTTTCTTCTTTTGAAGATGAAGACTACCCGAGGCAAAAGTAGCAGCACCTCAAAGACACCAGCAAGCCTTTGCTGGGATAGATTGGCACATCTGTAGGAGTCACTATCCAGGAAATAACCTCTGATATGTAGTTCAATAAAGTACTAAGCGTGGGCTCAGATTTAGGAGCCCAAATGCAAAACTGAGACACTAAGCACCTTTACTAGCTATGGATCAGTTTTCTGAATACACAAACTGGGTCTGTATGCTGCTCATTTTTGCTCTTCAGATGGGTCCCTGGCTTTGGACACTGGCAGGATCCCAAGGCCTGAAGAATCGTGCCTGAATCTTCCTCCAAGAGCTGTAGCAAACACTTAACCTGATGCATGGAACATGAAGGCAAGAATCTACAGGTCTACCAATAAGGGCCTTAGAGAGAAAAGAAGCTGCATCGCAGGAAGGATTTAGTAAACTCACCTTCTTACATTGCAGTATCTTCCCACAATGGGCTGGAGCATCCTATCGTCTTCATCTCTTCTAGTCCACTGCGATGGCAGAAGCGTCACTCAGTCTCTGTAGATGGCAGGATCAGTCACCTGGATATCAAGGCAATCAAACCACGAGCCATAAGAGAACTTAAACTAAAACACAGCCATTAAGAATCCACCAACAACTGGGCTTATTTTGCACAGGTATCAGCTCATCATGACACAGATTTCGCCTGTTGTCCTTGGATAACCTTCCTCTCCTCTCCCCTCCTCTGCTTGCCCGTCTCACTCCGACAGTCTCATTTCAACAGTGTGAAAGGTTGTTCATTTATACAAGTCTTGCACAAGAGATGAAAACTCAACTATGTTCTAATTAGCTGCCGTTCCACATAAGTCACTGTTATTGCTGCTTTTAGAGGAGAACTAAATTTGTCCCACAAATGTGTGTCAAATATTACAGTGGAATGATTAATGATATCACACATAATGGAAGGATTAAGCAGTGATGCAGGAGAGTCGCTGGAGAGGAACGGGTTTAAGCTTCTTTCTACTCCTCATTTTTGGCCTGGATGGTAAAAGAACCTGAAATTGAAAATAAAAATGGCTTGTGTGACTGGCAAGCAAGAAAAGAGATGTGATTCGCAACCGAATTCTTTATTCAGTATTCACTGGTGGGTTAAAAGCCGAATCATCCTAACAAACAGCAGCGAACACCGTTGAATCTCAACACCTCAGGACTCACGGTGCTGAATAAACACAGAATCATTTCCAGCAGCTTTGAAGATAAGTGCAATTCAACAACAGGAAACCTGTCCCTCCCTCCCAATCAGGTGTGATTCAGTGCCTCCTGTACCAGGCAGCATGGAATAACCTGTGCTGACAAGCTCCTTGATGGCACCCCAAAGTCACCCTTTCTTTCCCCCATTGCCTGTTTGTGCTGTTACTCAGCCTGCAAGCAACAGGGTGTGTTCGGAAGTAGCACAGGAACAGACAAGGAGTTTCACAGTGGCTGGACCTCGTGTGTGATGAGCACATGAGCATTAGCCCTGGGAACTGTTCTTTCCTACCAGTGGCCCAGTAGTCTTTAAGCGCTGGTGCANCAAGGAGTTTCACAGTGTCTGGACCTCGTGTGTGATGAGCACATGAGCATTAGCCCTGGGAACTGTTCTTTCCTACCAGTGGCCCAGTAGTCTTTAAGCGCTGGTGCATTTAACAGCAAAATAACTGCACCAAAACTCCCTTTCTTACTCCTTGATATGCTTGTATAACATTTCCTGTTACAGTCATCATTAGAAGGTAGCTCCCAACCACCCATTCTTTTTATGTCAACACAGGAATATTTACTTTAGCTTCCCAGAATACACACCCTGAAACAAGGGAGTCGGTGCCTCAGGGACCTGCAGTGTTGCCCTCCAGTGCCTGTCACCACATCACACTTAGGAAGGAGTTGAAGGCTGATGAAGAGTCTCATCTTTGATATTTACAGGGAAAAATCAGTGGGATTTAGGCATTCCCAAGCACAGGAATTCACATTTTTAGACCTTGCTCTAAAACTTTAAATGCCCTAAATACAGGTGGTGCTTTCTAGTACTATTCATGTATGAATTTATTCAAGAGAGTGGCTTCATATTCTGCACTGGCTTTATTATAACCTTTGCAACAGAGTTGTTGGGAGGGTCATAAGAAAGAGAAGTAGCAGGGCTTCCAGAGCTTTGAAGCTTCTAAGGCAGCAAGAAGTCAGAGTACAGATTCTCTTGGCAATAAGAAAGAAACCATGTCCTTGAAGTCTGCTCCAGTTGAATGAAGGCACCCAGCAAGATGCAGCTGAAAGGAACTGGGTCATCTGGGTAGAAGGTGAATCCCAGTGTCTCCAAGGGAAGGAGTGGACCACATACAGCTTTAACCCTATGGCCTGAGGGGAGAACAACCTCCTCAATCCCGCCCCTGAATCACATTTACTCAGAGGATAAGTCAGCCCTGAGTGGTGTTCGTTTTGAATGAGAAGTTGCTCTTTTTCATTTACAACTTAGTTTTTTTACTGCGATGTTCCCTTCCTGCACAGGAGAAGTGGGTATCCTGTGTTTTGCCATCCCAGTTTGCCAAAGCTTGAAGGTCCCTTTCTATCACCCCCCGAAGTCACACAATAATGGAGACACCAGTTCACAGGAGACCTTCCCACCAATACCAGCATATCCTGCATTTCATGATGCAGATCACAAGGCTTTTTCCAAGTCTGGATTTTCCTACCTCGTCTTAGGGTTGACTCCCTAAGGCCTCCAATGGGACAGAGCAGATTGGCTAAGTTATATAAAAGGAGTCTTAAGTAGAGCACTCAAACTGAGGTTTGAGTTCTTCCCTTTAAAATGCAAATGCCTGGGAGTTAATTCCCTTTTGGGATTTCAGAGCTGCATTTAAAATGGGAAATGATGATACCAAAATACACTTGAGAAAGCATGCAGGATGAGTAATGAACCATTTGCCATGTGAATACAGATTCTGCCGGTCAGGCAAACATCTTCATTCAGCTGGATTTCAGCAGCTCTCCCAAAACTGCTTTTGGTTAAGTTTCTCCTCAACCTATTACCTGTCTCCAGGAGGGTGAAATTTCACCATGCTTCCTATTTAACATCCCATTTACATATATCACATATTATAAAGACCTCCCTCTTTTCTGTTAAAAGAGCCTAATGATACCTTTTCCATGCTACCTGAAACTACAGCTGGATGACAGACCTGCTTGCCAGCTCCTCTGTTGACTGGAAAGGCTTAAAAGCTATCCAAGGAAGCCTCACTTTGACAAAGTGTTTCAATCCATTCTCACTTCCCAGTTTCAAAAGGAGTGTCTTCCATCTCGCTTTCTTTTCCATGATTCCCAGTTTACTCCTAAGGGGAAGAAATAATAAGCGTTTTATAAGGATCAGATCAAACAGTGCTTAAACACCTACATGTACACATAGACACATCACTACAGCCTTCCACAGACACAGGGCATGCAAAGGCCTCTAACCTGCATTCAAAACTGAGCGTTCCACTCTTTGCATGACGAGGCCTCAAGGAACTCAACTGCATTCCTTGTATTTGTTCTGTCTTCTGGAAGATATACCTTTATGTAAGCCTTCAAAAGGATTCACTTCTATGCACACTGGCACAAGCACATAGCCCAGTTTGAATAAGCCTTATAAGCAGGAAAGAATGGAGCTGTGCCATTGTGTTACCAAACCCACAGAACGCATGCCTAAAAGGGAGCTGCAAAGCCCCTAGCCATCTTTTGGAAGGTCTAACCCTGTGATCTAGTTGAAGGACTACAAATCACTTGTATTTGGATGCACTTTGCCTAGGTGCAAAGCACGAGCTATGGCCAGGGAGAATATGCAACGGTGTGGAATAGAGCAGACCCCAAGCCTAGTCCCCCTGGCTAACGCTGCCTGCTGATCCCTCACTGACATCCTTGGTGTGGTCCACAATTAAGCAGCATCTCAAACCCTGAAAAGCAGCAAATCACGCAAGTCTTACATCAAGTTTTGCCTCTGTCTGTATGAGACAAATGGACTATATCAAACAGTCAAAGTTCCCCTTCCTGCCCTTCTTTTGTTTCCATGTTTTTCTGCAAACTATCCCAGTTCCCCAGGCTCTGTGCTCCCTTTTTTTGTTAGAGACCAACTTTAATCAAACCCCAGAGCTCCAAGTCCCCAAACAACCAACAAAGGCTGCATTTGAGCATGTTAAATTTGAGAAGTCACAATAAGGGCTGTGGTAGGATACTGTGAGATCACTCACAGAGGACTATGACTTCATTGTGAACGAAAACAGCATCTGGCACAGGGCAGGAAATCATTTACCAAGAAGCACAGCAATGAAGAAATCGGATTCAAATGAGTTTATGGCTACACAGGCTCTTACTTTCATGTCATGGAAGTTCCCTGCATTGTTCAAAACAGGTCTTTAAAGTAGGGGAAGGAAAAACACCACACAGGTTGAGCCTTTACAATTCCTTCCACTCCAAAGCTTGCCAGTAGCTTGCCAACAATGGCATGATTCACTATTATTCCATAGGGAGAGGAGCCTGCATTCTGTACAGCAGAGGGCTCTTGCATTTTTAGTGTGGATTGATGTTATCAAGCCACATTCAGTCTTTGACCAGGTTGCCTTTAATAGCTGACAAGAACATAAACCCCCTAGCAGGTGCTGCAGGAATACTGACTCCTCTTTCAGTCTTCATCACACCTTTAATGGGCTTTTGCTGGGTGGCACTTGCCCTTTACTAAATTCAATCCCATTTTGTTAAGCATTGTTTCTCTGTAAGAGAAAGCAAATGGGTCCAGATAATACTAGATAAAAGATAAACTTGGGAAGGAAAATGTGAGAACAGGCATCACCAGCAGGTTTGCTTCATGTTCTGCAGGGAATTACTAAGGAGAGGACAGGGAATGGGAGCCAGGCTCTGAAATTCATTACAAAGATGAACAGAAAAGGTAACACTCATTTAACAGCCAGGCTTTTGCATTTGGGGAGGGCCACAAGGATGTGAAGTGGCTCTTTCAACCTGTTAGGGTATTCTTGGATGATGCAGAGCTTGCCAGGGACCTGAATTCAGCTGGAGCGGATTGATCGGAGGAGCATTTGAAGCATATTCCTGGCCTTTGCCTGCCTAAAGGCTTCAGCAACTGCAGTAACAGCTTAAGACAACCTCACCACAGTAGCAAAGAGACTTCTCAGTGTAAAAACCAGCTATTGTTTGGATGAGCCTGCAGCTGGCAAGTCCCCCAGCGAAAACGACTCCAAATCTGCTGTAAGGAACACCCTTGGTCCTTTATCATTCAGGCAGATTCACTAACCAGCGAATCCAGAGCATTTGGGAAGCCAGAAGGCAAATTCTGGGATCCTTTGATCAAGCTTACTAAGCCAGATCCTACCTGAGCTCCCACTGGAGTGCATTGGCATTAAAGACAGCCTTCCAGAGCAAATGGATTGCAAAGCACTGGGAAATCTCCTTTGTACTGACAGCAAAGCTCCTGATACAGATCTCCAGAAGGATTCCTGCAGGACAGAGGCAGAGCAAATGTACTGGGATGCAGGACACAGGAGCACTCTCACCTGGAACAGCACCAAAACACATGGGAACTGCAGCCCCATGCTCAGGCAAGCAAACCCTGAAGTCTTCCACTGTGTGCAGGCTGAGGTTACAGGAGTTCAAAGCCTGTAACAACAGAGAAATGCCAAGTCCTGTCGTAGCTGTGGGGGAAAGAATGCTCTCACCTCCCTGTGTAAATGCACTGCTTTGAAGAGAGCACCTCTGTTTTGGATCAGACTGGCCCAGCACCCGGGCACACCTTGGCTACATCACACTAGGTGCACCTGAAAAACATCACATGGGCTTTGACAACAAGGACTAAGCCCACAGGCAACAAAAAGGGGGTGGGGGGTGTTAGTAATCGGCTCCAAATCACAGTGCTATGTTCTGTTCACCAAAGGATTTGGGTGAGGCAGCTTGATAGCTTATTTCTCTGTAGCCTGCAGTCTGTATCCCTCCTTCACTGTTATTTGAAAGACAGCAGAGGATCTGCCAGAATTCCCAGCTTTGGGCAACTCCGTGTTTTTCCTCTAAGCAACAACTCCTCATGTTTTCCCTGCCTGTCTGGCAGCAGCAGTTTCCCATTTGTAGCCATCTGTACCAGGGCAGGGGCTACAGCTTCAATCTCAATGCCTGTCTCAGGTCATAGCATTGCCTTTTGGTCAGCTTTCGAGATGAGGCAGCACTGAACTCGCTGACAAATCTTGACACTTACCATACATTCACTTCATTTGATACCTCCTGCTCCCTTAAGATGCTTGTTTTGCAAAGCCTTCAGCTATCTGCCTGTAGGTGGGTGGAATATACTTACTATTCAAACTCGGTTCCAATGCAAAACATCCCCTCTTTTAAACTAATCACTCACCACAGTAAATATTTCTCCTGCGCTGCAGCAAACATCCTCTTCAAGGACCCAGCCAAGTGCAAAGAGCTGCTCTGCACAAACATTGGGAATGCAATTCCCGACGACACCGAAATCAATAGAGCCCCGTGCTGCTGCTGGTGCCTGCTTGCATAGGGCTTGCTGCAGGGTGAGGTACTCTGAAAGACCACAGAAGGGTCCATAGCAACACAAGATCATCTCTATTGAGAGTAAGTTGTTGCTACTTAACTATAGAATTCCAGAAGCCTGTGAGGAAGGTTCAGTGGGGGTTTGGCTGTCAAACGTTTGATGCTGTAACTGCTGTGATAGAAAAAACAGGGTAAGCTTGAAAACATGGGCAGCAAAGACTCAGAGCTCAAAAAAGCACCATATGCAGCCTTCCTCCAAAATCATAAGCCAATTCCTCTTGAACTAAGCCCATAACCTTTCCACAAACACTGCAAATAGTGCATTTAAGACAAGCTCAATAACAAACCTCAAGGAAAAAAAGGCAGCAAAATCACTTCACCACAAAACAAAGCTCCTATAGCCCCAACCCTCACTACAGCATTGAGGCAACACTTATAAATCTCACTGAGCCTAAACAGCTTCACTTGGGGCCTCCACCCATAGGCCCAGGAGCTCTATTTAAGCCAAGCCCAGGGACATCACTTGTTTGTAGTGTAGTACTGAGCTTTGGTTTAGTGATAGCTATATTTGGCTACAGATTTCCAGCTTTCTATCCCAGCTTTCTCTTCAATTAGTCTCATTGCTGTGGATTTGACAAGTGACCACTGGATTTTGGCTAATCCTGGCTGTCCTCACTAATCTGCAGCTAACTCATGTCTGGCCCAAGCACCTGCCTGATTCTCCTTACCTTGCCTGCCGACCTGGATCTTGAGATGATCCTGACTGCTGTTTCTAGGTCAGCATTGCTCCCCTTGTTCAGGTGCTGAAGGATGACACTGGAGCTGGTGAGTATCTCCCCGGGTTCACAGATCCAGGCTTTTGGCTAAGAGCTAAAGATTACCCAGGGGAAGCTTTTACTCTTAGGAATCAATAAGGGCTTTAGAAAACACATTGTGTAAGATGAAAGCTGCTTCTTAAAAGTACTGTTGCCCAGTGCAGCAGAGGGGGTAGTCAGTCAGATGGGGAATGTGCTGCTACATGGGCAAAGGTGGGAGAAATGTAGCTTCACTAGTCTGACAAAATCAACTCTAGGAATGGCTGTCACTGTGATATCAATGTGATATCACTGCTGTCTATAAATGCACACTAAATGAAAAGGCCCCTCTTTAAACCTTGGCACAAGAAGAGACCTTGAGGAAGAAAAACCCCCTTGTCTTCAGTGATGTTTTTAGTCTCTTCTTCAAGGTTGTAAGAAGAAAAGCCTCAGTTGTTCCTAAGAGAAAGCCTGCTCAGGTTATCGACTGTGGGGGCTGTGATGGACTCCCCTGCCAACTATGAGCTCAGTGTTCCTGATTTCTAAGTGCTGGGGAAGGAGGCAGAGTGACCATCTGACAGAGAAATACCTTGGTACATGTTGGAAAGATAATACTGAGTTTTCTCAGCATGGGGATTCATGTTTTAGTGTTCTAAAAGAAGCCCTGATAAACAGAGTGCTTCTTTGGCACATCCACTAAATTAGATCATTAAATGTAACTCATTCAACGTGGCTCTAATCTGAGCATCTACTGTAAGTTGTAACTAAAGCTTTGTCCATGTTGGCTCACTTAATCTGCTAAGTGTATCCAGAAACAGGAGGAATGTCTCTAAACTTCTCCTTTCCCAACACAGCCGGGGTAAGAGTGTCTCTTGTATCATCTTATCAGTGCTTTTTAAAATGCAGTGGTCAAAGGGATCTGTATTAAAAATCCTTTCCTACAGCTGAAGATGGGGAAACCTGAAATGCTTTGAATCCTGTAAAACAATGAAGACATCATTATAATGCCTAAATACATAGAATGGTTGACCTCTAGACAACTTCCTAGTGACCTCAAATAGCAAAAAGCATTGGTAATAGTTTTCTGACTCATTCCAGTTTGCCTAATGGAGAGGAAAGCCAAACAGCTTCTGTGTTGACTTTGCAGAGGTGCACAGATCGCTTCCTACTCAACACAAAGCTTCTGCTTAACCAGAACTGCGGAGTGGTGCCACCTTAACTGGAGTGGAAAATGAACCAACAGAGCTGAGTACTTCCAATGAAGTACTTAGGGTTGATGAGGGTTGAAAGGCCTTCTTGGAGAAGAAATGGAGGTATTAACTGAAGAGTAACCCAGCTGAAGGAGGTGACCTGGATGTGAGGTTGAAGTGCATGTATCCAACGTGCTTTCCTGGGAAATGCTCCAGTAATGAAGTGGTGTGATGTAAAGAGCAGCTCTGCTGTTCTGGTTGTACTTGCCTGTGAACTGGGCCTTGCTCCTGGTACCACCACCGCTTGGCTGCTTGGTTTTAGGGCCAGGACTCCACAGTAGTACCAGAAGTATGGCAAACACCTTCCTCAGCCTGCAAAAGGCTTGCAGAGAGGCAGTTTACATCTGACCTTGTGACATGGTGAACCCTCCTGGTTGATTTCTATCTTGAGACACCATCAGAAGCAGCAGTGTTAATAAATCCTGTTAGAATGGAGTCAGGGGGATACAGGTGCGAGTAGGGAAGTGTTTTCCTTGCAGGCACTGTTGCACCCAGACCTCATTTTCCCTTCCATACCCCACAGTATGCCTTTACTAAATAGGTTTTTCATGGTGAGCAGCAAAGCTCCCCTTTCCCAACACTTGATGCACCTCTTAGTAAAGATTATAGGGGGCTATGTGGGTTGTTTCCTCACTGGTTACTGTGCTTTTTGCCTGTATTTCTTATTAACTATTGGGGGGTGAATGCCATTGGGGTGGGTACAGCTCCTAAAGGAAGCCAATAGCGATACTTTCTCTAATGGTTTGGTTTCCATTTAGTTGTAAATCATTAGGTAGATGCTTTTGAGACACACCAACCCCCAACTTCTTGTAGTCAAACCTTTCCTTGCCCTGTAAGGGGATTAATTCCACTTGTTGAAACAACTGGATAAGTTCTTTAGGGGGGAAGCAACACACAGAGAGCCAAAGTGCAGTGACTTGGTTGTCTTTCTGCTTTCCATGAGGCCACTTTAAGGCAAGCCACAATAAATTGAATTCAAGTGGGAAACTCACATCCCTACCTCCATGTGTTGTAGTCTCTGTGCAGGATTCAAGTAATCACATTTCAGTTGCATTATAAATTAGCAGGCTTGAACAGGACCAGAGCTGAAGCTTTTCCATCTCCTAGATTGGTGCTTTAAATCACAGCCAGCTGCTGACACGCACAAGGGAAGGTACCACAATGCAGAACCCAATTCCATGCATGGCTTAATTGGGAAATCTAGGTACAAATCCCTACTTGCCACGCACAGAGGGAGTGCAGGGGGTCAGCAGGGCCAGCAGGGCATCATCTGCTTCTCTAACTCCAATGGCATTACAGCACTTGAGCATTTCTCTTTGTCAGGTTTTAATCAACGTGCTTCTCAAAACGGGATCAAGAAAATCAACTTATCCCAACAGGGAAGAGACAAGATGGGACACATGCAGCAGAGGCAGTGGAGAGATGAGGACGTGCAGGGGTGGAGGTGTGGATTTCATGACCTGGAAGATAATAAGAGGGCTCCATGAAGACTTACAGCACTGTTCCGAGCAATACAGGTGAATACATGTTGCTTATTTGAGCTATGATGATTAGAAACACATAAATGAACCCGATGTGAAGACTTTTCTATCTCTGCTAAGGGAAAAACAGAGCCCAGAACATCCCAAACCCCATTAAATACGAGCAGTACAATAGGCATGACATCAGACTCCAGATACTGCAGCTGATGAATCAGAGCAGCATGCTGCTGCTCCTGCATCTGGCAGCTTGCTGCTCGCACTGAATGGGGCTTTCCAAGCTACAAATGGGGGGGGGGAACCTGTGGAATAACTTCCAGAATCAGATCTGTGCCGCAGGGAAGGTCTTGTGCTGGTTTGTGTTCAGGAGTCCAACTGCAGGTCTGTAAGAACACATGGCACAAAGCACCCATGTCAGAGCCCGTGAGTGCTGAAAACATCAGGAAATCCCTATGTATAAACCCAAAGACGGCACTGGAAACACTTTGATTTTGTAAAGTAACCCCCATAGCTGCTAAGAATTAGGAGAAATACAGCAGCTTTGTCTTCTATCTCCTTGTCCTATTTGTTATCCGAATGTTTCAGCACAGTATAATGAAATCAATATGGGTTTTATAGCATAGAAGAATAAATGGACTCCATAACTCTCATACTTCAAACTAAGAGAACTGCCCAGAGGACTGAAAAATATTGTGCAAGGGGGGAAAAAACCCAACCAACATCTAAATGGTGACTAATTCTGTTCCCTTCAGCTTTAAAATCCTTCTTATTTGCCAATTCAAGGTCAAGGTCCTAAGCATAAGTTATAAAAGCCTTCTTTCTGCCTTTATTTTCTCTCATCTTGGTTGCTCCTGGAAAAGTCCAACAGGCAATGGCTTCAGGATCTACCTGCACCTCAATGTGAGGGTTTAAAAGGCTAGATCAGGCTTTAAAAGGACAGACCCAATGCAAAAGTACACCTCATTGCCTCAAGATCTCACCACCCTTCTATTCTCCTAGGGCAGAGAATGAACAGAACCAGTTTTGGTGAACAACTTATTGGGTTTGGGGGGTGTTTTGGGTCACTTGGCCACAGTGCCCCATTGCATCTTTGGTGCACCGGTGTTGCTATGTACGTACAGTTTATGAATCCATTGGGAATAAACATTAAAGGTCTTAAACACAGAGATTGTCTTATTTAAGAAATGCGTCCTCAAATAGCTTTCAGATTGTGTTTTAATGTCGAACAAGGAATCAGAGAAGCAATATTTTGCCGTGCCACTGTAATACAAACACCTCTTTAAGACAAATGATGACAAAAGTACAGCTATAACCCCACTGGAACGGCCACTTAGTTACATTTCTGAGCAATAGTCATGCTTATCCTTTCCTGAGCTGACATTTAGGACTCTGGGATACATATACCATGTAAACAAAATGAAATGCCAGCACCAATCCGGGTCCCTTGGGACAGAAGGAGGCTTTTTGGGAGCATTTCCTCAAGGACTGACCCTTGGCAGGTATTAATACCTCTTGCTTCAGCTTTTAATTTACAGGAATGAGTCAAATCACACTAGAACCCACCGGGCTGCTCTTTTTGATGCAGTTTTGGACAATTATACTCCGAGGCACTGCCAGATGGGTGGCTTGGAGCAAAGAGAGATTTCAAACTCATCTTCTTATGTAGGAGGGAGAAAGCCATGGATCTTTCCTCTCCCTATCATGTCAAAGGGGGGATGCCCGGTTGCCGATAAATCACTGCCCGTCACTAAGAGCCCAGACCGCACCTCCCCGCCCTCCCAGCAGGGGGCGCTGCTCGCGTTCCCCACGAACCAATTTCCACCCTCCCCAGCAGGGGGCGGAGCGCTGCGATAAGAGGAACGATCTGATTGGCAGAGCGGGGATGAGAGCCGGGCTCTGATTGGTCTGGGGTTACCCGAGGAGCGGAGTAAAGACTCGGGCACGGGTTCCCCCCCCCTCCCCTCCCCGTGGATCGGGGACCCCCCCCTTGCTCCCCAGCGCCCCTGACCTGGCCTCTCCGAGGCTTTACTTGAGGGCTTTCGCGCCCCGTCTTCGCGGGCGGAGGCGTTTCAGCCAATCAGCGCTCGGCACCGCGCCTTGTTGCCAGGCAGATTATGGTAATGAGGTGCGGGCGGCCGCCCCCCCCCTCCCGCTCTGCAGCTACCATTGTGAGGTGAGGACAGGTGGGGGGGTTTGGGGCCGCAGCGGGGCCGGCGGCAGCGGTCGGGACGCGGCAGCCGCACGGGACCCCCTCAGGTAACGCGATGGGACGGTCCGGGAGGGAAGCCCGACCCGGGGGCGCCGCGGGGACCCGCCGGGGGTTTTGGACTTGTTGTTTTAGTCGCACCCAAGATGGCGCCCGGAGCTGGCGGCTCCTTAGCGCTGGGGCCGGGATAAACCGTTCGCTCCCGCGAGTGGGGGGGGGGGGGGGGCGGGGGAGGGGAAACCCCCTCCCCCCCCCCCG
>NDXB01004557.1:95092-134146 GCA_002631895.1 Agapornis roseicollis
GGTAGGAGGGGGTGGAAAGAGTGCTCAATGAGCACAGTACTTAAAGGATTAAGCTAATAGCCCCTGCTATGACTGCTGCAGGGAACCCCAGCCTATCTGCAAGCCTCTTACACTGGGGAGTAAATCACATTAGCTGTTTTACACATGGTGGTTTCTCATTTGAGATACTGCAGTGGCTTTCTGGCTCCCTGAGTCAGGAAGCAGATTTTCCCCCTTGCCTGGCTTTAATATTCCCCCATTCTTCTCACTTGAGAGAAGGGACAGAAATGGATGGCTTGGGTGCTTTCTCAGCAGCATGTCCTTACACCAGTGGCAAATGAAGTCCCCAGGGTTTTTGTCTGTGTATTTTATGTAGTCCCAGCACTGACAGCATTCAAATCATTACTTAAATAGCCAAGAAAATACAGTTGCTGTTCATATTTATCTCTCTGGGTAGTGCTTTTGGGTGAATTTCAGAGCTGAGTTTTCCTTTGGAGCACCATTTGAGTTGACTGTATTCAGGTGGCCCAGGAATGTGTGCCACGTAGGTGACTTTAAAGGTTTGCTCTTAAAGCACCATTTGCTCCTGTTCCTCAGTGTTAGGGGTCCTGGGTGCACCCATGAGGTGATGTTTCATGGGTGCTGGTTTAATAATCCACCTTCAGAGAAACCAACATGCTGCAGGGACAGGATAGAGGGGTTAGAGGGTATCGTGGTGGTAGAAAGGAGTTTTCAAATGAGGTTTCCAACATGATGAGCTGTGCAATGACACAAAGGCACTTTCCAGGCATAAAGAGCTGCTTCACTGTTGATGAGATAGCTGGGATTGGATATGAAAGGCAAAAAACTGAAGAGGAGCACCCATGGGTGCTGTCTCAGAGCTCCAGCAAACACAAGTCACAATGAGCTTATCTTCCACTGGAGTTTTAAACTGATGGGAGCTGCGCAGGTTCGTGATCTAAGGTAGTTATATATGTACATGCATATATGTATATGTATATATAGTGACACAGCATCTTGTCACTACCTCACCACTCTGACGTGCTGGAGTGACACTGGGCTATATTTTCCCCTATTACCATTTCAGCTTGTGTCATCACGCAGTGTGGACTGGGTGAGGCATGCCTGCTAGTTAGGGCAGGAAAATGCCATCTTCCCAGTTTACATCCTTACGATCCCAAGGCACTGTGGCTGTCGGTGTCACGGCTGCAGTGCAAACAGAGAGGGGGGTTTAAAGAAGAAGCGATCATGCAGGGTTCATGGGAAAGAGCATCCTCTGAAGGAGAAGGGAGCAAAGTCATTCTGGTTGTGTCTCCTGGCAGTTTTGGTGGCAGTTCCTTTGGACCAGTTTTCCAGCTCCTGACGTTAACGTGTTTCACCATTGCCTTTCCTACCAGCTAAATTCCAGCACTGGTTCCTGCCTCGTGCCCTCTTCATTGCCTTGGGACCTCTCTGGGATGTGGCCAGCCTCCTCTTGCACTCACTCCTCACTTGACCCATCCACGTTTCCATGTTTTCTCTGTGCCCCCTCATCCTCTTGTAGGCAAAAAAAAAGAAGAGCTGTTTTCCATTGCTTTTTTCTATCATAAAAGCTGGAGTTTGGAGCAGCCTGCTCTAGTGTGGGGTATCCCTGCCCATGGTGGGGGGGTTGGTATTGAATGGTCTTAAGGTTCTTTCCAGCCCAAGCCATGCTGTGATGGACCTGATAAGAATTCATGGGTTTCCAGCCTTTGGTAGGAGCCCATCCCAGAGCAGATCCGAGGCTGTATTTTGAAGTATGCAAGTTGGAAGCAGCAGCAAATGCTGCAGCTCCTGCTATTGTCTGATGGTCGTTGCTACACAATGACCTGGGCTGAGAGTATGTATTTTCATTGTTGTGAAGAACAGCAATAACACAACCAGTTTTAGACCCTGCACCACTCAACCGTGCTTTTTTCCCCCTCAGATTTGACATTAGCACTTCTAGAACCATGGCAAAACTTGAAGTGATCGTTTTCTGCTTTCTCTTCCGCTTTTTGGTACTATGATTTGGGGCAAATCTGAATCTTAATGCCCAGTTTTGGCTGTGAAAGACCTCTCTGAACTCCTCGGTCTCCTTTCCACTCGGGTTGTAAGTTCTTTGTGCCAAAATGAGCCTGCAGGAGTGAGTCAGCATCTTCCTTTAGCCCTTGTGGGGAAGGGCAGCCAAAACCCCTACCTGTTGCACTGTGTGGAATTAGCCACAATTGTGCTTTTCTCTTCATCACTGCTTAATTTAATCCTATTCTAATTAACAGGATAATTACAGTTAAAACCCCCCAAACTTGAAGCATTTATCAAGTATTTATTTTCACGTTTCTAAGCAATTGATTCAATGACTTGATTCAGTTCTTAGTGCCCTAACCTGACTTGGCTCTTGATTAATACTGATAATGAATGAAAAGAGGTGTCTGGGTTAAACCAGCCAAAGATATCCCCAGGATAAGGCATTTCATTTCTGTTAGAAGGTGTCCAGATTGATCTCCTGAGCTACAAACTGTTTCACACAACAGTTGTAGACCCCTTGGTGGTCTACAACTGGAAAACTGAGGGATGGAGTCCAGTGGAAGCACTGGGATTAGGTATGAGAAATCCCCTTCATTGTTAATCCTTATTAACAAGTGGATTTGAGTATATAGGGATGGGTGATGGATGCTTATAGAACAGAGCTTGTGCGTGCTAACTAGCTTAGAAGTGGCCCTGGCTTTCAACACTTGGTTTTCATGGCTCCTCATTGTTTGCTGCAGTTAATGCTTCACATGTCTGTCTTCCCTTTCTCCTCAGTGCTTTTCCTGCATGCTTCCTATCAAGCAATATCAATGGATTTCTGTTCTTTTATCCCTGTAACAGCGTAGGGGCCTGATGGGAAGTCAGAGCTGCTCCTCAGCCTCTGCTTGTGGCTGACTATACTGTTTCGCTCTGCACGAGACAGGCAATGTGAGGCTCTTGTCACCAAAAATGCCATTAGATGCTGTCTAGCGATGCCCATAAATATCTTTCCCACGGGTTTGCTTTGCATGTGTGGAAGAAATGTGATGTTTTGATATTTATTTCCCCTACCACTCAGTTCAGTGACGTTCACCTGAGCCTTTGCTGTAGCGTTGGTTTCTGTTGTGACCAGTGGTACAGTCAGTGCTGGGGTCTGTTGCACTTACTCCCTGCTGGCAGGCAGAAAGTACAGCCTGCTTTCTTTTTTATCCTCCCTATCTTCTTTTAGTTGGGCAATGACAAGCCAACTGCTGGCATTTAGGGGACTAAATTATGCCTACAGGAATGTGCATTTAAAATGGAAATGAATGAAAGCATCAGCACGGAGCCTTCTGCTTGCGTCCCGCTGCCCAGACCAGGCACTTGGTACAAAATCCAGTTGAAAAACGAAACGGGCTCAGCCTTGTGCTAATTCCTCCTGATTTAATAGGGCTTTAGAAACCAAGGACTGGGAAGGTGCTGAGCCACTGCCTAAATTCATCGGCGTATGAGGTTCCCACTGGCAGATTGAGAGGCCCAAATAAAATGGGATAAAACCCAGCTTGGAACCAATTTCTCAGTGTCTTTGGGCTCACATGAATTAGAGTTTAAGTTCTATTGTCCTTAGGAGTTGTCTGTTGTAACACTGCCTGAATACCAACTGGGGCAGCAGTGTTGTGCAAGGGGAAAGCTGTCTCTGTGTGTAAACCCAGTTGGTGCTTGAGCAAAACAGAGAAACTGGTGATGCTTCTCTGAACATAATGTTTTCTTGTTGGAAGCTGAAGGGTCTGTTTTCTTCATCCTTTATTGATTCCAAGGCCTATAGGTGCCAGAAGGACCATGTGAAGAATATTCGGTGGCCAAGGAAATACGTGCAGGAGGAATTGAGTGTAATCCTTCAGTGTAATTGTCGCAATGGTTCACTTGTTTCCTCCTTAATAGGACATAATAAGTATTATACAGTAGAACTTGAGCGTGGTAGTTGATGGTAAGAGCTCATACCTCTTGTTTTAATATCTCCATCTTCTTCTTTCTTTCTCTTATAGCCATGTTACTGAAGATCACCTTGTCTTCTGGAAGCAGAAACACAGTGAACAGATGAACCTCTTCAGCCAGACATTCCTTCAATAGATCTCTTCCCTCATGGAGCATCACGGCAGGGAAGAGATGAACTCAAAAGAGGAAAGCCCTCAGGTGTGGGCTGACTCTGCTGAGCAGGAACAGAATAGTGCTCAGGTGAATGATGCCTTCCAGAGCTCTTGGTTTCTGCTTGGGGTGGTGGTCTGCTTTTGTTTGGGGAGAAATCATACCTGTCTGGTGATTTTGAATTCAAGTGAGCAGTGCACACTACAGCCGTGGATGGAAAGCCATCTGAAACGAGCTGAACATTGTGGCTATACAGGCTGCAGTGGCCAAATAGGTATAGAACCATGTGGGCAAGAGAAAGGCTGACCAGACTAATGAATATTAACCAAATCTGTGGTCTGTGGCAGCCCATTTTGATGGCATCAGTCAAATCAGTTGGAATTATAGGTGGACCTTGGGGAAAGTGAAATGAATAACTCATTCCGGTCAGACATCTGGGTAGTGAGGAAGGGAGAAATGGTAATTGTGAGTGACTAATACAGTCAGATTCTGATATGTGCAGCTCGTTGCTCTGACAAAATGCAGCTGGGAATTTCTGGAAGGCTGTAAATTGATTTATTCTTCCGCATATGTTATGAAGAGGATGCTGCATGTTGCGGTTGTCCCACAGGCTGAGAAATTCTGCCTCTCCTGGTGATTTCCAGCTTGGAAATCTGCAAGGAAATGCACTTTTCAATGGGCTGCGTTCTGTTATCTCTACAATGGGATAATCACGCTGTTGTTTGCACATGGCAGTTAGAAAGCTTAATTAGTATCTGCAGAGTGCTCTCCAAATGAGAAACGCTCCCTGCATCCTTACTGCAACGCTTGTATGAGGATTTATTGTACAGAATCAGCACTTAGCACCCGTGGGGGAGCACCAGGTGTCGTCTGAAGCATAAGCTACAAGGTGAAGTAAAGTAAATCAAATACGTAGCTGTTGCATGGTTTTATGTGCAAACATTTTACATGGGGATGAATATGAAGACTAAAACAAGGCTTCCTGCTACCTGTTCTATTTTTACTGTGTGCTGAACAAGGTTTTCAGTGTGTTAAGGGTGTCAAAAGATAACCATGTTCCCCTTGCCACTGGAACTAAGTATTCTAGCTTGTTCAAGGTAGGCCATTATCATCATTTATGGTCATAATACTCTGTCAAAATGAACTTGTTTGGATTTAAACTGCTGGCCTAGACATAACTTGTTCCAGTTGTCCTTGGAATCATTGCTTGATGCTTTCATTTCTATGTTTCTCTGTTTAAATAGTTGAAGTTTCTCCTGGTACTGCATGTACACACTACAGAGAAGCAATCTAACATAATGCTATTGGTGCCTCATGATAGGTGCAGTGCTATTACGTGAAGTAGTATCAAAGTTATAGGTTTTCTTAGCCATTCATCAAGCAGGACAAATTCCCTCCAACTACAGAACTAGCTGGATGCAGTAATTATCATAAATCCAGAATGGAATATGAGAGGAAAGTGAAACAATATACCAATAAATTCCATATGTACCCCAGTTCAAATATGAACTTGCTTTCTCTTGGCAATTTTCAGAGCATCATGCAAGAGCTGAGGATGGGTATGTGCCTTTTATACCAGTTATGCCTTGAGTTACAATGCAGAGTAGAACCAGAATCTGATGGTAGTTTATGTCTGGATTTCTATATTGTTACCATAATTCAATGAGATTTTAAGTGTGTATTGCAGAATCCCAGACTGGCTTGGGTCGGAGGGACCTTAAAGCTCATCCAGTTCCAACCCCTTGCCACGGGCAGGGACACCTTCCACTGGAGCAGCTTGCTTCATGCCCCATCCAGCCTAGCCTTGAGCGCTGCTAGGGATGGGGCAGCCACAGCTTCTCTGGGCACCCTGGGCTAGGGCCTCAGCACCCTCACAGGGAAGAGCTTCTTCCTTATCTCCATCCTGAACTTCCCCCTGTTTCAGTCTGAACCCATCACCCCTTGTCCTATCACTACATCAACTCTGATGAAGAGCCCCTCTCCAGCATCCCNGCTCTGCCTGTGCCAGCGCCTCAGCACCCTCACAGGGAAGAACTTCTTCCTTATCTCCATCCTGAACTTCCCCCTGTTTCAGTCTGAACCCATCACCCCTTGTCCTATCACTACATCAACTCTGATGAAGAGCCCCTCTCCAGCATCCCTGTAGCCCCCTTCAGACACTGGAACCTGTTCTGAGGTCTCCACGCAGCTTCTCTTCTCCAGGCTGAACAGCCCCAGTGTTCTCAGCCTGGCTCCATACAGGAGATGCTCCAGCCCCTGAGCATCCTCGTGGCCTCCTCTGGCCTTGCTCCATCAGCTCCGTGTCCTTCTGATGCTGAGGACACCAGACCTGCACCCAGTGCTGCAAGTGGGGTCTCACCAAAGCACAGAGGCGGAATCACCTCCTTCAATCTTCTGCTCACACTCCTTTTGGTGCAGCCCAGTGTGTGTAGGTACTCTGTGCCCTTGTGTTGCTTCCCATAGGCCTACCTTCCAGTTTCAAGACAAGATGTGTCCTTTGTTCCAGGTGCACTTTGTCCCTGAGGGGGGAACAGTGGCGCAGATCGTGTACAGCGATGAGCAGGACCGTCCCTCGCAGCAGGTTGTCTACACGGCTGATGGCACCTCCTACACCTCTGTGGACACCTCTGAGCACACCCTGGTTTACATCCACCCCGTGGAAGCTACACAGGCATGTGTGGTTCTGAGCACACCCTGCTTTGGCACCTAGGAAACAAGCTGGGTTGAGATGGAAGCTGGTTACCAGCCAAGTGGTAGGACTGGGAAATAGCAGGCAGTTCCTCTCTGTGCTTTTATCTGCCCGTTGTTGAACAGGGACTTTGTGTTGTTCGTTTGTCTGATGTGCAGATATGGGAATCAAAGAATGTTGAGGCCGTGAGTTATGAAATGCTGATTATTTCACTGAAGGTGGATGAGATTATAATTAGCTCGAAGGTGTTTTCCACCAGACAGATAATCTCTCCAGAAACTCTGCCTCTGTTGTATTGAGTACAAAGCTAAGAGCAATCTGTGTGTCTTCTGGAGGAGTCCTTGTTTTGCATGGTACAGTTCTCATAATTGACAGTTACAGTGACAGTCATGTCTTTGCAGAGGATCTTGCTGTATTCAATCTCATTTTGTAGAATTAGCATCAGGGATATTGTTCATTTTACAGAGTTGGAATCCTTTTCCTCTTCATAATTGTATCAAACAGCTTTGATTCTCTGTCAGCACGTGTTTATGGGGAGTTAATATAGTACCTCTGTGCACAGATAACACAAGAGGAACAGGCATGCTTTGTCAAGCATGTTTTCAAATCACAGAATTACCAGGTCGGAAGGGACCTCTAAGATCATCAAGTCCAACCCATGCCCTACACCTCAACTGAACCATGTCACCAAGTGACTTAGCTGACATTACTATTAGCAGTGCTACAGAGCGCATGTACTTGACACCCACAGCGACACTGGCATAGCCTTGTGTACTGTGGTCTCCCTCTTGCACAGTTCTTAGCTGTTCCATTAGAACAAAGAGGTGTAGTATTAAGACATTATCATGCAGCTGAGATGAAATTCTCAGAGCCCTAATGGAATTAGTGCTATGCCATGCTGTATTTGGTTGGAGCCAGACTGCCACCAGCTCAGCTATCTCAAGTTTTAGTGAAGTAAGCAAGGCTGACTTCAGTCACTACTTAGATTTCATGTAAGTCTTGCTTTTCCAAGGGGGAAGCCCTCCCATCAGGGCTGTTCTTGCAGGCTACTGTAAGAATATTGGAGCTGGGGTGTCTTCTGTGGAATGAAAAAGAGCCGACAGCCTGGCTTGATGAAACTCACATGTGGGATGTGCCTGATAATTCCTCAAAAGAAGGCACACACAAGTCTTGTGAGATAAATGGAAGGGTTACCTTCTGTCCTGCCCTCAAGTATTATGTAGCTTTCATGCTATTGGATTTCATCCTGTAGACTTTATCAAGCCAACATCTGACAAAGTGATTTCTGTCTTAAAAAGAGAAGAAAAGCTCCCATGAGGCCCTCCAGTATATGGGTGAAAAGTGCCACTTCAATATGGAATCACGTTCTAAACTACCTAAGTTTAGTTGCATTTCTGTGCCCTTGGCTAAGTTGAACTAACCTGCTGTGCTAACAGCCACGTTAGCAGAGGATGGAGTGGGGCTGATTTCGGGGGGGCAGGGTAGCTGTGGTGTGAGTTGGGAGTGGGCAGCCCCCAGGCTGGTTTGATAAGCCTTTTTCACTTTGTCTAGACTCTGTTTACAGATCCCTCCCAAGTGGCTTATGTCCAACAGGATGCCACCACCCAGCAGGTAAGGAAGAGACATGAATTTTCTTGGGCCTGAGCTGTTAAGGAGACTATTGCTGAAGGTGGAGAGATGTTGCTGTGGTGCTAGAGCTTAATATAAGCTAGCTCTGACCTTGTCAAATGGCAGTGTTCAGTTGTGTGCTGTCATCTCAGCATGAAGGGCAAAAAGCTTATGATAGCAAGCTGCTGTGCATGAATGACAAAAGAGAGTTTGAGTTTACTCTTCCTAGTTCATGTTCAACAAAAATACTTATTTAGTGCCCTAGATAGGTTGCAGAATCTTCCACCAGTGTCCCTTTAAGTCAGCAAGCTGATGAGGCTGATTTATTTTAGTGTGTCCTTCTGGAAAGACCAGCTTTGCAGCTGGCCTCATCCAGCTTCTCATCCAAATGCCTTTTAAATCCAGAAGAGGCTCTTAAGGGACAGCAACTTTGGATCCCATTCTGCATTTACTAAAAACTTCCCAGGAAATGAAGTGCAAATCCTGCAGAAGGTTATTACTGGCTCCCTTTTCTTCCCAGGGCATCCCAGGTTTGAGGCATGTGCTGATGTAAAGGGGACTAGGGCCAGAATGAAACTGGAACCTGCGTTTCCTTTCTCATCCATCACAATGGGAAGGTTTTATTGTTAACTTTTACTAGTATCTTTGGGGACTGTGTTGTGGTAATCAGGTAGAGGTGCTTTCAGATCTAGACCTCTAGTTCCAATTCCCTGCTTGTCGTAGAGACTTAAACCCCTTGCTGCTTGCTGAGTCTTTAATGGCACATGTGAATGATGTGTTAGATCCGAATCATGACTAAAGCTAGAGTCTAAATACATCTTTATTGATAATCTTGGGGCAGAGTGAAGGGTTGAATGTGCACTGAAAGGCAATTTTCTTGCTAGATAAAGACCTTTTAAATGGTTGAGCAAATGAGTGAGCCAGTAAAGGTGTTACGTGTTTTCTTCCAGCTCTCTGGAGGAATCTAGAATGTATTTTGCCACATCACCTTCCTAGCATGAAGAAGCCAGAAAACCCTATTGAGTTGTCTTAAAGCTCATAGAACAAATACAGGATCTAATTAAAAGTAGGCATTATTTGTACATGCAGTGTGAGTGACCCTGCAAAGGAGGTGTGCTTCTAGTACCCTGTGTGGAGTACCAAGGCATGAGCACTGTGGGTCCTCAGCCCCTCCTCCCATTTGATGCTGTCCGATGGCAGCAGCCCCAGCAGAGCTGTTCATTGCTTGCAAGTGGTTGGTCCCTCACGGTGGCAGCTCTTGCCTGTGCAGGTGTTTTAACATCAGCATTTCATGTGGGACATCCCTGCACTGACGACAGGTTAAAGTAGGAATTAAAGCTCCGCTTGTCTTTCAGAAGAAACCTCATCTTGAAAAGAAACTGGGAGGTTTGAAATCTCGTGCCCGTATTTCCTACACTGATGGAAATGGAAGTCAGAATGTGTTTGAAGTAGTAGGAAATCCTAATAGGAGGTACAGACACAAGCACCTCTCATTGCTGGAGGTGCCATTGAATACTGATGCTTGGCCTCAGAGATGGCAGCCTCAGGCAGCTTGGTTCAGCTTTCCTGCTTGCTGGCCCTGAAGTCTTTTTCCTGTAGTCTTTATACTGTTCCATGAATTACTCTGAACAAACCAACAAGATTTGAAGTTTTAAGGCTGTCTGCTTGTGTTGTAGATGTTCTTGTCTGCTCCTTCACTGTTGGCACAACTTGTGTTCTCACTTTTGTTTGTGTTTGTTCAACACGCTGTGCAGAGGCTTTAATTTTAGCATGAAAGCTGCTTAATAGTCAGAGACACAAACCAGAAGCCACATGATGGCAGCTGTAGAGAAGGATGAGAAATCATGCGAGGTAACGGTGCAGATTCCTGTGTAGATAAGCAGGAAACAAAAGTCAGCAAAGGTGATTCTTAGCATCTTAATTCTGCTTTGTTTTATAGTAGAATGAATGGGATTGCTCTGGGAATATGCATTATTTTTGTGTAGTAACAAAATTGAGGGTGGAAACAACCAAAAACGTGCAGCGTGACCAGATAATGCAAAGGAAAGGATTGTTGTTGGGTGCTTGATCTTCCAATGGGGTCAATAGACCATCTTGTTTTCAGACTGGATCTTGTTTGCTAGAGAAAAAGAAGGATGCAAAGAGGAGATGTTGCTTTTTCCTTCTTTACCTTTTCCCTTAAAACAAAGAAGGTCAATTTAGACATAGAAAAGAAAAAGACCTCAAATCCCTGGTCTGACCAAGAGCTAAAGAGCTTCTCACATCTTGCCTTAGTGCAGTTTGAACCCAGGCGGAGTAGGACCTCAATCTAAAGCCAGAAGTGGGAGATGGGCAATGCGGAAGTTGCAGGATCTAGAGTGAGTTTTGAAGCTTTTCCCTTTGTCCCCAGAGCCGCAGGTTTTGTCCGAGTCCATCATCTCTGCTTCCTAAAGAAAACCATGACAATGCTGCAGTTTTTGACCTAGCGTAGGACTCCAGGGAGCTTTGCATGCAGGGCATGATGGAAATGCTGCAGTGCTAAACTGAGTGCCTGTGATTTTAGGTAACTGTGCTCTTGCCTGCTGCTGCTCAGAGCATGAATCCCACCAACCTGTCCGTGCTCGGCAGCGTTGCTGAATCCCCCCAGCAAATGGCTCTGGAGCAGGGTCCTCAAGCAGATAGAGTAAGTTGCCAGGCACCCTTTTCTTCTCAATGTACACCAATGTCATTGCTCCATTGTCTCAGGTGATGGCACGTGTCTGTGATCCGGGAGGAGATGGGAGAAAGCTGGAGCACAAATTGGTGCTGTCTTTCAGCATGTGTGTGCTGTTCCTGCAGGAGAGCAGCCTTCCAATACACGAAGGGGGCTACAAGGATGCTGGAGAGGGACTCTTCATCAGGGACTGTAGTGGCAGGACAGGGGATGATGATGAGTTCAAGCTGAAAGAGGGGAAGTTCAGGTTGGATCTAAGGCAGAAGCTCTTCCCTGTGAGGGTGCTGAGGCGCTGGTGCCCAGAGAAGCTGTGGCTGCCCCATCCCTGGCAGTGCTCAAGGCCAGGTTGGACACAGGGGCTTGGAGCAAGCTGCTCCAGTGGAAGGGGTCCCTGCCCATGGCAGGGGGTTGGAACTGGATGAGCTTTAAGGTCCCTTCCAACTCAAACCAGTCTATGTTTCTATGTATTTAATATACATAAAAACCTGTTCTACAGATTGTTCTGCCTTGGGCAGCCTCCTTAAAATACTCTTCTCAGCTTTGAAAGCCAAGTTAACAGAAGGTGTGATGCTGACTGTCACACAGGACCAACAGCCATCGGGTCTCTTTGCCAGTCTTTGAGGCAGCTTTGCTGTGTGTGGTATTTCTTGTTCTGTACCTGAGGAACCTGTGTGCGTGATAGAACGTTCTGTACAGTGCTCTTCAATTAGTTTTGTCTCTTTTTGTAGGGGAAGGAAGGGATAAGCTTTAAAATCAGGGAAAGAATACAGTGCCCTCAACTGTCCACCATGTCCCCAAGCTTATATCTAGGCTCTGTGTCTCTCATCTGTTATGACTCCTACATGTGTGCTCTGGGGTTTGATTTGGGTTGGTTGTATGATAAGTAAAGGTCATGTGCTCAAGTGCAGGATTCTCACTTACACAAAAGAAGCTAAATTCCAACTTTAGGCTCTAGATAATTGCCACAGAGCCTGGACTTGGTTCCTGTGAGGGTCCAGAGCTTCGTTGATTTCAGTGTCTTCTCCTGAGTAGTCAGTTCTTGGCAGGGTAGAACCAGGTAGTGAGTGACACAGGGCTGTCCTGGGTGATGCTGTGGGTAGCAGCGATGCAAAACATCCCTCAGCAATCATTTACCATGTCACTTCACTTTCCCTTGTCCTTCTTTCCATTACCAAAGGAAGCAGAAAGGGTTAAACTAGCAATAAGCTTCATTGCTTGTCTTTGTAAGAGAGTTTTCCTTCCTGATTCAGTTGTGATAGTTTGTGAATTCTCTCCTCCAGGCATCGTTACCGGTGCATAACCAGGTGTTACCTCCTATGGAGGCAGTGGATGGTTCTGACCCTTTAGCACCTCTGCAGAATCAAATGGGAAGGATGGAAACAAAAGAGGAAGATGATGAGGATGAAGATGAGGATGAAGAGGGGGAAGACACGGACATGGATGAATGGGATCCAGATCCACCTCGACCCTTTGATCCCAACGATTTGTGTAAGCATTGGAAGTATTGTGTAGTGCGTTAGTTGCCCTCCTCTTACCTCTTTTTCCTCTGTCTAGTCAAAATCGTTCAGATTTTAGCAGTAATAAGTAAGTTCCTTGATACCCAGAGATGTAGGCTCAAATTGGGCTGCTTTACTGCAAAACCAAGGTTCTGTCTCAGGGGGAGCCTCCGAGCTGCTTTATTCTTCCTTTTGGAAGCAGCTGCCCTCTCTAATGCTTTAAGATGTAGACAGACTATTGGAATACATGATCCCACGGCTGAGCTGGAGCTGTTTAAAACAAGATGAGGCTGTGCCTTCTGAGCTGAGTGAGTGTCTGCCTGACAGTCGTGTCCTCTCTGACTTTGTGCTGTAGGGTGTGAAGAGTGTAATAACGCGCATCCTTCTGTGTGTCCAAAACACGGACCATTGCATCCAATCCCAAACAGGCCTGTGCTGACCAGGGCGAGAGCCAGCCTTCCCTTGGTGCTCTACATAGACCGGTTTTTGGGAGGTGTGTTCTCCAAAAGGAGGATCCCCAAACGGACACAGTTTGGACCTGTGGAAGGACCCCTGGTTAGACAAACGGAACTCAAAGACTGCTATATCCATTTGAAGGTAAGGCCATGTGTGCATGAGAGGAAAAGAGGGATCAGCATGAATTTGTCAGTCTGCCTTGATGAGTTACTTCTCTAGAGATGTTGTTCGGATACTTCTGCCTCTGAATGTGACTTGGAAATACCCAGACAGGCTTGAAATCTATTGTTATTCAGGGAGACACAATAATGATGGTGAATATTCTGGCAGTATGGTGTTATGATGTATAGAATCATAGAATAGTTCGGGTTGGAAAGGACCTTAAGATCATCCACTTCCAACCCCCCTGCCATAAGCAGGGACACTTCACACTAAACCATGGCACCCAAAGCTTCATCCAACCTGGCCTTGAACACTGGCAGGGATGGAGCACTCCCAACCTCCCTGGGCAACCCATTCCAGTGCCTCAGCACCCTCACAGGAAAGAATTTCTTCCTTATATCCAATCTAAACCTCTCCTGTTTCAGTTTGAACCCGTTACCCCTTGTCCTGTCACTACAGTCCTTAATGAAGGGTCTCTCCCCAGCATCCTTATAGGCCCCCTTCAGATACTGGAAGGCTGCTATGAGGTCTCCATGCAACCTTCTCTTCATGGAATGCTGTGAATCGTTTTCACATGGGGTGCAGCAGCATCTGGGCATAAAAATAGCCCCATCCTAGGATGTTTTGCAGCTATTCTTTTGTGTTATCTGTAACTTAAGTTAAAAGTACTTTTTATTCCCCCTCCTCTCTCCCACAAAATGGAGGGGAAGGGAGAGATTTTTCACCCCTTCTTCATGTGAAGCTGTTGGAGTGAGGTGTAATGGATTTGGCTGACTTTCATCCAGTTATTTACTGGTTTGACTGTGAGAATCAGTTCTTTATTTGCTCGAGATGAAGTCTGCAGTCTTAGGAGCGCTGCTGTCTGATGGTCAGTGCCTGCCAAGCAAGTTGTGACCCCAGGCAGATCCAGTAACCCAGCCAATATTGAGCTACAGCAGCACTGCTTCCAGCTTGAGTCAGGGAAGCTAAGAAGTGGATCTGTCAGTTAGAAACATTGGACAGCTGATGCCATATAACCTGCTAAAGCTAGAGTTTTTCATGCCTCATTTACAGCCACATGTCAAGTACTGTGGCTGATGCTTTTAATGAATGATTCTTGCCCTTGAAAGCTGTGGAAGGGGCCATCGTGTCTCCCTAGCTAAATCTCTGCCTGTCTTTTCAGTGGTTTTCTAAATGCTGCCTGTTTCTGGATCCCCCGTTAGCAGAGAGAAAGAAAATCAATGATGCCTTCATTGCTTTCCTACTGTAATAGCTGTATGGGCAACTCAGATTCTTCTGAACCTGCTGCCAGGCAGTTACAGCCACATGTAATTGGCTTTTGCTACAGGTTTCTCTTGAGAAGGGGGACAGAAAAGACAGAGATTTGCAAGAGGACCTGTGGTTTGAACTTTCTAGCGAGGCACTTTGTAACTGGATGATGTTTGTGCGTCCAGCTCAAAACCATTTGGAGCAGAACCTGGTTGCGTATCAGTATGGCCACCACATTTACTACACCACCATTAAAAACGTGGAGCCCAAGCAGGAACTCAAGGTATGGCATTCCTCATGGTTTGGGGCTCCTTCTTCTACTGATGAAAGTGAATCTTCAAGGTTGCTGTTTAATAAGTGCATTTCCAAGTGCCAGTTATGGTTCTGTCCATAGTTTTAGGGCTTTTTTTTCTCTCATCAAACGCCACTGAGGTCAGTGAGTAGTTAGCCAGTGACCTGTGGGTTTGACATGAGCTTTGGCTCAGGTATGAAATGTGGAAGTCTGAGATCAGTATGCACATGACTGGTTTGTCACTCTCATGCTTTCACACTGCAGCTGTTTTGCTGATGCAGTCTAACTTTATTGCAGCACTCTCATCCTTTCGAGTTCTGGATGCCCTTTCCAGTTAGCCCTGGGTGCCCTTGACTTGTTTGCTTGTGCCTTAAGTGACTGTGGTCTCGCTTTTCCTGGCTTTCCTGGAGCTTTGGAAACTTTGCATGTGGAAAATGATAAAGGATATTGTGACTTCCCTATGAGTTACTTTCTCTTCCCTCTACAATGTGTTACTCTGAGTTCCAAGCAACATGGCTGGCTCAGATGACCTTCACGTTCAGCATCATGTGGGGAACTGGGGGTAACCAAAACACTTTGATATCAGGAAATGGCTTTTCCTTCCTCAAATCTTTTCTGGCACATTATTTCCAACAATTTAACAAAACCCTGGGTTTTAACCAGGCCAAAAGCCTCCTTAAACTCTTCTTGCTCTTAAGAGTAAGGTTCCTTTTGGTTTCTCTGGCATCAGTCCCTGATTTGTTTAAGCTGAATCACTAGAAACCTTGTTAATCCATTTGAAGTGCATCCAAACATCAGTTTCTCAAGTTTTTTAAATCAATTGCAAATCAGACTTTAATGAAATGTGCACAGACCTGCATGCAGCAGCAGCATTTTTCTTCCTTTATGTGTAAGTAGTGGCTTTTAGGGTAAGATTGGTTTGAGAATTGAAAGTGAATGGGCCAGGCTCTGTAATGTGTTCTCCTCCCCACGTAGGGCTCTAACTTACGTCCAAAGATGAGGAGGACCAGTTAGAGTTGAGAGCTTGTATATTGCATGACAGGTCTAGGAGCTCCAAGGCTTGCTTCTTACTCAGCTAGTGAGATTCCTGCCAAGTAACACGCACTTTTATGGGAGGTAGAAATGCCACTGACTGCTGCTCTGTGGCCTACTGCAAGTTTCAACTTGCCCAGATTTTTCAGGCCTTCTTGCAGAAACCTCTGCTGAAACGGGGCCTTTTTAATCAAACAGTAAGGTAAAAATGGCAGATGGTGCAAGAAATCTCAGCTGAAAGTGAACATCTGATCTTTAGGCTCTCATAAAAGTTTGTCTCTCCTGGTTCTCCCTGCTGAAATCCCTCGTATAGGGAAGGTGGGTGCATCCTGCTGCAGCCTGGCAGATCTTTGTTTCGGGAAGCAGGACCATCTTGCTCCGATCCTTCATGAGTTCAGGCACATTTGAAATGAGTCTCTGTGCATGGTGCTGCCTGTTTTCTATGGAGAGAAAGCAGGAAAGAAATGGACATGATTTTCCTATTACTCTTGTTCCATCAAGGCCCAGCACTTGGGTGATACCCATCCTTTTCAACCATACACTTGGGTGTGAAGGGATTAATCTGATCTCCTTTAGAGCTTCTGGTAGCCATGTGTGAGATGATCATTCATATTAGGAGGCTGTACCTTAAAATTAAATGGATATGCCTTCTGAGCAAAGCTCTTTCATTCCTCAGTGGGGGGCACATTGATCTCAACAGGCTTCATTATTGAGGATGAAAGGAGCGATAAGACTTAGTGGTTGAGGCAAGTGAAATAAATGCATTGCTTAAAACCCCCTTTCAAATGGATTCCCTCTAGTTCTGGTTCCATCTGAGCATTGTGTTATCTTCTCTTCCTGCTGCAGGTGTGGTATGCTGCCTCTTATGCCGAGTTTGTGAACCAGAAGATCCACGACATATCTGAGGAGGAAAGGAAGGGTAACTTGGGCTCTTCTCTTGGGTTTTGTTGTGTGACAGTGTTCGGGTGTTGTACTTCCCTGTTTCAGGTATACAGCTTGTCTAGCGCTCCCAAGTTTCTGCTAGATTAAGAGAAGTTAAACCACATCTTGATTGTATTATTGGGGCTTATTTCTTCTTACTCTTCTCATGCTAATATTACAACAGCTTAACCTTTTGCCTCAGTTCTGGGGAGCATTAGGTTGCTGTTGGAAAGAGCTACGTTTCAGTTCTTGGTGCTTAATGTTGAGTCTCTCATAACCTGATGTACTGCAGGTTTAGATTGAGAGCTTCTCTTGACCTCCCCATACTTATGCTAGAGATCCAATCCTGTAGGTGCTTTTCCATGTAAAGGTGAATTTCGGAACCTACCTGAGTCTTAAGCATTGCTTATAGTCCATGTGAACTGTCCCCAGTGACCTTTTTATCTTTCTGTGATGAGCTGTGGTCGTGCCACAGTGTGGAGGGGATAAAAGCAAAGCTAAAGGGAGCAGTGCTGTGGATGCTCTGCAGTTTATCTGACCTTCAAGGGAAGAGTATGGCTTAGGGAGAAGAGAAACCCCACCCAAACAGATGAAGCATTTCATCGGTGGTGACTGAGATGCTGTTCCTGACCTTTCCCTTTGAACACAGTTCTCAGAGAGCAAGAGAAGAACTGGCCCTGTTACGAGTGCAATCGGCGCTTCATGAGCTCAGAGCAGCTCCAGCAGCACCTCAACTCCCACGATGAGAAGCTGGACTTCTTCAGCAGGTACTGCAAGCTTTGCCTCCCTGTCACTCTGGTGTGTCCCCAGACTGGCAGAAAGCAGGGGTTTTGTCCTTGCTGCCCAACCTGGGCGCCTGGGGGAGAACAGCTCAGCACCAGAAGGGAAGAACATGGCACCAGGAAGCTGATTGCTGTAAGAGACTTTGCAATAGAAGCAGCTTAAGGGAAACAACCACCCCATTGATAGTGGTGACATGATTTTGGTTTGCTTTTGGGTTGTTTTGGCTGTGACTTAAAAAGCTGCATTATTTCAGTACCACAATATTGGAATACGTATGCTTCTTGAATGTGTGCAGCTACAGAGCTTGGAGAGCAAGACTTGTAGTGCTTTGCCTCCTTGTGGGGCTGGCAACATAGTTTATCCTGACCTATTGAAAGCTGCATCTACAAACATCCATCGGAGAACAGTAGATACTGGTGCCTTCCTTTTCCTGAAACTTAGCAAGTGGCTTCATTTTGGGCAGGTTTGGTTTTTGTTTGACATAGAAAATAGTTCCCTTTCGTTTGCTGCCTGACATCAATGGCAGCATGGCTTTTTGGGGGAAGGGATGCTACAGCCTCAGGTTTTAAATTGGTTTCCTTGTATTCCATCTTTCCAGGACCCTGGAAATAGGAGAGTTGCCACAGCACAGGACTCGCTAGAAGCCAGTAATCCTTTTGGTCGCACAATTAATGAAACCAGTTGTAGCATGTTCTGGTTACTGAGTTGAATGATGCTGAGAGAGAACGCATACAATGAGTGGAGAGTCCAAATCCAGCCGGGTTTATCTCTAACCTGGAGTTCTATGTGTTCTGCAGAGCCAGAGGCCGAGGTCGTGGCCGAGGGAAGAGGAGGTTTGGACCAGGCAGACGCCCCGGGCGCCCTCCCAAATTCATGCGTATGGAAGTAACCAGTGAAAATGGGGAGAAGTGTGAAGAAGGGACACAGGTATATTATAGGGGGTGCAATGGAGGAAAAACTCCTCACATAGGACGTAAACGTGGGGTATCAGTGCAAACTGGGGGTGTGCTTGGGACTTACACCCAAGTCGTTCTTGCTTTTCTGGCTGTGATTTTCTGCTTCCCTTCTATAACAACCGTAAAATCACTCACGTTTCTACAGCAACTTTGAGCACTAAGCACGTAGCACTGAGGTGGGCGATTGCAGCACTCAAGCAGCATCACAGAAGTAATTTAGGCAGTGAAAGTGTAATGGGAATTTAGGTTTGTATTAGTCCTTTCTGGTACGTGAGGTCGGAGCCTGCTTTTAGAGCTGTTGCTGGTAGAATTAAATCAGCTTGAGCTATGATTCTTCACGATGTTTGAATATTAACAAAAGAGCCTCCTGCAGGCGTGCTTCCTGCAAGGATTTCCTTTGCTTGTGGCTGTTGGTTTCATTCTGTAGGGACCTAGTATGATGCATTTAGGTCAAATGCTCAGTTCTTGCTGACCATGCTTAGGTTACCACCAAGAGCTTTGCTGAAAGGTGTCAGGAGGGCTCAGCGGCTCTGGTTTATGACTCAGCTGAAAGCTGCTATCTGAGAGGTAATTTTCCTCTGGCATCTTACTGGTTCATGGTTCAGTGCTGACTCAGAGGGAGGAATATCTACATTGCCTGTGAATGCCTGCCGCTCATCTTCTGAGGCTGCAGCATTGCCCTAAATGCTGCATTACGTGCAGGCAGTTAGGAGATCACCCTCCCTGCAATCTGACATGACACAAGCCAGCTCCAGTTAGAGTAAGCCTAACGCTGTTCCCAAACTCATAACTACAGAGACACAGGGTGCAGTCCCATGCTAATGTGTCTGAATGGCCTCTGGACCAGCAGTGCTTTGTGTCCTGCCAGCTTGGAGCCTGGCCCAGAGCTCATATGTATCTGTACACTCCAATGGGGCTACGGTTGTATCCCAAGCCCTTGGAGGTTGGTCTGTATGGAGCCAGGCTGAGAACAATGGGGCTGTTCAGCCTGGAGCAGAGAAGCTGCGTGGGGACCTCAGAGCAGCTTCCAGTGTCTGAAGGGGGCTACAAGGATGCTGGAGAGGGGCTCTTCATCAGGGACTGCAGTGATAGGACGGGGTGGTGGGTTCAGACTGAAACAGGGCAAGTTCAGGATGGAGATAAGGCAGAAGCTCTTCCCTGTGAGGGTGCTGAGGCGCTGGCACAGGGTGCCAAGAGANTGTCTGAAGGACAAGGATGCTGGAGAGGGGCTCTTCATCAGGGACTGCAGTGATAGGACGGGGTGGTGGGTTCAGACTGAAACAGGGCAAGTTCAGGATGGAGATAAGGCAGAAGCTCTTCCCTGTGAGGGTGCTGAGGCGCTGGCACAGGGTGCCAAGAGAAGTGAAGAATGCTCCATTCCTGGCAGTGCTCAAGGCCAGGTTGAGCCTTGGGTGACATGGTCTAATATGAGGCATCCCTGCCCATGGACAGGGGTTGGAACTGGATGATCTTAAGGTCCTTTCCAACCCAAGCCAGTCCATGAAGAGAGTCACCAACCTGCAGCGCTGCTTCCCTGGCGCTCTGCATGTTGTTGCTGGAGGTGGAGGTGATGTGCTGCGAGCATCAGTGGAACACAGTAGGAACATGTTAGTGTAGGAACATGTTAGTGTAGAAACACGTCGTTTCGAGGTTGAGATGAGCACGTAGAGATCTTGCTGCCTGCTGACTATTATCAAAGCCTCTTTCAGTGGGTGGGGGGAATAATCACTGGTTGTGTGATTTGCGATTTCAGGACTTGCTGCATTTTTCCAGCAAGGGGCAGTTTGATGAGGCCAGACAAGCCACACTGAACGGGTTGGAGCAGCAGCAGGAGCAGACTCCAGTGCCACCAGAGCCACAGTCTGCACTGGAGCAGCAGTCGGAAAACCACCCTCTACAAATGCAGGCGCAGCACAATGAGAGCCCGGTGCCCACACAGAGCACCATGACGGCAGATGACATGAGGCGAGCAAAGCGTATCAGGGTAAGCAAAGAGGACAGCAGATGACATCTTCTCTCTCCCTCTCCATTTGCTGCCATGTGGTGATCACTGGACCTGCTTGCCAGGACCCAGCTGGTCTTTCTCCCCACTGTTGTATCCGTATCCAAATCCCGAATAAAGCATCTCATTCCTTTCAGCCTCTCTGCACTGAGAGGAAGGCAAATCTCACGTAAAGAACTAGTATATCATGGGATGCTACTGAGAACAGGTCACCAGTTGGAGCCGATTCAGTTCCAGCACAGGAATTCTTTCACAGAAACACGGTCCATCCAAGCTGGCAAGCAGGAGTGCTTCAGCCAGCCAGCTGAATCATGGTACTGTGACACAGACTTGCCCACAGCACCATCTGTGCCCCTCACAACTCTTCCCTTGCAAATAGTTGTCAAAGAGGAGCCATGACCTCCATTTAGATTCATTTAGGTGGTGATAGTTAGTGAAAAAAGCCTTTCCTGGGGGCAAAAAACCTGCCTGTCTTGAAGCTAAAACCTGTGCTGGGAGATTTCTGTACTGACAGCAAACACTTCCAGCCTGAGCTCTGTGTCAACTGGGTGAGCTGTTTTTCCTCTGCTGTGTGTGGGAGGGAAATGATTCAAGCAAATAATCCATCAAGCCATGGAAGTGTGAGATTGGCTTATTTAGCCTCCAATCTTTCTCTTTCTCTTCCATGTGTAAAATATTGATTACAGAAGGGAACAGCTGCAATTGGGGTAAGAATCCATTTGAGGGGATGAGAAAGGATTGGAAAAGAGGAACTTTTCTGTATAGGAAGATGTTGAGGCAAATTTTGCTCTCAGTTTATAGCAGTATATATGAGACCAGTGGTGGTGTTACCCCATAAATGCAGTGGAATTTCTTAAAGGAAGAATTTGGCTGAGGCACATGAAGACTGCAGACTTTGTAACCATATCAGATGCACTCTCTGAATGACAAGTTTCTATCAGTCATTTGACTTTGGTATGTTAAAAGCTTGGGGGATTTTCACTGACTGTATTGAAGGGTGGATAATGGAGCATGAAGACAGATGCTGAGTGTTTGACAGGGAGCAGTGTGGGTATTTGCTGCTTACAAGATGCCACAGCTTCCTCAGGAGAAGGGGTTAGAAAGTGTTGCCTGTTTCCCTGCATTTTTGAACCTAAGATGTGAACTTGGGGTCTTCTGGGACAGTAAATGTGGGGGGAAAAGGGACAGAACTTCTGAAGTTCTTTTGTCTTGTGGCTTAGCTTTTGTTCCCTGGGAACTCATCACAAGTGGATGACAACTGAGAGGAGTGCAGTGGTGGTTTAGTCCGTGGTGACATGTTTCTATCTCCACATCTCCCTAACTTCCCCTACAGCAGAGTCCTGGAGATGCTTCAGGGCAGGGGCAGAATGGCAGATGCATGGCTATATAGCACCTTTCCATACTGCATCAGGCTGTGAGCAATGAGAACTTGAGAGAAAAGGAAAGTAGCAAGTGTAAAATCGCAGCAAGCTCTAGCAGCTTGCAAGCACTCATTCAGTCCAACTATTCCCAGCAGCTTCTTCCCATAACATGCACCTTAATATTGCAAACAAGCAAATATACAGGCTTAAGCTGTGTATATATCATTTGCTTCCAAAGAACAGCCTTGACCTGGAGACCTGTGTAGCCCTAATTCCTCCTTATTACTCACCTAGGATTTAATTCTCAAACCCAAGAATTCTTTGTGAAGTGCTTCAACTTTTCCAAGCTTGGAGGCACTGATGCTCAGAGGGCTTTCATTCTAGCTGGAAGCACTGATCTCTATGCCCCAGGGTTCCAATCCTGATAGGATCAGTTCACTTTCAGCCTCTGCTTTAGAGTGGAGTCTCCTTGGAAATCAGACTGCCTTAAATCTGGTAGTGATGTGCTCAGTATTGAAAAGATACCACCCACCCTTCGAGATCCTCTTGTAGCAAATGAGAGGAAAGGTTTGGTCTGCAGCCAAAAGAAATACTTGGTTTTAATTCAGCTCTGGGCAGTGTCCAGTGTCAATGTGCTGACCCCAGACACTGGCAGGGGTAGAGATGTGGTTTGGAAAGCACAAATCGTGTGCTGAAAGAAATGCAGCCAGTTGTATAAGAAAGAGCACAGACAGTAAGCTGGGGTTAACAGAACTCCCTACTCCTTCACTCCTTCACTCTTGTAATCATCGCCCTGTTGTCATCCTGCCTTACTTATCCCTTCTGCTAAAAGCATTTCATTCTCACCGTGGCTCTGCAGTCTGCATCACATCCCTGTTAGTCAACCCTGAGAAAACATGCGAGCTCACAAAACACCCTCAAGATGATCTGTGGGTTTTATCTTTGCCCTTTAACTCCCCTCAGGCATTTACTACTACAGGGTAGACCTTGAAGATCTGCTTAGTGTTTCCTAAGGCAAGAACCTCAAAGGAGTTATGCCTAAGTAAAGAGTAAACTCCAGCTACAAGAGCTGGCTCTTGTGGTGACCTGCAGAAGTGAAGGCTTCTGGTTTCAAGTCCATTGCATAACGTAACTATTTTTCTCTCCCTCAATGCTGCCTGTTCAGCTGGAGCTGCAGGTAGGTTTGGTTTGGGTTTTTGCTGTATCTAATGGAATGGTACATAGCAACATCATCCTCCGTGTTGTTTTGTCCAGCTTCTGTTTAGTGTTTCCTTCTTGACCTCCACATTGTAAATTGTCCCATTTGTTCTTCTTCAAGCAACCGATGTCCAGACCTAAGTGTTAACTGAATAACAATTTGCATTCTTCTAGTTCTTTTCATACTAATGCATTGCAAGTTTAAGGTGAATATTATAGGTGTAAACTGCTGGATGAAATACTCTAATAACCATCTTACTTTGGGAGGATCTGTTTGTGCACTTGTTTGCACTGCATCAGTGTTATCAGCTGATGAGACAACACTCAGTTCTTTTTCTGTTCTTTGTAATAGCTGCTAGCTTATTTAACCAAAAAGCAGTAGAACATTTCACCCTTCTGTAGCCTCTGAGGTAGCAATGAGACTATGTTGGTATAGAAGTCTTAACCAGTCAGATCCTGGTACCTTACCAGTGGTCAAATAGCAAAGTATGGCAATAGTGGAGCTAAGATCTAGAAGTGCATCTCTTCAACTGTTTGGTTTCTTATCATATCCCTCTGGTTAAGGGGAAAACTACCCATTTCTGAGTCCAAGCAACACATGAATTTTCAGCCAGCACATGCCTGTCTCCCTCACTCATGGTGTGACTTAGCAGATCCATCTCTTTCTCATTGTCCTCACTTCTCCCCTGGTAAAATGGAGAACGGAGATGATGACAATTCAGCAACAAACCCAGCTGCTGTCATCTTCCTCTTTCTGGAATGAAAGGATAGGTTTCCCTCTGCAGTTCAGATGGTGCAAAGGATCATTCAGGTTCCCTGATCTAACCTCTAGCGCAGCACTTTGCAGTATTCCCAAGCTGTTCTCTTGTTCCTGCAGACTTGCTCCTGACTTTACTTTCTCCACGTCAGCTGTTGGCACACACTTAAGAGGCACAGCACATGTCAGCCCAGACATTGGCACAAGAGGAGGAGGAAGGAAACAGGGAAATCTGTTTGCACATTCCTGGCACGTGTCTCTTGAAGTGTGTAACGTTGAATGCGTTCAAGCACAGGTGCCAGGGATGTTCTAGTGCTATTTCTCTGAACTATCATGGAGGTTCTGTGTGTGACAGCTGAAAAGGGAAGACAGCAGGAAAAGATGAGGTATGGTTTGGAGAAGAGCAGATATTCCTTAGACTTCTTGCAGTGTGCTTGCAGGACACTATTGGTGACACTTGCAGGTGTGCTTGCAGGACACTATTGGTGATAGTGTGCTGAGGGGTTTCACGCATGCAGAGGTAGGATGGACTTTCAACTTTGCAACATACAAATCCTCATCCAGTCCTGAAATGCAGGTGCAGGCCACAGTTGCTTGTTTCTACAGGCAGTGCGTCCAGCAGCATCTGTTCCTCCAGCAGACAGTGCTGGTGTTGGGACTCTATAAGGGGAGAAAAGGAAGAGATAACAATCCTGGAATGATACAGGAAAGGAGAGCACACTCCAAAGCAAAACAGGGGCTAAAAAGAGAAACTGTGTGCAGTAGGCATGGAAAAAACCAAAGAGCAGCCCAGAATATTAAACTTGAAGATGAATATTCACATAAAGCCCATCATGCGCCATTCACCATATTCTTGTTGTTTCTTGCAATACCAAGAAAAGCAATTTCAAGTTGGACTGTGTATAATCAACTGTCTTTTGAGTAGACAACAGAATCTATCAGAGCTCCTCTTGATTTAGCACTTTTGTTTGTCTTTCATCTCTCTTCTTCGTTTTCAAGCTCTAGCATATGATGGATGCTAAATGGCAAAGACAGGCAAATTGCTCACAAGTTCTTAGCCATTGCTGGGAAACCTGCCATTCTGCCCTTGCTGGAATCCTTTCAGAGTCTGTTCTTTTTGATGGTAACAGAAAGCTTTAGGCTTGCATCTCTTGAATGGATGTTCCACCCGAAGCTTTGCAGGCAATGCTAAACCACTGCTGCACATCTCTGTGGCGATCCTGGGTGCAGATGCTGATTTCTAGGGGCCAGGTGTGTAATTCAGAGGGGACTTAGTTTTATTTTACAGGAAAATGCCATGCGAAAGACAAAAATGGGCAGAAAACAGGGACTGGAGAGGAAACTCCTGCTTTGTGTGCTCCTAATGCTGTGGACCTGCAGGTTTATCCCTTAAGTTCTGCCTGTCACAACCTCCGCTTATGTGAAATGGGGACAGCATAACATGAAAGCAGTTTGGGTTTGAAGTATATTTAACCTTGAAAATAGATGTGGAATCTATAGATAATAATAACAGGCTCTGTTTCCTGCAGAATGCAGCTCTCCAGCACCTCTTCATCCGGAAATCCTTTCGCCCCTTCAAATGCCTCCAGTGTGGGAAGGCCTTCAGGGAAAAGGACAAACTGGATCAGCACCTCCGCTTCCACGGGCGGGAAGGGAACTGCCCTCTGACTTGTGACATCTGCAACAAGGGCTTCATCAACAGTGGGGCTCTCGAGAGCCACATGAAGTTCCACATGGACCAGAAAACGTACTCCTGCATCTTCTGTCCCGAGTCCTTTGACCGCCTGGATCTGCTCAAAGACCATGTGGCCATCCATGTCAACGATGGCTATTTCACCTGTCCTACCTGCAAGAAACGCTTTCCAGACTTTATCCAGGTGAGATGCCTTCCAGGTCCCTTGTAAGCATTCTGTTTATGAGCTTTGCAGTGCTATTCTTGGGTCATCCTGCTTGTCAGCCCATTCTCACAAGATAAAGGGGTCCATCTCTTAAAAAGAAAGAGTGATCAAGCATTGCTAGATACTGTCTTATGCCCCTGAAGAGTGGTTCCTTATTCTCCAAAGATTCCTGAACCAGAGGTCCTGACGACTTTCAATCAGTGCAGATCTGTGGCACAAAAAGGAATCGTCTTTCTGCATCTGCTTCACTTGTCCATTATCATTCAGACTCTGAAGCAAAACAAATGGTGGTATTAAGTCTTTAATCCCGTGCCTGTTTCTGTCAGGATAAGTCACTTGAATCCTTGCAGAAGCACCAGAACAGATCAGGATGTTCTGCTTCCTGACTTCTCCCTTGGCTTCAGGTGGGGAGCTTATTTGTCTTCCCTGCACTCTGCTTGGGAAAGAGTTCTTCACTGCAGTAGTGAGTAATGGAATGACTGCGTGCAGTGTACAGAGCCATTGCACAAGATGGTTAATAGAATTCCAGGATGCTATTTTGATGTTCAGGAAGGAAGAACTGAGGGGTACCATGCACACATTCGTTATCCTTCCTAGGGATATAGAGGTTGAGAAATCTTGCTGAGCTGCCTGATTTAAACAGAAATGCAGTTTAAATCAATAGAAGCTGATAGACTCTCCAATAGGCTAGAGAGGAAAGGATGCAGAAAAGTCATTTACTAACCTAACTCCATCCTGGCAAAACCCCTTTCTTTTCTGTAATGGCTGAACAAGGAAAAGGGATGCTTCAGAACTGCTGTACTGCAGCCTAATGCCCCATGAACCTTCCTGTGGAACTGATCAAGCCAGAAGGACATGCCATGGCTTTTTTTCCAGCAATTCAGGTCTGTTTTGGAGATGAAACCTTATTTTATCAGCTGGTGCTATGTGACTCATAAAGTCTAGTCACCACACACTGCTGCCTACTTGAATACTTTGATGCGGAACAGATACCAAGTTGATCCACTTCAGATAAGTACTAGGAGACAGCAAAGGTATGATTAGGAATCTAGATCTTGAGTAGTGGTTGGATTTGAAATGTCAAACCTCATTAGTTACTTTGTTGGAGGTGGGGAAAACCCAAAACATTGGATGGGTCAGGGACAGTACACCAATTCTCTCTGATGGAAAGGAATTGGTCCTTGTGTTTAGATTTCTTATATGAAGATAAGGAACCTCAGCTAGATGCTGTAACTCAAGGATGATGCAGTAAAACTGGTGCATGGTGGGCTTTGGCCACCTATTAAGTGCCCAGCAATACAATAGCTTCAAGAATCAGTCTTGAGGAAATCAAATCATCCATCTCCAGATGCATAATACAAACGTTTTGGCTTTATGGAAACGATTGCCAAGGGATCAACTATTCCAATAAAGCACTTCATCAACCAGAGCGGATCAGAGAACTGTTAAAACCTTCTTCCTTCGTGCTAAGAGTTCCCTGGACTGTTTTAGCACATAGCCCTCTCTTCGGAATGAACTCTTGTGTACTCTCTGCCACTGCAGGTGAAGAAGCACGTCCGCAGCTTCCACTCGGAGAAGATCTACCAGTGTACAGAGTGTGACAAAGCCTTCTGCCGCCCTGACAAGCTGCGCCTCCACATGCTGCGCCACTCGGACCGCAAAGACTTCCTGTGCTCCACGTGTGGCAAGCAGTTCAAGGTAAAGGGAGGCCTCACTGCGTTAGTCCTGATGCATTCTTTACCCTTCTCCAAGCAGATGAGTTTGTGTTCTCCAAGGTGGATGGAATGAACATGTGCAAGCTGCATGTTCTGCTTTGTGTCATATGGGAGTGATAACACTGATTTCTGATGGGCAAGGGGCAAGATTCACCCTAGCATAAGCATCTCACCTATCAAATCTGACTTCTAATAATATTAGGGATGCTGGGGAGGGACTCTTCATTAGGGACTGCAGTGACAGGACAAGGGGTAACGGGTTCAGACTGAAACAGGGGAGGTTTAGATTGGATATAAGGAAGAAAATCCTTTCCTGTTAGGGTGCTGAGGTACTGGAATGGGTGCCCAGGGAGGTTGTGAGTGCTTCATCCCTGGCAGTGTTCAAGGCCAGGTTGGATGAAGCCTTGAGTGCCATGGTTTAGTGTGAGGTGTCCCTGCCTATGGCAGGGGGGTTGGAACTGGATGATCTTAAGGTCCTTTCCAACCCGAACTATTCTATGATAACAGGAAAAGGCACTTCCATCTGCTCATGAAGAACTGCAGCTCAATTGCAGGTGCTTGGGTTGTACTGCTTAGTTCAGTTGAGAAAAGCTCTTGCTGATATTAGGAAGCCTTTTGTTGAAACCAGGAATAGTATTCCTGGCCAAGATGCCTGTGTCTGTGCCATCCATCTTGTCAGCACAGGACATCCAGATGCCCTTCCAGATCCCACCAGAACACATGGAGCAGACTGTGAGCCAGGAAGACTGTGGTGGCAGCAGCCTGCTCCTTGTCGCTTGGTTTCCTATGGGATACTGAGGAGCTGGATGCTTTGGGCTGAAGGAGCACTTTCTAGACACTGCGTGCATCTCCAGAAAGGGTGGACTGCATCCGGGCAGTAGGTTCAGCACCGTGGTAGGATGTGAGCCCAAGGGACATACCTGAGCAACTCGCATTGTGGCTCTTGTAACAGGTAGTAAGGCAGCAGCAATGCTGATGCTTTCCTCCCCCATTGCTCTTTCCCAGAGGAAGGACAAACTGCGAGAGCACATGCAGAGGATGCACAACCCAGAGAGGGAGGCCAAGAAAGCGGATCGGATCAGCCGCTCCAAGACCTTCAAGCCTCGGATCGCTTCCACTGACTACGAGAGCTTCATGTTCAAGTGCAGGCTCTGCATGATGGGCTTCCGCCGCAGGGGCATGTTGGTGAGCGCTCCAGCTTCCCTTCCAGCCTCTCCAGTTTGATGCTAGTTAAGGAATGAAGATGGAATTTCAATGGTTAGGACATAAGGATGCTGTGAAACTGGGTGAACTTCATAGCTATGATACATCTTGTTTTAAAGCTGTGTGTCTTCATGCGTGCCTTTGTTGTACGCTTGGTTGTCACTATCCCATTTCAACACTGGCTGATATGTATTTAACAGAACATGAGATGAATATATCACCTGGTTCAGCTGCACTGCCTCAGTTTTACTGACTGTCTTGCTATTTTTTAGGAGCCTTTCCTGGCCATGCCCTCTACCTGCCACTATATAAAGGGTGTTATGCAGCAGGAGAGCTTATTTGCAAGTATTTTATGAGAGTTGTGATTTCAGCTAGCAAAGGCCTGCCTGGGTAGAGACCTTTTACATTACCTCTGCTGCAAGAGTTCTGGCAAGCTGGTCTGCCCCTTCCCATCTTAATTGGATTAGAGAAACTGTGAATGAGATCTAGCAAGATCTTCAGCAGCTGACTGAATGCACAAGAACCCTTGCAGCAGCAAATGGTTCTGTGCTGCTGGCTCCCATCACTACAGTTTTGGTCTGGCTGTTATCCATGTTGAGGAGAAGCAGCAATTCCTCAGCTTCCAGCTGTAATAGTCTCTTTTTCTCTGTGCCTCTTCCTCTTAAGGTGAATCATTTATCAAAGAGACATCCAGACATGAAAATAGAAGAGGTGCCAGAGCTCACGTTGCCCATCATCAAACCCAACAGAGATTACTTCTGTCAGTACTGTGATAAGGTATGTAAGGAAGACACCCGTAGGAGGATAACTCAGTCCTGGACCTGTATGCAACCAATTTGTCTCTGCATAGAAACATCTGACAGGGTTTGGAGCTTGCTTTTGGGGTGCTTGCCAGCAACATTCCTGCAGTATCGTCCAAACAAAGGAATTAAGATGAGATGCACTTAGGCCAAGGCAGCTGAATGCTAACAGAAAACTGCAGTTCCTTCCCCTGTCTTTGGAGTTGGAGAACTTAATACCATGAGCCAGCCAGCAGTCACTCACCCTTAGACCTGCGTAACTTTTTGCTACCCAGGACTAAGTAGTAAACCTGAACACTCATTCCTTTTGGTTTCTGCATCAGTTCTAAAAGTGAGCCTCTAACCCCTTTTATTTTAAGCTGCTTAGTCACATGCCAGTCATTCCCAGTGTTCAGTGGAGCCTGAAGCTGCTCCTGCACTGCTTTTGGGTTCCTGTTCTTATTCCCTGGCCTTTGCTTTTTATGCATGTGGGCCTTTATTTACCAGGGAGCGTATTTTGACTGTCATCATTCTTTCATGATGCCTCCTTCCTTTTGTTTAAAGGGAAATGAAGCCCAGATAGTTTTAAGTAATATTATAGAATATTCATTTGTAATGTGCCTAAAAAGAGTATGTTGACTACTGAAGGCTGTTCAAACATGCTTGGTGTGAGAATGGAGGCATCAACCCTCATGACACACTAACATTGGACAAATACAGCTTTGGTGGTCAGTGCCTTCTCTGACATTTGACCTTCAGGTTTGGGGCAAAAAGGGTTTTCCTCTTTGATGGCCTGCTTTGATGTTTTGGTGAGGCATATGACATAGTCTCACATGGCTTCTGCATGCTACGCAAGGAAGAGTTGCTTCTACAGGTTGATTAAACACTGGAAGGTGAATGTATATTCCTGCATTATGTTGTAATTGTTTGGGGCTTGAGCTACATTTAATATCTAAAGGGACATGCAGACCTTCCAGACAAAGACAACTGGTAGCTGTTTTCTCTATAGACATCAGGGTTGCACCATTTTCACTCCAGCTCTTTACCCTGCAGGTGTATAAGAGTGCCAGTAAGCGCAAAGCACACATCCTGAAGAACCATCCTGGTGCTGAGCTACCTCCAAGCATCCGGAAGCTGCGTCCTGCAGGCCCAGGAGAGCCAGATCCCATGCTGAGCACCCACACCCAGCTCACAGGCACTATTGCCACCCCTCCAGTCTGCTGTCCTCACTGTTCCAAGCAGTACAGCAGCAAGGTATGAGGGTTGTCATATAGCTCAGGGTAAAAACCAGCTCTTTCACTGTGGTATCTGTCAGCCCACAAGCAAAGCTCTTTCATTCTGAGTCAGAGTGCTGGTTTCATGCTGCCTGCTGACAATGCAGGCACAGCCTGGTTGTTTTATGGCAAAATAATTCCCTAAATAGAGGGAATGAACTGGAAAGAACACATGGTAATGTTATCAGGGTGCAGTTACAAATGGAAAGGCTTGGAAATTCCTCACTGACAGTTACAAAGGAGAGGAGCAGGGGAACAAAATGCAGAAAGGTGACCTCTGGACAAGGTCCCCAAAGTATATGGCTGTATAAAGCTTATAGGCTGTGGTATTTGGGGCAACATTTCAGCATCAGATAGCTTTAATGACCAACAACTCTTGTGAGACCATACGTGGAGTATTGCTTTCAGCTCTGGGGCCCCCAGCACAAGAGGAACATGGAGCTGTTGGAGTGAGTCCAAAGGAGGCTATGGAGATGTTGTGAGGGCTGGAGCAGATCTACTCTGGAGCCAGGCTGAGAGAGCTGGGCTGGATCAGCCTGGACAAGGGAAGGCTCCTGAAGGGGAGACCTGAGAGCAGCTCCAGTGCCTAAAGGGGCTGCAGGAAACCTGGAGAGGGGCTTGGGACAAGGGCCTGGAGGGACAGGCCAAGGGGAATGGCTTGAACCTGCCCCAGGGGAGACTGAGCTGAGCTCTTAGGCAGAAGCTGTTCCCTGTGAGGGTGCTGAGGCGCTGGCACAGGGTGCCCAGAGAAGCTGTGGCTGCCCCATCCCTGGCAGTGCTCAAGGCCAGGTTGGACACAGGAGCAAGCTGCTCCAGTGGAAGATGTCTCTGCCTGTGGCAGGGGTTGGAGCTGGATGAGCTTTAAGGTCCCTTCCAACCCAAACCATTCCACGATTGTATGAACTTTGTGCTGGTTTTTGATGTCAGTTGACCTGAAGCAGACTTACTGACCTCTTTCCTCATGCTCTCCTGCATCTCTCTGCAGACCAAGATGGTCCAGCACATCCGCAAGAAGCACCCAGAGTTTGCTCAGCTCCCAAACACGATCCACGCGCCTCTGGCGACGGCTGTCATCAGCTCCACTCCTGCTGTTCTAACCGCTGACAGCACTACTGGAGAGACTGTTGTGGTAAGCACTTGGAACACATTAAATGAGGCCAAAAGAGGGAAACAAACAGCCTGAAGCCCTCTGGTCTTAGTGTTTATTTGGCACACACCACTTGAAAGAGTGGCTTCTGTTTAGTAATGACTGCATCAAACTGTGCAGAGGAGACAAGATCTCTGTAGTCACAGGATTCCAGACTGGTTTGGGTTGGAAGGGACATTAAAGATCATCCAGTTCATGCCCCTGCCATGGGCAGGGGCACTTTTGGACAGTGCAGTTCTGGTTGATACACACCTCCAGTAGCTGACCTGTTCACTGTTAATACATCAGTTAATACATCGGGAGGTGAAAGCTGAGGCTAGAAAAATCAGCTCTGTGTTCAATTAGTAGTGCTGGGATGCTGCATAGCTTTAAAAATCCTATTGATCACAACTTACAGTCTTCAAACAGGAAGTTCTAAGTGGCTAAAAGACTGTTCTGCTTTAAAATGGGTAGATTTAACCAGGATGCTGGTGGCTTCATAAACCTGAGGGTGCCAATTGTCTTTACACACTTATGCAATACAGTTAAGAATAGTCTCACTCTGGTAGGTGAGGAGGGAAGGTGGAGTATATCCAAGAAGCACTTTTTGACTTGAAAATGAAGTCAGCTCATGACAAATGCAGGATTTTTTGCTGTCTAATAGCATAGTATTAAGTCAAAAGATTAATCCTTTAATTATTATTGCATAAATTAGTCCTCAAAGGTCCTGACCATCATATTTAGACAGAGGAGACCAATTCTAGTGGATAATCCCTGATGGCTGCTTATAACCCCATCCTCTGTACACATCAGGCTCTTGTAAATCAATGTCTAGGCCCAGTGGTGTGATGAAAAGAACTACAGCCCTGTGGAAGTACTCAATCCAGTTGACAATATGATGTCAAATGATGATGGTCTGTGTCTCTCTACCTGCTCAGACAACAGATTTACTGACCCAGGCAATGACAGAGATATCCCAGACCCTCACCACGGACTACCGGACTCCCCAGGGAGATTACCAGCGGATCCAGTACATCCCAGTGTCTCAACCCACAACTGGCTTGCAGCAGCCTCAGCACATACAGCTGCAGGTTGTGCAAGTGGCCCAGGTGAGTAGCCTGGTGGGGTGCTTGATGTGCTTTTGACTCCCTCCATATCAAGCCTGTTGCCTTCTTGGGGCTGTAGCACTTGGAATTTTGTTAAAGAATAGTTACAAAGAGTGGTGCACGCTTCTTCATGGATAAAGTGGTTGATCATAGGGTTGCCATTGGATGCATTGTGTACTGTGCATAAATCCTCCTGGGCTTGGTCTGCTTGCCAGCCACTAAGTGCCACTTCAGTTTAGTTCTGCCTATCTGGGCAGCTTTGCTCAAGTCTGCTCTAGGAAGGTTTTCCAGCACCTGGGAAAGTGGGTCAGTGGGTGACCCATTTTTGCAGTTGAAGTCTAATTTGTCCTTCCTTGTTCTCAGTGAGCCAAAGTGTGGAAGTACAGAGAGCTGCTTGCTTTTCTTCTTTGTGTCACCTGTTAGAATATCAGCTTTCTGTGCCTCCTGCAAATAAAACCAAAGTGTAACTGGAGCGACCGAGCTGAGGAACATAACGTGGGGAGCTGTGATGCACGGGCATAGCCTTCAAGTCTGGTATCCCCTGGGTGAAGCTGAAAGTACCACATGCTTGTATCCGAGTCTGCAGTTCCCTGCTCTGTCTGGCCCCTCATTACCAATGAAGTTATGAATTCGGTTAATAAGGACTAAATAATGGCCTGGCCCCAGTTAATAGTGACAGTGGCTGTTGTAATGATAAGAGAGCATGAATACTGATTGCTAGGATTAATGTTATCAAGATCCTAGACCTGTAATTAAATAACACCAATTGGTATCATTAGCAGGTGCTGCTCCAAAAAGCTTTTAATGAGTAAGACTGTGAGCACATGTCTTGATACGGAGTGGGATCAAAACCCAGTTCTGGATATGCAGATCTTGAGGATGTATCTGTCTTATAGACTATAAATATATGTTATAGAAAGAAGCTTACAAAGAACGATGGTCCTGGTTTTCAGACCCTTTGGTTGACAGCTTGTATGCCCTTAGCAAGTCCTTTTCAGTGAGGTGACTTAAGATGTAACCATCTCAGTGCTATTACATCTGTTAAATGTATTTCTTGATCTCCCAGGAGCAAAGAGAGGGTAAACAGTGGCTTAAACAGGAGTGCTCCATGGTGTCATTAAGGCTCCTAGCTCGCTGCTGCAGAGCTTGTGTCACAGAAGGGGTTTACAGGACTGCTGCTTTGATATTCTTACGTTTGTTTTCTCCATTTTCCTCCCAGGCTACCTCACCTCACCAGTCCCAGCACTCCACAGTGGACGTTGGGCAGCTTCACGACCCCCAGACCTACACCCAGCATGCTATCCAGGTGCAGCACATCCAGGTCACAGAGCCTTCGGCAGCACCTCAGTCATCAGCACAGGTAGTGCAACTTAAACGCAGCCAGTTGAAAGATGTAAATGGAAACTGGCATTCCTCAGATACTTGAAGCTCTCCATGCTGTTGGGTGCTGGTTCAGTTTTTGTCCTGACTATAGAGGCTGGAGAGGGTCCAGAGGAGGGCCACAAAGATGATCCAAGGACTGGGAAGCTGTGTGAGGAAAGGTTGAGAGAACTGAGCTTGTTCAGCCTGGACAAAGAAGGCTGCAGGATCCTTATCACCATGTTGTAGTATTTAAAGGATGGCTACAACGGAGATGAAATGCCCTTCTTACAAGGAGTCACTCAGGATATGCTATAGAACCTGCCCCCGTGTTTTCCCTTACTAAAACAAGGTATGTTTGTAACTTGCTGAGAATGCTTTTATCTTTCCTAGGTTGGGGCTCAGCCTTTGAGTCCCTCCTCACAACAGTCTCAGCAGGAGCTCAGCCCCTCACAGATGCAGACAGCTACATCGACACCAGCCCAAGCACTTCAGCAGCAGCAGGGGTCTTCAGTCCAGCACACGTATCTTCCCAGCACATGGAACTCATTTCGGAGCTATTGTAAGTGTCAGCAGTAGCTCTCACTAGGAATCTGACTAACATATGGGACTAAGATGAGCTCCATTCCCCCAGCTACCAAATGGGATAGTATTTTCAGAGCTGATTAAGATCTGTGATTAATATTTATACAATCTAAGGAGAGAAATAGCTTCAGACAAATGAAAATGGTTGTCGTAGCAGTTGTACTGTAGGTCCACAATGACCTGGTATGTGATTTGAGCAGGCAGACTGGGCTCCTTTATTCCAAGGATGTTGTATTCAGCAAGACTGCATGCGTTGGGTAGGGACTAGTTCAAATCTGGATGAAATTGAGGATATGATGAAACTATTCCTCATGTCCATTGCCAAATCTGCAGCTCAGGTTAGCTGGCACTAAATCTCTTGAGGTCTGCCTACAAGGTTTTACAGCACCTGAGCTGCTGTTTAACAGCCGCTGTTTCAGGATAGATATGTTACTGACAGAAGACATAATCCTTCAAGGTGGCCCTTGAGTTTGACTGAAAGTCTTGATTCTCCAATTTCCATTTTCAGCATCTGAGATCCAGATGATGACCATTCCCCAAGGCCAGTACGTGATCACAGAGACTGCTGTAGGTACACCAGTCACCACTGTCAACACGGGGCAAGTGAAAGCAGTTACTCAGGTAAGAAGAACCATCATGGCCTTTTTGGGTTTTCTTCGTCCAGAATCATGTATCAAGCTTTAAGCATACCGTTTGCAGGGTAAAAAGATGCCAAAATGAATACTGGGGCACGCAGAGTAGAGAATAATCTTGCCAGCTTTCTGTTACCTGTAGCATTACAGACTAAGAGTCACTGCTGTCTTACCTTGTAAGCAATCTAGCATGAGTAGGCAGGTGATTGATAGTGTGATAGTGGAAATGCAACTTGTAGAGCATGTGAAGAACAAAGAACTTTGAGAGCAGTATTAAGAATGGCTATTACAACTTGTAGTGATGGGTTGCTTGTGTCATTAGCTTAACCATTGATAAGCTAACCAAATACAAAGTAGCCCAATGTACTTCAAAACAAAGGACAAGCGTTAGGTTGTTCTTGGGTACATTTAGATGAAATAAAACTTAAGTTCGAAGTTCATACCAAAATGTCTCCAGCACAGCAACAGGAAAGCTACAGACGATTAGAACAGGGAACTTAGACAAGGTGCAATGATGATGATTTTCCATATTCCCCCTGCAGACTCACTACGTCATATCTGAAGGTCAGCCTGATCTGGAAGCCAAACAAAACTCTTCGCTCCCCAATGAGGTCCAGGTCGGCGTTTCCCAGCCCCCAGTCCCCACGGATACCTTGGAATCCCAAACAAGCACTCAGCAGCCCACCACCCAGTACATCATCACTACAACCACCAACGGGAGCGGCGGCAGCGAGGTGCACATCTCTAAACCCAGAACTTTCTCAGCAGAACATGAATGAAGAAGCCTTGTGGTGTCACTTGCTTGTACTTGTCACCTCCCCCCGAGCCCAGATCTATGGGTATGCTGGGGTTAAATATGGTTTAAAGTATATGCTCACTTCAGCTCAAATCTTGGAGCTCTTGTTGTGCTTTAAGAGGGTTCAAGTCCCTGGTGACCATGAAGAAGTACCCTCAAAATCCTTCTGGGTTGTTGCAGCTTTTAACAAAAAGGACAAGAGGAGAAGTAAAACTTCTGCTTGCTCTGGACTTGAGTTTTGGCATGTCTGCTGACCCTTACTTTTCCTTTGTGGAAGTGTCTCCAGTAAACAACTTGTTACTTCAATTGTATGGGGGAAAAGCTTCCCTAATGGAAGGCTACCTGGCTGATGATGTATGTATATTTTCACTAGGAGCTGTTAAGGAGGAGGCTATCATGTAAATAGCCAGAATAGGGCAGGACCTCTTCCAATATCCTCATTCCAGCAGCCAAGGTGAAAGGGAACATAATCTGCTCGATGGGAGCAGACTGCCTGGAGAGAAAGAGCAGCAGCAGCCAAGTGTCCATGTGAGGGGATGGATGTAACAATGATGCTGTGAAGATGTGCCCAAGCAGTCCATTAAGTTATTATTCTCATTTGTCCAACCCTCAAGAACTGTTTACATGCTGTCTGCCCTGCCCTAGTTTACCACCTTCCAAAAGAAGGAAAAGGGCAGTCTTAAACCCATGTTGTTCGGAGCAAACTGATGGAGCACATAAGGGTAGTACAGAGCCACTGATCTCTCTTTTTCCCTTCCAGTATTTGCAGGGAAAATCAACTTTTTGCCCACTAAAACAGACAAAAAGGGTTCAGCTTAGCCTATGTAGCAGCTTCTGCTGTAGCCTAAAGGTAGTTGTGCCAGGAGAACATGAGGGTGCAGGAGCACACCTCTGAAGAGGCAGGGTAGTTATCTCTGTTGCCACCATTTGTCCCCTTGAAGACTGGATGGAGAGTTGGTTACTCTTATTTTCTTCCCCCAAAAGCCTTGTTAACAATGCAGTGTAATTTCGCTGGATGTTTCCATCAGATGACCAGCCCTGGACTCAGGAAGCATACAAGAAACACGCTAGTGGACCACTATTTATGGGACACAAAGCCATCTCTGAGGGTTGCCTGCTTTGGGAGGCCTGGTCTATGTACAGAATTCATGCCATGCTTAAGGACCAGGAGAAAGGGAAAGAGCAGGTTTATGTTTTTAAGGCAGTGTAATTATCATTTCGTCTTCCATACTCCTTTTATTTGTTGGTTATTTAAGGCATTCTGGTATGTGCAACAATAGAACTACAACTCCATTGACTCCTGATGGGATGTACTGTGTCTGTCTAAACCTCCATTTACTGCCTGAAAACTCATCCCAGATTGTCTGTGCGTAACAGCATACGTGTATTTATAAAACATAAGCAAAGAAGGATCTTTTGTCTTTATGGCCTGTGAGACTGAAGAAATGAGAGAGGGTTTCTAGATCAGCTTTCTCTGTGCCACAGAGTGCAAACGTGCAACTCCTTGACCTAAGTACTCCAGATTTAGATGAGGATTACACATGTGGGCAAGCTCCACAGGTGTTTACAGGTTGTGGGATCACCCTGATGGAGCTAAAGCTCTTTGGGAGCTTCACACTTGGACTGGGCAAGAGGAAGTCTGGTTTCTTCTGGGCAAAGCCTTGTAGCAGGTATTGCTTTGGTACTTAACACATCTGTTACTATGGTGTGGAAAGAGTGACTGTGTGTGAGGAGATGAATCACATGGAGAACCCTGGCCAGTCAGAGGTGTTTTGGGGTAGCTTTGAGGTGACTTGCTCCGTTCCTGGGATTGCACTTCTCTTGCTGTACCACTGTATGGGGCATTACTGAGGTCGGTGAAGTTCATGAGCTTCCATTTAGTCAAATGCAGTGATGAGTGTCTTTAAATTCAGCACATCTGGGAGCCCATCAACTCCAGCGTGGTTCCTGCTGATCCAATGAAGTCACATTGCTGAGGACTGTTGAATTCCAATGCTGGGCATTGCAATGATGTTGGTGTGGGAGAACAGAAGGGAGATTTGGGTTGGCTTTCTTCAAGCTGCTATGTGCTCTTGTACCAAGTAAAAAATTGTGTGGATAGCAGGAAAATAGGAGACTTGGAAACAGGATACTGCATTACAAGAGGTGTTTTAAAGGTCTAAAAGGCCTGACAGTCTGTAACATCAAATGGTCTTAATGATATTGGAGATGAGGGGTGTAAGAACTGTTCTGCTCTATTCATGCTTCTTGGAAGGAATCACAGGAGGAGATTGTTTAAAGCTGTGAACTATCCTGAAAGGCTAAACCCAACCCTAAACCAGCCTCTTGGCACCCCAGGCTTCCTTATCAAAGTCTCGACGCTGTCCCACAGCAACAGCAGCACACTCATGCCATCAGCCAGGCAACCCATTAAGGAAGTCATGGTGTCCCACGTTAAACAAATGCCTCGTCGCCAAAGCAGCATCCCGGGATACGGAAACACGATGAATTTCCCTTCCAAAGTGCGAAATGGAAGCAATGCCATGGACTCCCTCCTAGAGCCACCACCACCATGGACACAGACACTAGCGCATGGATTACCCCTATTTCTGCAGTGCAGAAAGGACAGGATCTCCTATTACCTTTCAACCAGAGCAACCCAAAGCCGCCCCCTGATGCCCCGCAGGAGTTTAGTGCTGGGCTCCTCCTGCTTGCCAGCAAAGCCCACGTCTTGCTCGACCATGGCATTTTTGGGGTCCAAATACGTGCTTTTCCCACCACCCAAACCCAAAGTAACCAAACCCCCCCCCCCCCCTCCAACCCCCCTTTTTTAAACATCT
>NDXB01004558.1:0-47118 GCA_002631895.1 Agapornis roseicollis
TGGGGATGGGGATGGGGATGGGGATGGGGCACCGGCACCGGCACCGGCACCGGCACCGGCACCTCGGCAGGGCACGAGCAGCCCATCGCTCTTATGCAGTGGATGAGAGAGTCCCTCTAAGAGCACCCACCTAACTGTTTTCCCGAACGTTAAAGGCGTTGCATTAAAGACTGTAAGCGGTTAATGTGAGGGAGTTTGAGAGACCGCTCCGCTCTGTCGCCTGAAGCGCTTACCCGGGGAGTTGGGGTTTGTGAGGAAAGGTACTCAAAACTGCGGTGAGCCTGATACAGGGGTAACCAGTGTACAGGGGGGTAGTACAGAGGGGTTGTACAAGGGGGTTAGAGAAATTCGCTTGCTTAAAGAAAAGTGTTATCTGTTGTAAATACCGATCATGTCTACTATTGATGAGGGAGGAAGCAGACACCGACCAGCCCCTGAGGGCACACGTGAAGACTAAAAGGTGAAAAGTTTAAGAAGAGAAAGACTCATTTACTTCATCTTGAAGACTCCTGTTCAGAGGAGGAAGTCTCACTTCATCTCGAGACCCCTGCCCATGACCAGAAGAGGCACTGTGCAGGCACAAAGGACCTTCTAGTTCATTATAATACAAAGCAGGGATAGATAATGAATATGTATAGGGGTATTGAGTAACCTTACGAATATGTATAACTTTAGAGAATAAATGTAGAGGGAAACAATACTGAGGTGTGCATGCTTTGAAGGAGTTATCCTCATGCATCTCAGGGATGAATAAAAAGCATACCTGCTTTACAACTTTAACGAGTTGTGGAGTCTATCCGCGTATCAAGCTATCCTGGGGGTGCACCTGCAGTCCTTTCAGATTTGCTCTCCAGCACCCTCCAGTCCTCATCACCCCTGCAACGACATACTGAGGAGTGTTGTGGGGCTCCAGGGGACACCACAGTAGTAGTAAGCACCAGGGGGACAGTAATTAGTGGCCTGAGTTTTGAGTTCATCCCATCAACATGGATGAGTTAAAAGTTTAGGGCACCTGGCTGGAGGGAGGGCTGAGGGAGGGAACACAGGAGAGGAAAATGCAGACCAGTTTTTTTTGCTCAAGCCTTTACTTCTGTAGGGCCATTTGCATCTATTCCGCAAGGTAACTGCAGAGATCACTCCAGAGACCCTGCACGTGACATTATCTTGACAGGAACAAATCAGACTTTGCAAGATAAATGCAGAATCACTCCCCTGTTCTTACTGCACTTTCTCATGCTAAAGACACTGGGAAATTTCCATCTCCTTCATTTCCATTTGATCACAGTCGGCTTTCATAAATAGTTCTGTCAAATTGCTTTTGTGGAAGGAGCATGAGCAGAGGCCGTGGGGATGGTACCACTCAGGTGCTATGCTTCCCTTGCAGGCTGTGCCTACATGAGAGAAGTTTGGGACCCATAAGGTTAGCAAAAGCCCTCTCTAGCCCCATTTTCCAACCTCAGGCAACAAAGTGCAGTCTATGCAAAAAAGTTGATCCCTGAGGTCCTGCCATCTCTCCTGATCACTTACTGATGTTACAGCTGCCTGTTTTTAACCTTCAGAATCTCTTGAATTGCAAATTCCAAACATGTAAGGTCAGACACCTCGGCATGCTGGGTGTGCTATTGGAATACGAGGAGGCTGCAGCGTGCTTCCACGCTGGAGGGAGGTGATCCTGCCTGGATCACCTAAATGCCATTATGCATTTGAGACCTCAGTGATCCATGCAACAGTTAACTGAGTGTAGCCACAAACCAGGTGACCTGCAGGCCTGTGCTGTGCTGTAGGTAACCCATGGCCACAGGATAAACTCAGCCAGCTCACTGTTAAAGGAGTGGCTGGCAGCTCCCATGTTGTACTGGCAATTATACCACTCCATGGTGATGACCATGCCTCTACTTAAAAAAGCAGTGGGAAGTTATTGTCTGAATATTGTTTCTGTTTGACAGGAGATACGATGAATAGAGTTGTGGTTTTTTATAAGAAAATCCTGTAATAGTTTTAATGGCCATAATGGGGGAGCCTTTTCACAGACAGGGTCTTCATGGTGTGCTCTTATCAGAGGCCTTTTGATACTGTGCTGATTATGGTTCACAGCATCTGAAATGCTGTAAGGTAGCAGTTCTCTATTTATTTATGACGTTAACTCTAATAAATTGCATTTTAAATGATGCTTTGCAGAGTCTGAATGCCTTTCTTACTGGGACCACAGTGGACCAGCATGTCCTGGTGCAACAGAGAGGGAATGCTCTCTTTTGTTTCCACGATAGCTTGCCTCAGAAAAAGTGTTCAGCTTGTCTAATTCGCACTCCAAGCTGAAGGTGGAGGGTTGTAATCAGGGGAACAGAAGTTGTGGAGGTCTTCCTGCAACATTTGTGAAGATGAAATCATAGAATCATAGAATAGTTAGGGTTGGAAAGGACCTTAAGATCATCTAGTTCCAAACCCCCTGCTATAAGCAGCGACACCTCACACTAAAGCATGTCACCCAAGGCTCTGTCCAGCCTCAACTTGAGCACCACCAGGGATGGATCATTCACAGCCTCCTTGGGCAACCCATTCCAGTGCCTCACCACCCTAACAGGAAAGAATTTCCTCCTTATATCCAATCTAAACTTTCCCTGTTTAAGTTAGAACCCGTTACCCCTTGTTCTGTCAGTACAGTCCCAAATGAAGAGTCTCTCCGCAGCATCCCTATAGGCCCCCTTCAGATACTGGAAGGCTGCTAGGAGGTCTCCACGCAGCCTTCTCTTCTCCAGGCTGAGCAGTGAACTTGCCAGTTCACTCCAGGAACTTGCCAACAAAGTTACAGTTGACAAGCAGGTGTTCTTTATTAAGGTGCCAGGAGACAAGGGGATACCTCCTCCTATCTTGTCTCCCCAAATTGCTAAACAGGCCATCCTTATATAGTTGCTAAGCATACATATTCATTACATACATACATGCATATGCATGAGGCTACTTACAGCATTACATCATTCTCCTAGAAAGTTTCCTTGCATGCATACAAAAATGTGGTGGTGGTCTTTGGGGGTCATTTACTTCTTCCAACAATCTTCATCACTTCTGGCAGTCTTTCAAGCACGCACAGTAGATAATGCTTACACCAGCGTAATTGGTTTGGTAAACACTGCAGACATAACCATCCTGTCCTTCAATTTATCAGTTAGCTTAGCTGCAGCCCATCCTGGGCATCTGCTAGTTTCAAGATACTCTTTATCTATACATCCTGTTTTTCTTACACTTATTTTTGTGCTAAGGTCATAGGGACCTAAAACCACGCCAAATACAGCAATTTGTCTTATAAGAGGATTCTCATTGTGTTCTCTAGCTGCACTCTGACTGTGGTTCTTTTTCTTCTTTGAAACATATCTCTCAGTTATTTTCCGTTGCTTCTGTTACAAAGCCATCAAACTTAATGTTACTTAGAACTGATTCTACTTATTCACAAAGGTTTGCATTTCATTTTGTGCCTTCTTGTTTCAAATCCCCCCCCTTTTCTGTCCTTTTGCAAATTCTTTTGCAACACTTTATATGCTTCCATTAACATTTAGAGTCTTTTTGAAATATTTTCCTGTTTCTACGTTGTGCTTGATTTCATTCCTTTTCCAGTCTTCATAATTTATCATAGATTGTTTACAACACCAGAAGGAACATTGTATCATACCACAAGTAATCAATACTGAAACAATTAATACTAATATTCCTGCAATTAATTTCAAGTATAAATTTTAGTCCCAGGCTTGTATACCAGTTACCACATAAATCCAAATTATGACCGATGCAATTTCATATATAAGGGTCCTGGAGGTCCAATCTGCCATATATTCTCTGGCTCTGGTGCTTTCTTTATTCTTGAATAATGTATCCAAGCAGGTTGTTCCTGCATCTTCACTGCTGAAAAGGTAGTCAATAATATCTGGTACAGTCCGCTCCACTTCTTCTGTAGAGGATCTCCTGAAAAGTTCTTAATATAAACCCAGTCTCTGGATCTGAAAGGGTGAATCGGGTAATCCAAACCTCTTGCTCTTGTCCCTAATATTCTCTTATTTTTCTCTTCTGTTTTCTCAGATTGACCAGAAACTGCCAGAGATAGCCTTCTCCCACTTCCTGAAGATTTTCTCCTTTAGGCTGGGATTGATATGGTCTTCCATATAGTATTTCAAATGAGATTTAGCTCAAATTCTTAATAGAACCAGTGATACAGCTTGGTACCAATATAAATTCGTTTCCTGATGTATTTTACTAATCTGTTGTTTAATCAGATGGTTCATCTTTTCTGCTTGCCCACTGGACTGAGGTCTGCATGTAGTCGCATACAAACATGTAGTTGCAAATCAATTTCTAATTTTTTTTGCTAATTTCTTGTAACAATTTTGCACTAAAGCGTGAGCCTCAGTAGGAAGAAATTGCTGTTGGTACTCCAAAATGAGGTATTATCTCCTTTAATGACATTTTGGTTACTTGTCCTGAATTACTTATTCTACAAGGGAATGCTTCTGGCCAGCCTGAAAAACTATCTGTTAACACCAACAAATATTGATAGCTTCCTTTTCTCAGCAATTCAGAAAAATCTATTTGCCACTGCTGTCCTGGATAAGTTCCTCTCCCAGTCATCTCCATTTGATTTCTATTTTCAGTTTTAGGATTATTCTTACAACAGAGCTGACATTGTGTTATCACTAATTGAACTATGGTGTATAGATTCCTTACTACAATTTGTTTGTCTAAGTATTTATATAGAGAGTTGCTACCCCAATGGGTTTCATTATGTTCCTCCTGAACTAGCTTCCAGAGTTGATCATAGGGAATTACAATTCACCCATCAGTTATTTGAACTCAACCCTCTTTGTTTTCCTGTCCTTTGAGATCTTCAATCATCTTTCTATCCTCTTTTGAATACCTAGGTTGAGATTTCTCAATTGTTAGTTTGCCATCAGGGATTAAAGACATGATTTGACATTGTTCAGCTGCCTGTTTGGCTTCAAAATTGGCCAAATTATTTCCAATTCCCTGATTAAAGTCACCGTGTTGATGCCTTCTACAATGCATAACAGCTACTTCCTCAGGTAGCTGAACAGCTTCCAGTAGCCGCAGAATTTCTGTAGCATGTTTAATCTGTTTCCCTTGTACTCAAAAGTCCTTGTTCTTTCCAGATGGCATCATGTGCATGAACTACACCAAATGCATATTCAGAATGAATCAGTCCAGATATTTATCTTTTCTCCTTTAGCCAATTCCAGGATTCTCATTAATGCTTTTATTTCTGCCTTTTGGGTGGAGGTGTTTGCGGGTGAAGGTTTAGCTCTGACTACCTGTTAAGTAGTGGTAACTGCATATCCTGCCTTCTGTTCACCATTTTTCATGAAACTACTACCATCAGTAAATCAAGAATCAACATGTTCCAGAGGTTTCTCTTTTAGATCTAGTTGGCTCGAATATGCAGTCTCTATAGTGGCCAAGCAGTCATGTGTTAGTAGTTCTGTAAGTTGTTCCTGCAAAAAGGATGCTGGGTTCACATTAGCTACTACAATTTCTATTTCGTGTTCCACAAGGGTTGGCCTGGTATGTTAAAAAACGTGAAGGAGATAACTGGTGGATGTTCCAGGACTGCTGATAGCACATGGGACACTAGTACGTAATCTTTTGTCCCAAGGTGAATTTTCAAGCCTCTTCAATACTCATGATAACTGTTGCCACAGCCGTTAGGCATCCGGGCCATCCTTTGCTCACTTCATCTAGCTGTTTCCAAAAATATGCCGCTGCCCTCTTATAGGGTCCTAGTTTCTGAGCGAGGACCCCCAAGTCTATTCCTCATTTTTCATGAGAATGTAGCCAAAAAGCTTTAGTCACATCCAGAAATCCCAGAGCTGGAGCTCTCATTAGCTCTGTTTTTAAATTTCTAAAAGCCTCCTCTGCTGAATAAGTCCATTCTAAAGAGGGAGGATTTCCATTTCGCAGTTAATATAGAAGTCTTACCAGAACACCATAATCATGGATCCAAAGTCTGCACCATATGGTCATTCCCAGTAATGTCTGTAGTTCCTTGACAGTCAATGGTTGTGAAGTTTGGCAAATGTCTTCTTTTCTAGCCATTCCAAGTTCTCTCTGTCCTCCTGTTATTTCATATCCTAAGTAGGAGACTCAGGTTTGAATTGGCTTGGATTCCCGATAAACATTCAGTCACAGAAAATTCAATAGTTCCATTGGACACATTCTTTGTTTGTTTCTATGTCAATTAATAGGTCATCCACACATTGTAACAGAGATCCTGTCTGAGTGGGTAGCTTCCATGATTCTAGTTCCAGTGCTAACTGATTTCCAAAAATCATTTGACTGGTTTTAAACCCATGAGGTAATACCATCCAAATTAATTGGGTTTTCCTTCCCATGTCAGGATTTTACATTCAAAAGCAAATAAATTCTGGTTTTCTTTGGCCGATGATAAGGAAAAGAAAGTGTCCTTTAAATAGAAGATGGCAAACCATTTCTGATTATTATTCAATTTAGTCAATAAGGTATATGGATTAGCTACTATTGGATGAATATCCTCCACAATTTTGTTGATTGCTCTGCGATCTTGAACCTATCTGCAACTTTTCCCACTGGATTTCTTTATTATATTCCAATTCATGTTCAGTTAATAAACTGTTTTAAAATTTATCATTGATTTTCTAATTCCTTTTGGTCCTCCAGTTTTAAGGGATATTCTTTTATTCTAATTGGGCAGGCCCCCTTATTATTTCTACTTTAACAGGCAAAGCATTTTTCACCTTACCTGGAACTTCAGATGCCCATGCCCCCAGATATAACTGATAAAAAATTTCTTCTATTTCAGGGAGGTCCTCCTGTTTGCTTTTCTCTTAAATTAAAGATACACTCAAAACTGTAATTACTTGATCGTTTCTAACGCTTAATTCCATTTTGCCTTCTTTAAATGTTGCTTCTTGCCCTAATAAAGATTTTGGAGAATTTTGCATACATAAAAATTTAAGCATTCCTATTTGTTTCCCCAATTTGTGTTTCAACAGTTTCAGAAAGGGTGCTTTTTTTTTTTTTTTTTTTTTTTTTTTTTTTTTTTGGCAGCCAGTATATCCTACAGCTGTAACAAGTTCTTTTCCTTCTGATTTAACACCAAACATGTTGCTCCTGCAGCCACTAAAAATTCCACTTCATTTTCCCTAATCCCTAGCTTTAGTTTTACCAGTGGATCTCCTAGGGTAGGTTCCCCAGGTTCCTGTCACTCTAGTTCTAATTCAGTCCCCGGAGACACATTACAGGTATTCCTTTTACGGCAATCTCACTTCCAAAACCCAAATTCTTACAGTATGCGCACTGATCTAGTCCCATAGGAGAATTCACAACTTCACCTCTACCTGACATTCCTCCTCCACATGTGCCTCATCATCACACATTAGACCCTCCACCAGATTCTAATTGTAGCAAAGAAGACACCATAGCCGTGGCTATAGCACAACTCAGCTTTTTCTTTTCTAGTTCTTCCTGGTTCCTATACACACTCCATGCTTCCTCCTTAAATCTGTTCACATTTATTGAACAAACCCTCAGTCCTGTCTGTTAACACGCCTGTTCCTACCTACCCACATAGGACTATGGAATGGATTGCATGGGAAGGGACCTGTAGATGTCACTGAGTGGACCTTGAAACACAACGCATTGTGGGAAAGGGCCCACGTCCTGTGGTGGCTCCACTGGGTGCCTGTGGTGCGGCCACCTTTGGCAGGCAGGCGGACACCCAATGCTTGCGGCTGGAGGCAGCCATACACTGTGGTTCTCCTCTGGGCAGAACAAGGTCCCTGAGAGCAGACTGCTTCCCGTGACCTGCTGTGGCAGGAAGCTGGGGAGCCCAGGAGGCTGCCAGCAGTGCTGGGGTTTGGAGAGAGCTTGTGGGACTTTGTCCTGACGCCTCCAAGGGAGGCACGAAGGGTTACGGAAAGCACCCCCTTGCTGCATGTGCCTGGCGACGTCTGCCACGGCCAGAGCAACCTCACGTTGAGCCAGCATGATGTAGCTGAGGTGTGGGTGACGGGCGTGAAGCACTGATGCCGGGCACAAACAAGAGATGGGAGGTTAGCACACAGTGGCGTTGCAGTGATGCCAGGCACACGGGTGAACGCCCGACCAAGCGATGGACGGAGGTGTTACCGAGCAACGGACGGGGTCTGATGTCACCAAGGGATGGAGCGTGACATTCCAAGCGATGGAACTCGACTTCCCCAAGCGACGCATTGTGACGTCCTGTCCCTGGTGGCTTATAGGCGGGTGCCGCGTCCCACCCATCGGCTGTGCCCACACTCCAGCTGAGCGAGTCCGTGAGGTTGGAGTGGTGAGCGAGGCTGTTGCTGGAGCTGAGGTCGTGCTCAGGGAGTTCTTCACCGCAACTCTGAGTGCCCGACCCCAGAGCCACTGGAGGATTTTACCCGCCCTGTCTGGTTCAGGCAGCCGGGACAGCGCGCAGGACCGCTCGCAGCAGCAGAGGTGAGCTGTGCCCGGAAACCTCGCCCTGGGCGGCCAAGGGGGTTTCCGTCTTGAGGAGCCTGGACGTTTGTTCCAGCCCTCCCTGGAGCACCAAATGACGGACTGTGGCCTCTCTTCCAGCGTGCCACCCGCTGCTGAAGTGCCAGGGAGAGGGAGCGCCTCGACACCGCCTGCTCCCCCCCGGCCACCGCAGCCCTTGAAGAGCATGGCCTCGGAGCTGCAGGACCGCTGTCCAATATGCCTGGACAGCTGGGAGGAGGCCAGCTACGTCCTGCCATGCCTCCACCAGTTCTGCTTCCCCTGCATCAGGCGGTGGGCCGCCAGCAAGCCCGAGTGCCCCCTCTGCAAGAGGAGGGTGATGTCCATCGTGCACTCGGTGCGGGCAGACGACGACTTTGAGGAATGTGTCCTGCCACCGCCTGCCGCGGCATCGCACGGCGTCCGCCTGACAGCAGGGGTGCCGGCAGACGCAGCCGCCCAAGGCCTCCATGGCCCTGAAGCACCCCAGCCACCAGCCGCGGGACACCAGCGCATGGCTGCACTGGGTGACTTCCACGTGTACGGTTGGGCTTTCCTCTTCCGCGTGCAGCCCGACGTCCTCGATCCCTTGCTGCCCTGGCTGCAGCGGGAGCTGGGGCAGCTGGTGGAGGATTCCCGGGCAGTGCCGGCAGCGCAGGGCCTCGTCATCTTCGGCCTGCGCTGCTTTGGGCTGGATGAGGGGGCTCTGATCCAGGTGCTTCAGGTCTCGCTGGGCCGGCACACGAGGAGCTTCGTCCGCCAGCTCATCGACATCGTCATGCGCCGATGCAGCGAGGAGGCCCGACAGCTTGGGAACGCCCGTGGTGCTGGGGACCAGGAGGGGAGCCCCGAGGCTGCTCCCGGCCTCTCTGCCTCCCGAGGGGGCTCTCCTGCCCCCAGACCAGACCTTCAGGGGGGTTCCGGCAGCTCCCCGAATGCCCCCGTTGGCACCCGCGGGGAGCAAGCAGAGCCCCAGGAGGACGCGCAGGAGCCTGTGCCCGGCTCCTCGGCTGCCAGCCACAGCAGCCAGAGCTGCCCTGGGAGGCCACGGCGAGCCCTGAAGAGGAGGGCTGGCAGCCCGCAGGACCCCTGCCAGCCCCCCAAGAAGCCACCCCGCTGGCAGTGACGCTGGGAGGGGGCCTCAGTGCCTGGCCAACACACAGCCAGGCTGCCAGCAGGGGCTCGAGCCAATCTTCAAAAGATCCGGCATCTGGCTCCGTTAGTGTTGTTATTATTATTATTATCGGCATTTTTATTATTTCTAATTATGACTTATTATTCTTATTCAGTAAATAAAGAACATCATAAAAACTGCAGCAGAAGTGTCAGTGGTCCTGGCAATGCCAGTGGCATTGGTATCCCCACCTGTGCTGCTTTCTCCCGCACTTCCCGGTGCTACGCACTCCATTTCCTGATGTGCCCTCTGGGTCTTCCGCCTCCTCCCGCCAGAACCCTCTCAAAGTCGGCACAGAGCCTGCAGTGCAGGATGAGCCTCAATGGTGCCATGTTCCTGAGCTATGGGACTCAAGGGATGGGGTGTGCCCACTGTGGGTCTTGTTACTCGGTGGGGCTAAGGAACACGGGCGCGAGATGTGGCGAGGCTCAGTCCCACGGAGGAGCCGAATCCCAGGCCTCTCGGCTTCGGCTCCCTGGCAAACGGTGGGGATGCCTTGCACCAGCGTTTTCCTCAGGGCTGCTGTGCTTGAAGCAGAGCTGCTGTTCCCTGGAAACACCACAGCCTGGCATGATCTAGGGCCTTACAGCTGCCCCGGGGAGCTCTGTGCGGCACAAAGGTGTGGATGCTCTTTGCAAGGCACAGGGCGCCAGCACTGTGGGTTAGGGACACAGCAGAGCAAGAAGTGCGGAGTCTGTTCTTGTCCTTGGTTTCCCAAACCAACGTCTGTGGGGATAAACGAAATGCTGGCGTGGGAGGGAGGTGGTAGTGGGGGTGGGGGCGGTTCTTGTGTCTGGCCATGGAGAAGCTGCACAGTTTAGAGGTAGCAAGGAGACGCCTTGGCAATCAGGAGGCATCTAGGTTTAATGCAATGTGTTATAGTTCAAAGTTCCATTTTTAGGCCATTTTCCCTGATCTTCCAATGTATACAAAGGCCAGCATCGGTTACAGTATTTTATCACATTTTCTAGTTTCCTGATCCCCCAATAAACCCTTCCAGTTCTTTGCAATGTGCCAAAATGCACCCTAAATGGCTCTTTTTCAAGAATTCTTCACTCTGTTGATTTACCATTATCAATTTTGCATACACTTACACTAGGGATCCACACAGTTACAATACTTGAGACGGAGACTAAGTTTCAGTCCAACTTCCTCAGCCTGTCTTCATACAGTCCCCTGATCACCTTCGTGGCCCTACTCTGGACTTGCTCCAACAGCTCCATGTCCTTTTTATGTTGAGGACACCAGAATTGTACACAATACTCCAAGTAAATCAACTGTAGAAAAAGCATGATTGAAGACAATAAAAAGCAGCCATCCAAGTTTCAGTGGGAATTTCTAGTGGAAATTAATTATTAGCAGATTAGACTCACAGCCGGTTTAGCAGCTTTGTGGCTTCTGGATACTCGGTTAATAACACTTGCTTCCCAGTACCACTGGGTCTATAAAATGGGAAAATTCATCCAAGCAGGATCCTTTAGCCTATTCCTACAGGACACTGAAGCAGTGGCTTCCCTTTTCCATTCAGTCTTTGGCCTAATAATATGTAACGCCAGAAGTCCTCACAAGTTTTGAGATCAGGCCTGCCCTGGTTTAAGAAGGGTCAGTTCTTCAGTAATCTTCAAAATAAGGACTATGGTTGTCCTCCTGTATTCCAGCCCCATTGGGATGTGGCTTGCTTGCAACCTGCCAGCTGTGTGACAATGACTTTGCAAGAAATCTGTTAGCCATAGGAAATGTAAGAGTTGAAGAAAGCTTAGCTAGGCTATAGACAATTCAACTATTTCAGCTGGACCAAACATGTAATATTGTAAGAAAGAGGGATTTGCAAGTCCTTTTCTCCTTGCGTGGGTACTGTGGCACTGCAACCCTTGTTAGAAGCACTCTGCCCAGTGTGCCTCCTCTGTCTCTTTGCTCCTGGCCAAACTTCTCCCTGACACATTATACCATTGTACATCTGTTTATGAATGTCCAAAATGTGAGAGGCATCCTCCAAAGTGCTTCTTTCTCCCTGAAATACAACTTCAAAACAACTATAAATGTCAACAGTAAAGTTGGTTTGAGTTGTCTCACCTAACCAGGTACCAACTCTCCAGCTGCCAACAACCTCTTGGCATACAGGTGCCTATTATGAATTCCTTGAGGTGATTGTCTTCTTAAAGAAAGAAAAAGAATTTTTAGTCTCTGAAATATGGAGATCTGTGTTGAGGAGGCAGACTATAAGGAACTAAAAGCCAGTGTCTGTTTTCCAGTATCTGTATTCCATGGGGGCTTTTTTGTATTCCAAAAAGTTAGAGTTTTAGTTCAGTGTCAGGACTGAGAAAACATGGATGGCTATCTCATATGCTGCATAGTTAAGTAAATAAGGTCAGTTATTTTCAATGTATGTAGGTCAGTTGTTTTCAATGTATGTGTAGCTTTCAATTCCACTTACCTTTTGTTGTTGTCATCATTGTTGTTGTTTGTTTTTTGGAAGAAGGTCTTGTTTGCCTGGAAGCTCATTTATACTTTTTTTCACCAAAACCAAGTAGCTCAATAAAACTTATTGCTATGCATCTGGTTTTGCCTTAAGGGAGAGCTTGTAGTCAGAATTCTGCATACAGTTCAAAGACTAGTACCTGGGAAGACACAAGATGTGATGCCCATTGGTTTTGGTGTGATAACATCTCAGCTATATTCAGGCCTGCCTCAGAAAACAGATCTTTTAGTCTGTGCTAATGAAAGAAATATGGATATCAAGATCATACTCTGAGATTAAATTTACAGTCAAGAATAGGGCCACACATGACAAAACAAGATCATAAAATTTACTGGGACCTGTGACTTCTATCACCAGAATATTTGAAAAAGGATATTTTGTCTAAGTATGTCATTGAAGCAGGATAAATGGATAATAATAATAATAATAAAAAAGTACCTGAAATGAATTGTAATAAACAACAGACCATTGTATTCCTCTACAACAAACTTTATGTGTTATTTTGCCTTCTGTTATGAAAAAATACATTGCACATTGCACATAACAATATACTATGTTCTAAGTTTTGCCACATGAGTGCACTGTTGAATAAAAACCATATTCCATCCGTGGTTTAAGTTACAAGGTGGGACTCCATTTCAAAGTAACCAGGATGTAATTGCTGGAGCAAAAGCAAACAAACTTTAGAAAATATGTAACAGCGATAAAATGGAGTTGCGCTGTAACCACATGCTGTATTAGTAACAGGAGCTGTGACCCACATATCAGAAAAGATATTGTTTAGAATAAACAGGGCTAATGCATTTAATACTTCATTGAGGCTTATTCTGCTTTCTCTCCATACCTCTGAATTTGGTATACAATTTTTGTGAAATGTCATCATATAGAATTATATCTTTTTTAACAGAAAAATAGTTGCAAAGGTAGATCTGCATGATCGTATCTTGTCTTCAAGACAGAACATTACACAAAACGAACCCCTCTGTCTTCATGCTATCACAAAGATGACAAGAAATTTTACAATTAGATTGTTATCCATAATGTCTGAGGTGGTTAGGGGAAAAGGCAAATGCCTTGTGGATAATGGTATACCATGAGGTAGAAATTGGAGATATGTTCCATATACAGTTCACAAAGGACAGTATGATCTTGTAAAGGAATAGAGAGACCTGTCAGACCTGACAGGTGTCCTTTACCTCTGAAATGAATGTTGGGTGAGGAAAACTTAGCAGATCACGGAGATCAAAATCAGGGATCTAAAGTTAAGTGTTTTATGTTTCAGTTTTAGTTCAGTTTTATGTCAACCGTGAAAGCATCTACAAATTCCACACACAGCCACTGACAATGTGAGTATTTAATCTCTTTCTGGAACTTGATTTGGGTTTGATAGTGTGCCTTAACCTTATACTTTGCCTTTACTTTTGCTCTCAAACTGAAACCAGTTTTATTTAGACCATAAAGGAACAGCCAGTGGCTACAAATACTATGCAGAGTAAGATGAACTACTGGGCAAAATCCAACAGGTTTAACTCCTTGCATTACCTGTGGCCATTGCCTATATTTTAGAAGAGATTGTGTGTTCATTCTCAGAGATTTATATGTATTTCTCAGAAGACATATAAAATAACAAAAAAATTACTCTAACTCTCCTAAATCCAAAGGCCCTCTGGCTCAAATTGTTGTCTCTCCCAACTTCTTCAAGCAGACTATAGTATTGTTGTAAAAACCGATATCATCATTCCACTGCCCTCAGAATCATTTAGTTGCAGTTTTCCGTTCAGCAGAGTATGTTAGCCTGTCTGCTATTCAGCTGCTGATGTTCACAAACCTGGAAAAGAAGTTTCAGCTGAGCTTCCTACTTCCATTCCCTCAGCGAACTCGATCATTTTCCAGCAGGTTCAAAAGTTGTTGGAGAGGAAAGACAGGACAGTGTAACTGTATAAGCTTCAATTCCTTGGAAAATCTTGAGCACTGTACATTTTTACTCCTGTCTCTGTAATTGTGCAACACAAGAAAGACAACCACAAAAGTGCTTCATACGGAGTTAATCTTTAATTTTTGTGGAAGGTTTTGCAGTTATACTTTAATATGTCTAATTGCAGAGCTGAAACTTGTTTTTCATTACTCTGGTAGTACAGAAATGACAGTTATTTCCCTTTCCCATTACTGAAGAGTGAAGAAAAAAAAATAAATTTCAGTAGCAGAGAGCTTTTAGGAGAGACTGGATATGGACATTGAAGTGTACAGAGAGGCAGTGTTTAGGTGTCTGTAGCATTTTCTCCATCCAGTGCCTTTTCAGTTCTTTTACAATCACTAACTGTAAAGACCATGTTCTACAGTATTTGAGAAGACATATCATAGACCAGGGCTAAAACTGAAGTCACCCAGATACGAATGTCTGCTTCTGACAGGCAAAAGCAAACTCCTCAGAATATGTTCACATTATCAGTAGTTTTACAGTGTGCATTGTGCGTCACTATGCCTGGTGGGTGGTGTAACAAAGGTCGGTCAAGCAAAAGAAGCTGTGGCAGGGCTTAGCTACCTTGAACACACATACAAGACAACACTTGTATCCTACTATACCGGTCCCTCAACAAAGAAGAGTGGAAAGACTGGGCAATACTTGAAAAGTATAAATTAAATGGATGATCTGTATTTCTGGATAACTGCAAATACTGATGCTTATTCTAGAAGGTTTTCATAAAAGTGGTAGGAATCCACCAGTGAAATTTGATTAAAATTTAAGTCTTCAGTCTCATCCAACCACATCTCTTCTTTATGTTGGTTTTGACTCTACATTCAAAGAAAAAACATTATTTCCAAATAGGAGATTAAAAAAAGGCAGAGTAAACAAATCAATCTATATAAATAATTAATCTTTTTCTTAATATTAATTTCATAGTATCCCAGGATAGTTGATTTTTAAACAGACCTCTGGAGGTCTTTTGCCTTCATGCTCAAAGCAGGGCCAACTAGAACAGCTTGCCCAGGGCCTTTTTCAGTTTGGTTTTGAGTATCTTCAAGTATGGAGGCTCCACAACCTCTCCAGACTTTCATTGAAAATCCCCATTGAAATCATGACAGCTAAAGAGAAAGTTATCTGGTTTTAAAGAAATAGCATGGCCTCTCTTTGTGCAATTTTTAATATGAAAACATAAACAGCTGGAATGTTCCTTTACACTGTGTCACTCCCACTCTTTTGAAGTTAACCATACCCTGCTTTGGATTAGAAGAGCTAAAGCCAAAGTTAATGTAACTCAATTTTGTATGTAAGAAAGAGAAGCTACTGTAGTCCAAGGACATATCCTGACAGCCTACATGTTGTTCTCTGTGTGCAGTGAAAGCACATGACTTAGAATGCTGCTGGGTATTGCAGCATATTACTATGCCGTGGACCACTTTTCTTGAACCCCTTCTGTGGACCTATGCATTCCCTAGCAAGTGAAGAGGGCACATCTTTTGTGATCTCAGGTTCAAAAGACATCTGTCTATTATTCCTAGAAGCACCAAACATTATGTAAGCCATAATGAGTAAAGAATAACTGCAGCAACATTTAGTGCAAGAACTCTAGACTTTGAGAAATGTTAAAAAGGAGTAAAATGTCAGTGGAGCAGACATAACTTCTGTTTATACAGCACCATTTTTTAATATAGTGTGTGTGCTTTTAAAAGATGAGGTTTCTAAAAAAAATGGTAAACTTCAGGAGTGGTCAGCATAGACATTACCAAGTCATTGGTCTTCTGTTGTATATAGAAACACATGGAGGTTTAAATAAATGCCTGCTCTTTTGAGTAGTGGACAGCTTCACTGCACAGTAGAACAGAATTATTTAGTGACAATTTGGAAGTACTGGGAGCAGTAGATAGGCTACAGCAGACCCAGTCCTATAAATGTCTTTGGCATGCCATCTAAACAGGATGTGAAGTATGATACGATAGACTGTTACATGCTCATGTTAAAATATTCTGAGAATATTAAAAATGCCTACAGTTTCCAAGAAGAAAAAAATGTATCAGGAGATTGCCATGTCAGTTTGTCTCGGTAACCTGCTAAATATAATCAGTTTGGCATCCTAATGCATCTGGGACAGAAAGACCTGGATGTAAAGAAAAGGAGGAACTTCTCATCAAAATTTTAACATAATGAAAATATAATCTGTATTTCTGAACAGTAAGTCACTAGATTTTAGACCATAAACTTTGTATTCAAATCTATAGCAAGCATTTTTGACCTGACATCTTCAAAATATGAAAATGCTATATTTCACGTCAGTCTTAATGTTTTCAATCACTTTCATTGAAAACATTTTGTATAGCCTTTCTTTAGAACATTACTACTTGTGATCAAACTTTTCCCCAGTGTAAATCTGGCAATACAATGTAGTCAAAATTAGAAATAACCTTTTATTTCTGATCTTTTTTCTGCTATGTTTCAGTTTTGTTCCAGGTTTAGAGACCTGAGTTAGGTCTCCTGCAAATTGTTTGCAAACCAGCTGGCTGATAAAATGCAGTTGCTGGTATTTAGTGAATGCTCAATGTTATTCATGCAATAGCATGTGGTACCAGGAAACCATTCCTTCCTCTCAATGCTGCAAATATTGACTTTTTGCAGATGAATACCCTTTTACCTTAAAAAGAAAAAAAATCCAAACAAACCAGTTTAGGTAGTTGTTTTCCTTATGACTTTCCATGCCAATAATCGTACTAAAACTAATTTTATAGTTATTTTGCTGACATTTTTCTTAATATGACTGTTTTCTAAAGGCTATTTCTTTTCGAGATAATTTACTATGAGACACTAATTCGAATTAAAAGAAAGATTTGAAGATATATCCAATGATGGACTGGACCTAGGATTGTAATTTATAGGGGTACAGTTATTAGGGGGTCCACAACTGATGAATTACATCCAATTTAATGGTGACACTAGGAAAATTTAAAGCAATACAAAACCAAACACACAAGGAAGAAGAGTGAGAGCCAGAGTGACAGAGAAAGAAGAAGGGAAATATAGGAGCAGAGAAAGAAATGGGGTGTGGAGGCTGAGAGAGACAGAGAATGGGAAAAGTTTCCTAGTGGTCAGACAGGAAAAGATGGGGGGGCTCGCCAGATCAGTGTCCTCTCTTGGTTCCATCTCCAGTGGAGCAGATGGTCCTCCCAGTAATATATTTTCCATGATAAGTCAGTCTTCCTCTTTAGGGCCTGGACCATTTTAATGCTGTTTTTTAAAGGAAGCACACAGTGGTCAGGAAAGGTGCTGCACAGCTAGTTCATCGCTGACCTTTCCGACAACAGTAAACTTTGGAACACAATAAATTAAAACCACTATTTATTGTTGAAGACCACTACCATTCTGGATTTAGAAAGACTCTTCAGGTCCAATAATGTTGGATGACATAGTCAATTAAAGTTTAAACAACAGTAAAGTTTAAATCAAACTGTAAAGGCTAAGACAGAAGGTTAGCTGCAATGTGGATTCATCCTCAGTATTTGTATGGCTTATTCCACCCAGATTATATCAATTATTTTAAGACTGTTTCTCTTTGTGGCTGCTGATTGCATATGCTATTGTTCAGCTATTTTACAGTAGTGTTGATGTAGTACATTATAATGTTCATGTGGTTTGTCATTCACAACAAAACAAGACGTTCTGCATTGTTGTGCTTGCAAGGACCACAAATACTTCACTTAAACCTAGGATGTCACCTCATGGTCCAGTCTGATACAGCCTGTAAGGACAATTCATGTGACAAACAGTCTACATCTTGCAACCTGGATCCTTCTGCTCCTTACCAAAACATGCAGCTGCTGCACTGTCATCAGATCTTGACCTAGTGTAGCCCCTGAACAACTGTATTAAAAGCAAATAAAGCACTTTTGCTGCATCATGCATATCTCATTGCATTTGTCATTGTTGTGGTTTAACTTGGTGGGTAACTAAACACCAAACAGCTTCTTTCTCACTTCCCCCCTCCCTCCGTGGAACTGAGGAGAAGATGGTAGAAATATTAAAGTAAAATTTGTGAGTTGAGATGCAGGCAGTTTAATAGACAGAAATGGAGGGGAGATCATCATCCTTCTCATGAGTTAAAATACACAAAAAAAGTGATGCAATTGTTTGCTACCCACTGACTGAGGCCCAGCCAGTTCATGAAGAGAGGTCCCAGACCAGCTTTCCCCTAGCTTTTATACAACAAGTGTGATGCCATATGGCCTATAACATCCCTTTGGTCAGTTACTGTCAGCTGCTTTGGCTGTGTCACCTCCCATCTCCTTGTGCACCCCCAGCCTACTCAATGGTGGGGTGGGGTGGCAGGCAGAAAAGGCCTTGATGCTGTGTAAACACTGCTTAGCAACAACTTAGCAAGTCACTGTGTTGTTAACATTATTCTCCTGCTGAATCCAAACACAGCACTGTACCAGGTACTAGGAAGAAAGTTAACTTTATCGCAGCTGCAACCAGGACAATACCTGCTCTTTACCCCATACCATTTACATCATGTAAAGGTCCCACATTTTCCAGTACATCTTGTTCTGTCTTTTGATATATACACATAGATAGTATTCCCTCAGTCTGTGGGCCATCCATCTAAAATGTGTGTTGGGTTCATTTAATCCATGACTTTGGGCTCCGTATGTCATAGTAATTATTCAGAACACAGAGATGGAGTGGCAGTGGATTGTTGAAAGCCAAAGCCAGTTCAGAAGCACTTCTCTGGTTCTGTCATTGCTGTGCTTTGCCCAGTTTCATCAAAATGCGTTCCTCATTAGTCTAGTAAATCTTTACAGTAATACCATTGATCAGGCCTATAGCAACTATAGTAGGGGTGACATACGGTAATTTATTGCATTTGACACAGACCCACCTGACAGCCTTGTCTCGAAATTGGAGATGTATGGAACTGGGGAATGAAACAATCAATGGATGAGAAATTGGCTGGATAGTTGCACTCGAAGAGCTTAATACCCAAGTGGAGAATGGTGACAAGTGGTCACGAGCATGATCAGCAGGTTGAGAGAGGTGATCCCGTCCCTCTACTCTGCTCTTGTGAGACCACACCTGCTGTGCTGCATCCAGCTCTGCAGCCCCCAAACACAAGAGGGACATGGACCTGCTCGAGTGTGTCCAGAGGAGGCCACAAATATAATCAGGGGGCTAGAGCACCTATGCTATGCAAAAAGACCAAAGGGAGTTGGGCTTGTTCAGCCTGGAGAAGGCTCTGGGGAGTCCTTATAGTAGTCTTATACCTAAAGGGGACCTTGGAGAAATGTGGAGAGGGACTCTGTATGAAAGCAAGTAGTGACAGAAAAAGGGGCAATGATTTTAAACTGAAAGAGGGTAGATTTAGACTACATACATTAGGAAGAAGTTGTTCACAGTTGCACAGATTGCCCAGAGAAGCTGTGGCTGCCCCATCCCTGGAAGTGTTCAAGACCAGGCTGGACAGGGCTTGGAGAAACCTGGTCTAGTGGAAGGTGTTCCTGACAATGACAGTGTGGTTGAAACCAGATTATCTTTGAAGTTGCATCCAACTCAAGCCATTCTGTGGTTCTATATAGCAATTAACATGATGCAATTCAGATCGTTGGCTGTTCTTACCCGGAACCAAATCCCCTTGAGGTACACACTGGACTTCCCCATCTTCCTGCATTACCCACCAAGTGCATGCAGGTCCTTGAGCAGACGGATTTGCCTTTGTCTGAAGCAGGAATAACACAGACTGGTTCCCCAGCTGATTCTTTATGTGTGCTGCAGGAACTTTATCTCCTTCTATAGAATGCAATAGTTTTGACTGGGCAGAGCTAGTTTGATTGGCAGATCCCCTGGTGTTGATTAATAAGGCAGCTTTTGCTGGATGTACTCCAGTGTTTGAAAGCCCCATCACTCTTTTTGAATGAGCTGACTTCTGCTTTCAGTATTTGTTTCTCTGCATAGTAGCAACTTACACTGGCACAAGTTGGTTCTGTTGTTCAGCTGCAGTGCCTGTCACTGGGGTTAGAATAGCTGCAGTGCCTGTTATTTTGTCATCAGATCCAGAAACCTTCTCCTCATCCTGAGGGTGCTGAATAGTGTTGAACAAGACTTGGTAGGCATTGGACAAGCCCCAGTACATTGCAGTGATTTGTGTCTCTCAGTGGGAATTGCCAGGATAACAGCATACTTCTTCCAAGTAGTTTGCTAGTTTTCTCTGGGTGCTGCACTTCCTCAGGGTAAAATTCCAAAACATTGGAAGTGACTGCTGTCCTAAGCACTTGCTCATATTATCCCACATTTAACATGCTGAGATCGGATTTGTCATTATTTCAACCTTTTGTGCCCCACGTTGGGTGTCAATGTGCTACGTAGCAGATAGCTAAACACCAGAAAACTGCTTGATCACTCCTCCACTCCCCAGTGGAATAGGGGAGAGAATTGTGAAGAAAAACCTAAACCCAAAACTGTGGGTTGAGATAAAGACAGTGTAATAGGACAGAAATGGAAGGAAAAATAATAATAATAATGGTGATACAGTAATTGCAGCATGCAAAATAAGCGATGCACAATGCAATTGCTTACTACCTACTGACTGGGGCAGTTCATGAGCAGAGGCTGCTGAACAGCTTTTCCATTAGTTACACACTAAGCATGATGCCATATGATATGGAATCTCTTTGACCAGTTGGGCTCAGCTGTCCTGACTGTGTCTCCTCTCAGCTTCTTGTACCCACAGCCTCCTTACTGGTGAGGCGTCATGAGAAGCTAAAAAATCCTTGACTCAGTGTAAATGCTGCCTAGCAATAGCTTAAACATTGGTGTGGCATTAACATTATTCTCTTGCTAAATCCAAACCACAGCACTATACCTGGTACTAGGAAGAAAATCAACCTATCAGACACAAAACCAGGAAGGTCCTGTACTGAAATGACAGTCTCATTCCATGCCATTTAGAATTCTTCCCAAACTTTTCAGGCAGCTTGAGTAACAGCCAAAACCTTGAGTTTTCAAAGTTTCAAATTGCTTTGTCATTAAATGTATCCTTTGACTAAATATTTCTACAGACCTGGTATACAACCAATGACCAGTGAGGGCTTTAATGAAATAAGAGACAATTTTCCCCAAATTCACAAACAAAACACAGGTTAAATATAGAACTTCATTGACCTAGGACACAAGTTCTAGATACAAGCAGTATCTGCTTGATTTTAAGAAAAGTCTGGAAGAAAAAAAAAAAAAGAAAGATTTGCGTTGTTTCAGTGAGGTAAATGAAAATATGATTCACTCCTTTGAAAATGCAAGGCTTGTATAATAAACCAACTCTAGTGCATATGAATGGAGATGACCGGTGAGTCAAGGGTTAGGAATGTACATAGGTAGATAAAGCCAGCTCAATATGCCAAATATGAGAATGAAATAGCTAGTTTTTGTATGATAAAAGGCATCGTCTGGGCTTTATGGGGAAAAAAATAATAGAGCACATCCACTTTAAGCAAGTTCAGTTATGTCAGAAGCAGTCCAACCATAGCTGTTGTTGCAATGCCTGCAAAGCCCACTTGATAGCTGGGCAAATTTCAAGCAGTTAACTTGCTGCAAACTCGCTGCAACTGAAATTACACTCCTAACTTTAATATGTCTATACTACCATAAGCCAAGCGTCTGCTTTGGAATCAGCCTTGGCAGAAATGGCAGTTAGCAAGAACAGTATCAAGAACATAAAATATCAGAATGGTATTTATGACTATATTCAGGCAGATTCAGAACTAATGGCTAAAATTTGCATGCAGTTCCAGGAAAAGAAAGCTTCTGTGGCATCTTAGAGAAACAGATGGTTAAAAGCTTGTTCTTACCATTTCCAGCACTCCTGAAATGCTAGCAGCAGCTAGAGCCAGGAGAATATTGGTGTAGTAAGTGAATGTAGAAAACTAAAAGATTCGGTCCATGTCAGATGTTTATTTTACTTGGAGGTCTGGCTTCCTGCCATGCGTTCAGGCAATAAATTGGCTGTAACAGAGCTGCTTCTAGCATTCTGCTGAGTAGAAGTATCCCAGCAGAGACAATAAGAGGCAAAATAAGGTAAGCAAGAGCAGAAGATTACAGCAGGTTTTTAAACAGGCTTCAATTTAATGTTATTTTATCAGACTGCTTGTTAAGATTCTAACACAAAGTGATTTTTTTCTCAGCTGACTTTAGAGTTTTCTTCTAAAATCTCTTCATTAGACTAGTTCATGACTATTTTTATATATTCCTTGTCTAGTTTATAGATTTAATAGCATCTGTCTGATTTGAAAAAGATGATAGCCTTATTATTTGTTAGCTAAAGGATGTGAAGTTCATTTTAATCCACTGTTAGATTTTAACAAACTTGGAGGAATTACTTATGTTCTTTGGAAGCAGAACTGTCAGCGGCAACTCAATGTATTCAACAGAAATATGACAGAAAAGAGTTCTGATCCTTTAGTAGTCTTAGAGATACCTTGTTATCAATGTACCAAGACAGTATGAGGTGCTATTTGGATCATATCACCATGGGAATGAACTCCAAAATTGTAAATCCTGTTTTAATGTACTGAATTTGATCTAATTTTTTGATCAGATGTATCTGTAGCTATATGAAAGAGAGAATGATGGTTAAGAACAAATTAGATTCTGAAGAGGGCAAGAGGAACTACACAACAGACTTTCTCTGCTGCCTTCATATAAATGAATTGATACAGTCTGTGTAGCAGGAAAAAATTTCAAACTCCCTCTGCTTTTACAGTGATCTTGTTGCCACTGACCACAAATGTGCTCAAGTATATCTGATTTCAGCAGCTGCAAGAGCTATAGCTTCAGTTTCCCGCTTCCCTTGTGCTTAGCTTAGATGTGAGACAAAAGAACAGACCCAAGTTTCCAAAACAAACAACATTGGAGTAGGTCTGCAGCCAAGAACAGTATCCAGCTGTTCCTAGCCATCTTCAAGCAGCATACACATTAAAGAAGAGGGAAATGAAGAAATGAGTATGAGAGAGATTAAAATAATGGAAGACAAACCAAACCAAACCAAACCAAAAAAACCACAAAAGAACAAAAACCAAACCAAACCAAAACAAAACCAAACAAACAAAAAACCAAAACCAAACCAAAACAGATAGGGAGAGGCAGACAATATTTAAAACTGAGTAAGAATGCAGAAAGTGGGAGTAGTGACATGAGAGAAAAGGCTTATTGAAATGGGACTCAGACTTAAGGGACATGTGAGGAAATTCAACCTATGGGAACTTTTGTTATTTCTTGTAGAGAGCCTTTTTTGTTCTGGAGAGCTAACAGAGGTGAAATTCTACCACAGACTTTTCCATTTTCTATTTGTTCAAACAAGCAGAAATACTTAAGTACATTCCTTTGGATATCAAGATTACCTGTATAAATTTCTCCTTAGAAAACTTCCTAAGATAAGGTTCTGAAAATTTCTTTAAACTGGCCTTCCCTCTTCAGGAATTCTTGAGGGTCTTGTCTTGCAATCGTCCTTCTTTTCTTGCAGTGGTGGGTGTAAATAGCATGGATGCAAGACTCTGGATCTAGGTTGTCATGGTATGACACTGGTTCTCAAAAGCCTGCAAAACCATTTCATTAAGCATTTAGCACTAACTCAACATACATTGGCATTAATAGCTGCAGTATATGAAGGGCAAATCTAGCAGAAGACAATTCCCTGATGGCTTCACTGGGTATAAAAATCAGGAATTGAGACCTTCTGAAATTCTGACCAAGTGCAGCCAAACTCAAGTTGCACTTATTTTAGTAGGAATGTTCTGTAATGTTTTCCACTTGTATTCAGTAGGAATGTTCTGTAAGGGGTTAAATGTCTTGTTTTGAGGGTCCTAATTCTAACAAGGTCTTGATGCTTCCTGAATGCTGAACCTAACACACTAACACCTCTCAAGAGTCAAGCTGTTATTAGTGCCCCACACTCTGCAGTGCCTGATTTTGTTACATGTTTGCAGAAGGAAGGTCACAGTTAGGGCTTTGTGGAAAACTACAGAGGGTGCTCTATTTTGCTTAACATGCTCAGTGATGAAGCAATTTCAGCAAGATGAAGAAGACCCAGCCTTTACTTTCTACCTCTGACTACAAGTTATCAGACATTTAGACACGCTAGTGTTTTCTAGTAAATGTTTCACTTTTCAGTAGCCTAATTGAATTTTTAGTTACAACTAAGGAGCCAAAAAGAGTGAGAAAGTGCCTTAGATAGCCTTTGTCCTTTAGTAACAGGAAAGTTGCCAGGGACAGAATTCTTTCATTTCTACCTTTTCACATAAATATTTAAAGTGGAATTCTGCCATCAGTGAAATGAAACTCAACCAGAAGACAGAACCCCCTCCCCCACATGATTCAGTGTCAGAACCATGATGTCTCTGGCCTAACTGACATTTAGTTGTACTGTGCAAAGCTGCATGGGGCTAAAATTACACACATCTTTGCTTGGTTCATTCCCCAGGGAACCAGACAAAATGAAGCTCCTGGGGTTTTTCTGTCTGCGTTTGACATAAACTGTTGTCATACGCAGGAGAGTGTCACACTCAGGAGAGTGTGCAGGTGGGAGAATTCCAGTTTCCTTTTCTTCAAACCCAATTAAGATCCTTAGCTTTTCTGAAATGCAGTTATTTAAGCTGTGTTTCAGAATATCTCGCTCGTTAGCTGCTTATGTGGTTCCTCAATTAATGTAGTTTCCATTCCTAAACACCAGCACTTCTTTAGGGTACTAGATTAGGTAATGCTTTATTCCCTTTTGTTCATCTAGCCTTTGAAAACTGAAAAACATTCCCTTTTTTGTAAATATAGTCACAAATACAACATTATTTTAAGAGATGCAAAGCACACCGAAGTCAAATTGTTGAACTGAAATTAAAGATTGAACATTTGAAAACATGAATAGTTGCTAATGGCAGGAGATTAACTTTTTTCTCTAATAACTTATGATATGCGCTAATACTTTTAAGATACTCCTCAGATTTCCAATCTCCAGACCTCATTCTAATGGTAACATTTCCTGAACCTTGGTTTAAGATTGCAGTATGGCTACGTGCCTTTACTGAGTGTCAGATTATGCTGGGTTGAAGTTATCATAATTTTCAATCACTTACATATGCTTTGATAATAATCTCTAACTATATTCTGAAGAACAAAAAGAATATGATTTTCAATTCAGCTTGCAAAGTGTAGCTTTCTTCCTTGATTGAGAAGCACAAATAAATTCACTTGAAGTCAAATGAAGAGCCTGTATTTTATCTAAGAGGAAGTATTTAAAAATACATTTCTTCAACACAACCACATCCATGATGACCTGCATCTTTGTGGAAGTATAGGTAGGTAACTGATTTACTTTAACTGGAAATACATTGGTTTTGCCTTGGAAGACATAGGCTTTGGTCATGCAAACAGTCAAACGTATATTGAGCTTATCCTGCTTCTTTTAACAGCTACATATCAAAATAGATTTATATACGCAAGTATGCTCTTTGTGAACATGTTTTGCAATCAAAACATGAAGTATTTTGACAAGTTCTAACTCCTGCTTTAGGGCTGAAAAGTGAAGCAACTCGAATTATCAGGATTTCTCGAGTGTTCTTGCAATGCTGCTCCGCTCTGGTCGCAGAAAGCCGTATGAAGTGTTGTTGCATGGAAGGAAGTGTGTTATGGGGAAATCTCTGCTGGGAACTGTGAAAACAGCTTCCAGAAAGCCAGGTAACTTTTCTGAGTGAAAATTGTGTTTGTAATATTGGAAAGACAATTGCAACCCAAGGCAGAATGCAACCACATTAAGTATCTGGAACAGCTTATCTTTAATAAGGTAAAAATTAAAAATATCTAGAATTATTTATATTTTTCACACATCAAATTCAGACAAGTAATTCCTAAAGTACCTCTCTACCTCGCTGGACAAGAGTGAATGACATAGCAGGCCTGCCTACCGTTTTATTTTGGGCACTGTACTGGGTTTTGTGATTCTACCTGGAAGTAGAATTCTTACACTGTAACTGGTATAACAAGTTTTAGAAGGTTTTGCTTTATCGATTATTGTAGTTGCCCGGTTGCTTTTTGGAACAATCCCCCTTTTTCTGGAAGCCTTTTAGCCTTTGTTATCAAGTTATTCAAAGGCCTTTGAAGATCTTTGCCCAGAAGTACATGAGCTATGCACGTGCTGAAGGTCCAACACAGGATATGTCAGACCTGCCACTTCTGGAGGGTATGACTTGGGCTGCCAGGGTGTGCATCATCCATCTCTTTTGTTGGCTGGATGTGCAGAATTTCTGCTCAACCTAAGCAGGGTGGAAAGAAAGCTTCTTGGAAACAACTTTGTTTCTTTCAAAATGTCTGCTTAAATACAGATGTTTCAAAGGGGTTACCTCAATATAAACTGAGTAACAAAGTTTTTGGTGAAGCCCAGCATTCCCAGAATGTTATGTCTGCTGGTGCATTTTGAGTATCCTGTTGTTTTATTTGGCTAATTGGTCTGGTGAAGAAAGGACTGTTTATCTCACAGCATACCCAGTGTGGTCTGTGTGGTCTGATAAATGTCTTAACTGAATATGAAAGTAGAAAACCTATTCCAGGAAAACAATATTTGGCCTAACATAATCAACATTGTGCCTTATAGCTATCCTGTAGGTGTCAGACCCCCAAGAATCTGGACTTAGATCCTTCTGGCATCCAGAATAGCACAATTGTGCTCAGTAGTGATAGGGAAGAGTTTCCCTGTAGACAACCTTTAGCTATGAAGACCTGTGTTTTTTTCAGTAAGAGTTATCAGGTCCCCAAAATAAATGCTACTATTTTAAGCAGCCATAAGCACTCTAACATAAAACTTTTGTCTGTATGTAGAACCAGTTTTCAAAATGCTAAACTGAGAGAGAAGTGACTACCTGTGACATAAAAGAAACTAGACTAGAAACAGTATGCTGCAAAGATACTTCTTGTTTCATCTCTTCTCTTCCTCAGAATGAAATCTTGTCACTTAACTCTGGGGTTTTTATGTTTCTCTGTGTGCAGGCTCCTGTGCGCAGCCTTGCTCTGGCTCTGGTTTCTCACAGGAATCTTTTCCCCACCGTAAGATAACTCATTCACTAGCCAGCTCCCAATTTTGAACCTCTCTCTTATGTTCAAATTACTCCCATCTCCATAATCTCTTTCACTACAGCTGTCTGGACATTGCCCACATCCCCTCACACACACCACCCCCACCCCCCCCATTCTTGCACTATTCCTCAAGCCCTTGGATTGGAAGCCATTTTGTCAAGCTGAATTTTTCACACATGTGAAATTCCCAAAAGGTTCAGCATACATCTCCTGTTCTCACTGACATAACCTTCCAAGAAAAGAAATCTATGCTTTCCTTCTTTACACCTCCATCAAGCCCCTCAAACAGCTGCTTCAGCCCGGTGTATTATTTCTACTGTGTTAGCTATACTGTTCATGGTTCGAGTCTACATAGATTGCCAAGCAAAGATTGCTGTGAAAATACACTTGATCTTTTTATATGGAATTTTACTGTTTTCCTGTTGCCAGTAAAATTAATTACATCTCATTTTTGATCAGCATTGTGTTTGCGAGAAACACTGAAATGCTATATCCTGACTGAAGATTCAAAAACAGTGCACTTCGACATAGACGAAGATGGTCACCATGAAATATCAACCAAGGATTCACAATCCCATGAAGGTAGTGTGCTTTTTATACCAAAACTCTCCAACTGTATGTGTAATATTATAGGATATTTTTTAATGTACTGTTATGTGAGCCCCTCACTACACGAAAGACATTGAGGTGCTAGAGTATGTCCAGAGAAGGGCAGAAAAGCTGATGAAGGGTCTAGAGAACACGAGTCTTATGAGAAGCAGCTGAGGGAACTGTGGCTGTTTAGCCTGGAGAAAAGGATGCTTATCACTCTTCACAACTACCTGAAAGGAGGTGGCAGTGAGGTGAGGTCAGTATCTTCTCACCAGTAGCAAGTGATAGAACAAGAGGAAATCAGCTCAAGGTGAACCAGGGGAGGTTTAAATTGGATATTAGGAAAAGTGTTGTCACCAAAAGGGTTGTCAAGCACTGGAACAGGCTACCCAGGGAAGTGGTAGAGTCACTGTCCCTGTAGATATTTGAGAGACATATAGATGCGGTGCTAGTGACATAGTCCAGTGGTAAACTTGGCAGTGCTGTGTTAATTGTTGGCCTAGGTGATCCTAAGGTCTTTTCCAACCTAAATGATTCTGTGATTCTACGTTTTCTGTAAACATAACATTATAGTGCATCTTCATGAATATCAATAATGATATAAGAAAATTTTTATTCCAGTTTACAGTATGTACAGTATTATCATTAATATACTTAGATGGTAGGAAGATTATTTTGTTCACTTCCATTTTAGTCAATGGGAGGTCTAGATACCATGGAGAGAATGAAAGCAAAGATAACCCTTAGAGACAGGGTCAAAATGGAAAAAAAAAAAAGCAACAAAAATCAACCAAAATTAGTGGAGATTTTTTAATTTTGGGCATTTTTTAATTTTGGGCATTATTATATGTTTCATGGGACTCTTATCTCAAGTGGGGCTTCTCTGACACTAAAAATGATATCATAAGTAACATCACAACATTAGTTGTTAGAGGGTATTCTTTTAGTAGATAAGAGGAAAATAAAAACAAATGCAATTATTCTAGAATTATACATTTTCCAGAGATGTGAAAGTGGGGAGAACAAAACCCAATAAACTGTATTTCTACCCAAAATACAGTAAAAAGATGAAATCTTTAAGATAGCCATTAAATTACTGAAACTTTATTTCTTACAAAACCCCAGCTTTCACAGGAATGAGAAGTCCATTATATAAGCTTCAGACAAAGACAGAGTAAGGCTTTTTTGATGTATTTATAAGCTAATGTTATTTTTATTCCATTAAATTGTGAATAATGGTAGCTGCACTGATAATATATTGAAGTGTGCTTTATATCTTTTGAAGTACACATTGGTATTGCTAATTTATGAACAGAATTGTATACATAGGTATACAATAGAAGCAATTTGTGAACAAATTCATGTTATGACAATCCTGATGTAGAAGATACTGATGTTCCTAGAGGAAAGGGAAAAAAAAAAGAAAATGCTATGTGATATTCTCATATATGTAAACACAATCACAGCAAACATATATTTATAACAATACAGTTCAGACAACTTCATACTAGGAACCACCTGTAACGTGCATGATTGTGATCTTGACCTGAAGTGAGTGATGTTTTGACAGATAGTGATTAAGGCTGATGTTGGAAAAGCCAGAAACCACCTGCTATTGCTGTGTGTTATTTTCCAGTCTTTTACCTTTCTTATTAGGGTCCTCACATCTGCTGACAAAGACTTTCAGGCTTCTCTTCAATAGCATTTTAGGCCTTGCATCTCATTACTGACTCCTGTTTTCTCAGGGGCATTCTCTTTTGCGAAAGATAATTATTCAATCGATACATTTATTTGCCTCAAAGTTCAGACTTTGGTGTATCTGTTCACAAGTCTAACTGCACAGTCTTCCAAGGTTATATGAATTCAGAAACCTGCAAGAAATGTAGTCTGATGCCAATTGCTATTACACAGTCTCTTTCAGATTATATTTTAAAATAATTCTTTAAATAGCTTACAGTGCTTTTAAATTTAAACAATTCCATATATTTATTAAATATCTTTTATTTTAGATATTGCATGGTTAAGCGTGTTTACAAGGAATGAACCAGCAGCTACTGGTAAGACTTCTGTTAGAATAAAAGGTATCATTCTCTTTATTAGGGTGTGGTATTGAAGAGGTGCTTGAGAGTTGGAAAAGCAATTTTTTTACATGTAAACTTTACATTAGAACTAATATTTTATACCAGAGTTTTAGGTCAGGTTGCTGGACAGCTCTAAAAATTAAAGAGCCATCTGTGTTCCATAATCAAAAAATCTTTGAAGTCACAAAATTTGCCTTAGCAAGTAATGGCTTGGACTGGAGACATTTGTATATGAGGAAATAGAATGTATACAAGCTAGAAAATCCAATTTTTTATTTATTTTTTGTTTTTAAGAAAATTGTGTGTGCTGTATTGCTGACCTATGGGTCTTAGCTAGCAATGACCTGTTGTAATAGGAGAGGAAAACCAAAATGAAATGGATGTGAAGGAAGAGGAAGTACATTCTTGGAATATTATGGAAGAGTAAGAAATTATTGGGAAAAACTAAAATATATTCATTCCAAGTGTTCTCCAATAGAAGAGAAATGTATTCCGATTTCAGCCGTAAAGGGCTGCTGTCATAGGTGAGAGCAAATACCTATCTGGTCCATTACTGTACCTTGAACAATGGCCAAATGGGGATTCCTAGGTTACAGTATAAGATATTGGTATCCTCCCAAATTCCAATGCTTCACATTTCAGGGACATCCACAAGCAAGAATTATTTTTTCTTTTTGTATTAGTTAATTTCAAAGCATTTTTTTTTTTGCATGAATCTGTAAAATCGGCTCTTAGACTCTGGTAAGTAATCACATAGGTGAAGTAATTCATCCAAAGGCCATCAGAGAGTGGAAGCATCACATATGAAATCATGGGAAGGTTCCTTCCTTTCTTTGCCATTCAGTGTCTGCCTGATAGACCACTTGTGATGTTTTGTAGAGGCGACAGGGAAAGTTAGACTTCTTCGGATTTACTCAAGCTAAACAAAGAATAGGCAAGTCACAGTAAATTCTACAGATAGAGAAAGCCAAGGATAGTTAGGACAAAACTTATATTGACGTGTGTCCCCGGTGAAATTGCTGGACTCTTGCATCTCTTCTGTTGCCACTCTTACATCTAAGTCAGAACACTCTCAACTTGGATATGAAATCTGTCTTGCCCAATGATGTGCCTCTTATATGCTACAGCTGAAGCTGGACAACTGTGGCTGAGGCAATTTAGTGATGTCACAAACCATAATAACAATGGCAGAATCTTAGACCATCTACATTCCACTACATTCATCTGAATACATATGTAAATTGAGTAAAATACACTAGGCTGGAGTGTGTATTGATTTTTAATAAGGAATTTTATGCTATTTTGATGCTGTAGTTGGCTCAGAAAAAACTCTTTCAGAAGATTTCCACAAAAACATTACAGTTGAATAAACTAGGGCAACAGAAATTATGGCCAGGATTAGAGCAGCTAAGATAAGCCAAGTGGGATGAATATGTTCTCCTGATTCTGAATGTCCTTCTAAGGCTAAAAAACACCCTTGGTAATATGAACAAAAAAAAAATCTCCTTAGCTGCAACTGTTCATTTATAAATACCCAACCTCTGTAAAGTTTGCATTCAGTTTCTACAGTGATGGACATACAGAGAACTGCTACTTCTTTTATATTTTTTGTCTGAAACAGTGCACCTAAGATACTTTCAAAAGCAGAAGATGTATTATTTGAAGTAAATCTGCAAGACAGTCAGGCAGTTGTAGCATCATTGCATAATTACTAATAATTATTGCATAATTATAAATAATAATATATTGCATAATTATTAATATATTTGTTACCAGTCCTATATGCATCAATGTAAACTGAACCTGAATATTGTCTCTTTACAAAATACTTTCAGCTCTGCTTCATTTTATAAAGTAATAAGTATTTTATTACAATATTCTCCTCTGTGTAAAACAGATTCTAAAAATGTGGTGATCCTCACTCAGAGATCAAAGCTCAATGAATTTGTCCTATTGTGCAAGGGTAAGAAGCATCTTTCTCTGAAGGTAAGTTTATTTCTTTTGTAACTTATGGTTGCTCTTTCTTACTATAGGACAATTTCTCCCACAGACCTTTTCAAATTAATTTTCATTTTCTTGCCATCTTCCACATTTCACAGCTTCTGACTAACTCCATCTATACTTCCTGGGGAAAAAAAATCCTATTTTTCCAATAACCTATTTTACTGGGTTAAGTAGCTGACTACTATCACTAGATGACAGTTAGTGATATTGGTTCCAGTGTCTGTGGAGGGACAGGAGGCTTCTCAACCAGAAAACATGTAAGAAATCAAAGTGGAGGAAGGAGGATGAATACTGTAGTTGAAAGAGTTAAGTTTAAGAGGGGAAATAGGTTTCTCTCTGTCAACCTGAATTACAAGATAAGGAATGTGATTAAAAGAAAATACAGCTGAATGTAGTATCCTGTTCTAAACATTTACCATATGTTGTCAGAGCATTCTCATTTTCTCCAGTTTTGTGAAAGTTTGCTTATGTTAGGAAGAGCAGGCAAGGATAGCTTTCCATATTGGAGGGTTATAGCCTTTATTAAAATCTCTCTGAGTAAGGATACTGTGCCAGAATATACCCTCTAAACCAGGGCAAAGGTCTTAGAAGCTCTGTTTACACAGGTTATGTTGAGATAAAGAATGACCCTTCATCTAATGTTGGATATATATGGTGGTGTAAATCATCGAGTGTTTCCTCAAATTAATTCCTATTATCCCATTGGGATTTTCCTTTCTGTCCTAGATAAGGCAATCCTTTTAAAAGAATTTTTGTACTTCAGAGACTACATTTTCATAAATTAATTGTTTAAAAGGTGTTTGCCAAAACAAGGAAAGAACTAAGAGTTGGGCCCTAACGGTTTTTACTTCACAACCATGTATTTTAAAGTACTGGTTATACCACACTATGTTTCTTTACATGATTAAACACAGTTCTTATCTGGAAATTAAGACAGACATATTTAACGTCTCCAAATATGTAAAAACCTTTGAAAGATCATGGACTTTTCTTTTTCCAGCAGAATACGATTAATTTTCTTAATCTCAGAAGGAATTCTGGTGTGGAAGATGTCTCCTTATCTCTGAAAAAAATTCTCTATTTGGTATTACAACATGGTTCAGTCTTCGCTGCACTGCAAAATGAATTTGGGCATTAGGCAGTCTGAAGTACTGTCTTTGGTATTTGCTTTCATCCCACTCAGTTTTGCATTACAAATGGTAAAAGAAGGATATATTCATGGATGAGTTTTGAGAATTTGACAGTTTATTAATCTTGGCTAATTTGAATTTAATCATTAACAGAGGGTTGTTTTTTTTTTTTAAAAAAAAAGAATGCTCTTCAGAATAAATAAGATATTCAGTGGATTAGAAGAGCTAAATATGAAGGCAAAATTACTAATCAGGGTGGTTGTAAACACAGGTCTTAAAAGCATGCAGTTCAGAGCCAGATTATCCTTCAGTGGGAATATGCAACATGAAAACATGCAGCCATGAAAATCCCGAAGATCCTGACGTCAAACAGGTATCTGATTATGATCAAACATGTAAAAATGTGTGTCCGAGACTGTGTGTATGCAAATATAGGTTTGTAAGAAGTACAGCTAAATGCATGCTGCTGTTACTCATGAAGTGACAAATTGTTTGCTTTCTAACTTCAGCTGGTCTGTAGTATTTTCCTCAAAAGAAAGAGAATAAGAAGTTTTCTTTACTTTTGACTTGGCTTGAATGTATGAGTGCATCCTTTCATGTACAGGAAAAATAGCTGACTTTCAATCAAAACATGAAAGACAGAAATGTTTCCTGTAGTATTATGCTCATAGAAAATAAGGAAAATACAAAATAGTTTTCACCTGGTACAAATTCTTAGATGAGATGTAGAAAATCTGAATGAGTGTATTAGCAGGTCTAGAAAAGTCAGATTACAAAACCAATGATATTTTAAAGAAATAGTGAACCCTTTGTCAAAAACTACTGAGAAGTAATAAAACCATTAAAAATATGTATGTAATTTAATATAAATAGGAAATTAAAAGTAAACAGTTCCTGAAATACTATCAAACTGAATTCTTCATCAGTAGATTATTATAAACCAGGATTAATGCACTCTATATAGAAATACAGGTAGCCAGGTGGTTTCTTAATATATTTTTGTGACCAAAGCTTGATTTTGTTGGCTCTTTTCTAGAGCCAGTGATAAAATATTGTGAACACAGTAAGTATTTTACAGAACAGGTAAGTACTTTACTTGTTCTATAAGACACCTTAGACAGACAATATAACCTGGAGAAAATGAAAACCTAAGGACATATAATTAATTAATAGTAGTCCAGGGAACTCGCTGCTCAAGGGATTGAAAAGACAGTCTTTGCAATTTCACTGAGCAAAATTAAAGCTATCTAGGATCAGGTAGATTTCAGAACTAGCAAACGTGAAACTCTGAAAACCTGAAGTTCCCAGCCCAGCATTTCTAACATGTCTAAAATTTTTCCAGAATCAGAAAAGAACTCTGGTAATCTGAAACTACAAGAGATTTCTTGTTTGAAGTCATTCTGAAATGGTCTTTCAAGGAATGAGCTACAGTACTGTATATTTGTTCAATAATTAATGAAAAAATCTTCTCCTTCCTGGGCCTGAAGAATCCCTGTCAGTCCTTCAGTTTAAGTTCCTGCTGAGGAACTTAATGTTCCTTGGCTCTACATGCAAGGAGAAAACAGAGCAGCTTAGGAAATTTATAAGGCAACTTCAAGTTCTAGTCCTTCTGTGATATAAACTATCACAGTCATATTGTATTCTTCATACTCTTTTACAAAGGAGAAGGTGTGTCATTTTTCTGTGGAGCTGTTCATATGGAAAGAATTAGTGTTTGATGGCTGCAAGTTTGGGGAACAGCTGGAAAGAATATATGCAATGGTTACCTGTAGAGACCTATTCATCACTCTGGGTTTCTAAATAGATAATTAAAATGAAAAAATGATTCTGAGAACCTGTTCATTAGCTAACAAGACAGACAGTGATGTAATTGTTATGGTCTCTTGCTGATAGCTTCAAGTAGAATTTAAACAAATATTACTCATTTGTGTGAGGAGAAACCAGCAGCCTGCACTTGAACCACATCCAGTTAAGACAAGAGCCATAACCATAATCTGGTCTGAACCATGAGATTCTTAATAAACCTTCTGGAGTGAGTACACTGAACAGGAAATAATATCTGGTGTGATGTATTAAGCTTCCACTGTCCTTAGGACAAAAAACTGTGGGAATAATCTCATGGCCAATGACAAAACTATGAGGTGCTGCAATGTGATATTGAGTCTGCTAGCTTTTCACAGTAAGTCTTAAAGAGAGGCATTTTCTTTTTACTGGAAGGCTGCCAGTAGTATTACCAGAAACACAAGAATCTGTGGAGCCTGCTGTTCCACCAGCAGGAAGAGTTGCATACAGTGCTGTAAATTTCTATTACTGTAAGCAAGGCTTATGGAGGCAGAGTTCACAATCAATATTTATTGAAAGTTCTTTTAGCAATTAGGCTGGTATTAACACAATAAAATAATAACAGCTTCTAACAGCAAATAATATTTTATAATAACATGTTATTCTGATAGGGGATCAAACATTAAGGAAGGTAACACAGACCACAGCCAATATCTATTGCAACACTATGTTGGTAAGAGTGGAAAACTCTTTGCATCATACATGCAGTTACTGCCTCAGGCAGTGTACATGCTTGTGGTCACCCATCTGCAGAGGCCAACACCAGTTGGCCAACACCAACACTCAGGAGCAGGCTCACATTTACTTATAATGGTAATTATTTTAACTCTATAATTGAGCATGGATATCATAATTAATATCATACAAGCAAATGCAGCTAACCACACAACAGGATGAATTAAGAGATACAGAACAGTATTTCCCTTTATCTACACAACAGAAAAGGTTTTTACAACTCTCTCCCTACAATATGTTGCCAAGGATGGGATGTTTCCCACCCCTTGTACATAATTCTTCCACTAGCCAATACAGTCTCCTTAAGCACAAGTAAGGTTACATTTATAAACATTGTCACTGGATGTAGGCTGCACATGATGCTGAAGTACAGTTTTACTTAGCATTCACTGTTGACATTGATGACTTGATTTGACCTGGAGTTCTCAACTAGACTGGTACTGCTCCCGGCCCTTCTTTCTTCTTTTAGGCTGTCTCACAAATCAGCTGTTTCCTTAGAAGTCTGGACCAAAATTGTGCAACCATGTAGTAGCAGTGGTGGGCCTGTATCCTTGGGACACAGGCAGCTAAATAGATTGTAAGAGGAGGGAGTACAGGGGGCAAAATAGTGGAGGAGGGAATTGCTAAGGGAAGTTGATCACATTCTCTGTTGTTATATGTAGTAATAGGTTTTAAGCTTCTTATTTTACCATTTGCATTAATTACATTCCAGAAGTGGAGGGTTTAGCCATTGTATATTGGTTATCAGAGAAATACACATCTACTTCAGTACATACATGTACTATCTCCCTTCAGTGTTATTTCTGTTCTGGTTCAACCATAATATTTTACTGTTCATGATACCTTATCACATTCAGTCCTTGTATCTGTATACTTAACCCTCTCAGCTCTTATTAAGTACAAGTAGCACTCAGTTTTCCTTCAGTTTCAAACCTTCTTTCCTCTTTCCTTCCTCTGTTGATTCCGCCTAAATTCCTTCTCAACTTGGAACATTTTCTGAAAAGACTATGGAAGTCAATAATTCTATCACTAGATCTGGCTGGTTTTCCCCATGTTTTTCCTTTGTGGATAACACAGCATTATTAGGTTATGATAGGTGGATACAATTTTCCCAAAACTTTGACTGGAATTCCCCAGCCTGGGTAGACTGAGGTCTGAAAGGCAGCAACTCGCAAACCTCCATTCAGAGCTCTAACAGTTTTTATTCGGGGGTCCTCTTTAGTTTGCTGAATAGTTAGTTGAAGCCAGACAGACAAATTAAGTCAACAGTTAGCTATATAGTCATGAAAGATCCTTATACGACAGGGTGACAGCATTGGTGGGTAAGGGAAGAGTGACTGAAGTCATCTAGCTAGACTTGTGCAAAGCATTTGACACTGTCTCACACGACATCCTTGTCTCTAAACTAGAGGGACATAGATGTGACACATGGACCACTTTGTGGATAAGTAATCGACTGGATGGTAACACTCAAAGAATTGCAACCAATGATTCCGTGTTCTAGTCGTGAATGGTGACGAGTGGTGTCCTTCAGGGGTCAGTGTTGGGACTGATCCTGTTTAACATCTTTGTCAGTGGCATAGGCAGTGGTACTGATGTACCCTCAGCAAGTCTGGTGATGACACCAAGCTGTGTGCTGTGGTTGACATGCTGGAGGGAAGGGGTGTCATCCAGAGGGACAGTGCAAACCTCAAGGAGTTCAAGAAAGCCAAGTGCAAGGTCCTGCACCAGGGTTAGGGCAATCCCAGGCACAACTGTGGGCTGGGCAGAGACTGCATTGACAGCAGCCCTGAGGAGAAGGACTTGGGGGTGTTGGTTGATGGGAAGCTCAACATGACCCCGCAGTGTGTGCTCATAGCCCACAAAGCCGTGTGCTGGGCTGCATCAAAAGGACTGTGACCAGCAGCTCAATAGAGGTGATCCCGTCCCTCTACTCTGCTCTTGTGAGACCACACCTGCTGTGCTGCATCCAGCTCTGCAGCCCCCAAACACAAGAGGGACATGGACCTGCTCGAGTGTGTCCAGAGGAGGCCACAAATATAATCAGGGGGCTAGAGCACCTATGCTATGCAAAAAGACCAAAGGGAGTTGGGCTTGTTCAGCCTGGAGAAGGCTCTGGGGAGTCCTTATAGTAGTCTTATACCTAAAGGGGACCTTGGAGAAATGTGGAGAGGGACTCTGTATGAAAGCAAGTAGTGACAGAAAAAGGGGCAATGATTTTAAACTGAAAGAGGGTAGATTTAGACTACATACATTAGGAAGTAAGTTTGCCAATGACACCAAGCTGTGTGGTTGGGTGGATACGCTGGAGGGAAGGAATGCCATCCAGAGGGACACGCTTGTGAGGTGGGCTGATGCCAACCTCATGAAGTTTAACCATGCAAAGCGCAAGGTCCTACGCCTGGGTCGGAGCAATCCCAGGCACAGCTACAGGTTGGGCAGAGAGGAGATTGAGAGCAGCCCTGCGGAGAAGGACTTGGGGGTGGTGGTCGATGAGAAAATGAACATGAGGTGGCTTCAGTGTGCGCTTGCAGCCCAGAAAGCAACCATATCCTGGGCTGCATCAAAAGGAGTGTGACCAGGAGGCTGAAGGAGGTGATCCTGCCCAACTACTCTGCTCTCATGAGACCTCAGCTGGAGTATTGTGTGCAGTTCTGGTGTCCTCAACATAAAAGGGACAATTGGAGCTGTTGGAACAAGTGCAGAGGAGGGCCATGAGGATGATCAGGGGACTGGAGCATCTTCTGTATGAAGATAGGCTGAGACAGTTGGGGCTGTTTAGCTTGGAGAAGAGAAGGCTGCATGGAGGCTTCCTAACAGCCTTCCAGTATCTGAAGGGGGCCTATAGGGATGCTGGAGAGGGACTCTTCATTAGGGACTGTGGTGACAGGACAAGGGGTAATGGGTTAAAACTTAAACAGGAGAGGTTTAGATTGGATATAAGGAAGAAATTCTTTCCTGTTAGGGTGCTGAGGCACAGGAATGTGTTTCCCAGGGAGGCTGTGAGTGCTCCATTGCTGGCAGTGTTCAAGGCCAGGTTGGATGAATCCTTGGGTGACATGGTTTAGTGTGAGGTGTTGCTGCTTATGGCAGGGGTGTTGGAGCTGGATGATCTTAAGGTCCTTTCCAACCCTAACTATTCTATGATTCTATAAGAAGTTGTCCACTGTTGCACAGTTTGCCCAGAGAATCTGTGGCTGCCCTATCCCTGGAAGTGTTCAAGGCCAGGTTGAATGGAGCTTTGAGCAATGTGGTTTAGTGTGAGGTGTCATTGCCCATGGCAGGGCATTGGAACTAGATGATCCTAAAGATCCCTTCCAGCACAAACCATTCTGCAATTTTATTATCTGATTGTGGGACTCCAGTTAAATAGGTCATAATAAAGAAAATGAGATTCCAAACAGGCAAAATCTGGCAGGTGAGGTCCACAGAATTACCTTGGTTCAGAACTTCTGATCTTGTCAGAAATGACAGTGCTATTTTTACAGTGCTCTGCTGCTGACTGGGATCAATCCAGCATGCAGATTGAGGGTTTGGGGGTTTTGGGCTCAAAAAAATTTGATTCATCTATTGGAAAATGAGGGAGTGATCAGCAAAGCTCACTTGCCCTTCTGTAGTCCCATACTGCCATTGTCAAAATCTAGTGGAGTGTAGAAGTTAACTATTTTGGCCTGAGCAAAATCATAGCACAACGAAGTGCTGCTTTGTCAGATGTCCAGAGCTCCAGTATGAATGGGAGTCAAATGTTGCAGTGCATGCTCCAGCTAACATTGCCAAAGCATTTTTCTTTATCCCTTTGGCAGCAGAGTGCTGGCCACAGTTTGCTTCCATATGAAGGGGTATCCAGGATGCCTGGAACTGACTGTCCTAGGGCTACAACCACAGCCCTGCCACTTGTCAGGACAGGACCATCTGTGGAAAGAAAAGCACTGAGGTGTGTTGATAGCATCCATCAGCCAAACCCCCACACCACTCACTCAATCACACTCCCCAGTCGTACAGGGAAGAGAGCAGCAAGAGTGAAACTTGTGAGTCAAGAGAAAGACAGCATAGTATGTGAAGGTAAAAAAAACCCAGGTGATGCCAAAGTACTTACTTCATCCCATAAGCAGATCATTGCCCAGCCAATCTCTGAGCAAAAGCCACTTCAGAAGCAAAAAATACCCTCTCCTTTCTCTACACTAATCTTTACAGCTCCCCATGACATAAGGCATGGAGTATCCTTTTTGCCAGTCCAGGCTGGCTGTCCCAGTTGTGTTCTCTCCCAGCTTTTTTACCCACCCCCAGCCTACTCACTGTGGCAGTGTGGGAAATAAAGAAGGTCTTGATGCTGTGCATGGACTGCTCAGCAATAGCTAAAACACTGGTGTGGCTTCAAATCCATTTTAATCAAAAAATTCAAAGTGTCTTACAATTAAGTTGAAATATTTCCAAGGTCCATAGCTTCACTGGTGCAATTGAGGTTGTAGCTCAGTTTTGATTGTCCACTTCTCATCATTTAATGCCTCATGCAGTTTTTGATCATGTGCCTTTTTTCATCTGAGGCAAAATGTAGATTGTAGTGTGCCCGGCACTCCTTTGTGCCTGGCTTGATCAGGACAGAATGTTTTAGCTCTTCTTTATTTTATCTTCACTAATACAGGAGGTGTATCCTCAAGTTGCTTTCATATACTTTGTAATAACTGCAGGACATATTCTTTATGTCCCCTTTTGTCATAATGGCTGAAAGGACACATTCCTCCTTCTATGGAAGGGTGATTATTGCCAATGCTGTAATCTACAGCACAGCTGCAAGCCTTTCCCCTAAGCATTCAGTTTCACTTTAGAGGTCCCCTTAAGCATTGTGCACAATGGTAATATGCCAGACCGGTCAGGTTTATAGAACTGTCCTGTGGGTAGGATGAGAGTGTTCAAACAGGTCACTCAAAAGGGAAGATGAAACAGTTTGATTATGATGCATTCATTTACCACCCCGGCCTTCTGCAAAAGATAGTATAAATTCCCTGCCCCCTGACAAGAGGCTGGGTTGGGGGAAACATAAATCTCAACCTTTTATTAATTGAGCTCTTACTATTAGCAGCATGTAACTATTCACACAGTCTTCTCAGTTACTCTCTCACTCAGTGCATACGCTTGGGAGCAGGGGCTCGTACCCACACCAGGGAGCTGTGCACAAGGGCATGCACACACACAGTGCCTTGTGTCAGCAGGTGTCCTGTAGTCTGTCCTCCTACGACAACCACTGCTTTCTTGGGCGTGGTGTGGGTTACAGGACCCATTGTGGGTGCCAGTCTGTGCTGGAGGCCTTCGGCTGGTTCAGCACCTCCTTGGTATCCTGAGCTTACCTGTTCTTGTAGATTTAACAGTGTTTGTAGACCACAGGTGTGATGTTTTCAGAAGTTATCTCTCAGCACACACTCTTCCACTCTCTGGCATGGTGTTTTCTGGTAACTGTTTTTCCGTCCTCACCTGGAGGTGCCTAGAGAGCCCAGACACATTCCCACACACAGAGCGGTGTTTTGACGAAAGCCATTCCTCAAAGATATATCTGGAAAAAGTGTGTTGGAAACTGGAGAGAAAAATCATAGGTAAAAGAAAATTGAGTAATTGAGTAACTGAGACTGAAACATTCTGATTTCACTCCAAAAGAGGCAAGAAAAACTGTGGATTGACATTTTGTTGCTAGTGGCAACTTGACAGGGTGGGTTTGTGGTAAGAAAATAACCAGCTGAAAATCCTAAATGATCCAAATAACAGGTATACTGCAGAGGAAAACTGTCGGTCTTTTTATGAAGCAAAAGTATGCAGCTATGTGTCTGGAAATACTCTGTCCTTTGAGGAAGGCAGGTATTATTTTACTCATAGTTACAATAGAATCTCTCCCAAAATGATTAGGTATTGCCAAAGATTTATCTAGAAATTAGTCAATGTGTGTTACTGGAGAAAAGCCTTCAAAATAAAACAGGCCAGCAACATACATTAATTTTTGTCACATGGAAGCCTCTTAAAAGGATATTAAAATATAACTTATGTTCTTTACTTTGTGTATTTTCTTAGCTGAGTGAAGATAATCACTTTTTCATCATGCATTACCAAGGCGATTCAGTGCAGTTCCAGTGCTATGAAGACACAAGTTACTACCTGTATGTGAACGATGACTCGCTTGATATTCGCAAGCTGGAAAACAAGGAACCCAACGAGGACAAAAATTTTTACTTCAGGGTGTCATATTTACAGGAAAAGTAACTGGTCTAAGTTGCAGTGGCCTATGTGCCCAAGCAGCTTGTGTAATAACAGAAGCTAGCAGAAAAGAGGGAAATTTGAGATCAGCTAATTTCCATCCTGGCTTTCCTTTCTCTTCTTTGTAGTTTCTTTGCATGAGTACCATCCTTTATTTCTGTACTTTCAATAGGAAAAGAGAAGGGCTAGGTTTGAAACACATATTTACTGGTCAGTCTTTTTTTGTCTTACCTGCACAGTTATGCTTTTAAGGAGCTGAATTCTTCTGGAAGGGAAAAAAAGTACACAGGCGATATTTCGAAAACAGGAAAAAGAAGGAAGCATACATGGATATGAAGCACAAAGCACAGTTAGTTCTCTGTGTGGTAAACATTTTACTTTTAAAAATGTCTCTTACAAGCTCACCTGAACTTCAGAAGAAAACATTTAGAAGTTATTAAACGCATATGTCTATGTCCTGTCTGATTGTATGACTGACTTTGGGAAAGGAGCAGAAAAGGTGTCTCAGCCCCTGTATCTGCAAGTCAGCCAATATACTCCATTATGCAATTTCAGTATCTATCCTGCATAGCAGCTCTCTAAGAAAATGTACACAAAGCATCAGACTCACAATGTGCATGCAGACAGAAGGAGGCACATTGAACCCGTGAGGCATAGCACACACCTGCGAACACCAACAAAAAATTGCTCTGACATATTAGCTTCCATTTCTGAATCACAGAGGGAATCATGTTCAGCTGAAAAGCAGAGTGCAGAGCAACACCTGAGAAAGAATTAACTGTTCAAAAAGATTGAATAAAGTAAAAACTAGGCACTTGCGTGTGGTACAGCGGAGGAGCACCTGCCTTTTAGCAACATGGTGTGTCGGTGTGAAAAAGAAGATGCTGACACACAAACATCAACAGGCCATACCCTGCAATGAACAAAACATTTGTAATACAAAAGAAGACAAACCAAAAGTAATCAGGATCGCTAGCTGTTAAAGATCTGATTTTCCACTGCTGTGCACGTAGGACCACTGTGATTTTGTGGCAATTTTCTTAGATGCAAGTCATTTGGTGCAAGTAGGCATCATTTGATGCAAATATGTGTATAAATGATAAACATTATGCACCCATGCCAAGAGATTGTTGCTTAGTTGCAGTGGAACAACTTACAAACAACACAGCGGTTGCAGGAATTGTTCTGTGTAAATATAATCAACAATGCATACCTGAAATAGGAATCCTAGAGTCAGTCAATCACACCAATGCCCATTACAATAAGGTAGTTATCCACAGTAGACCAAACCCCAAAGGTCTGTGAGATCTTGAAAGATTTCCTCCCCACCCCTTGCTACTAGCAGTGTGGAGTTTCACTGCTGGGCTTGTTGTGTTCTTCAAACAGTGAAAATCAATCCATTGCTTCCAATGCTGCCTGAACAGAAGACAGCTTTTGGATATTCCCTAAATAACACAACTTGTGGATATGTTAAGAGTTCAGTGAAGTCAATAGGAAGAAAAAAAAAAACAAACCCTAGATATTGACTTCAGCATACATTACACTAGAATTAAATTATTAGCACTATCTATTATGTTGCACAATAAATTCATTTATGTATCAGGTATAATAATTTACAGAATCATAGAACAGTATGGGCTGAAAGGGACCTTTAAAGGTTATCTAATTCACCCCCATTTCACTATCTGATACACTACCACTTCATAGTCCACATGATTTATTATTGGCAATGTGATCAGCTTACTAAATTGCAGAACATGCTCTCTAGATGGTAAGTTGATGAAATGATGACAATTCACCATAAAGCACATACAAAGCATACTAATGAATTCACCATTGCTGATGTCAGCAAAAAAGTATCCTTAACAGCAGTGAATTTTGAATCTATTTTATAGATAAAACTGGAATTATGGTTCTATGCAGAATTTTGTACTTTTACCATCTACCTTAAAAATAAGATTTTCTCTTTTTCTAACCATTTAAGGGACAAAAGCCCTTATGGAAAGCAGCAGTGGTAATTTGGCAAAGTTTCAGATGTGAGTTGTAATATAGTAATGTCATTTTACACAATGAATTCAGGCAGCTTGTAACTATAGACATACACAGAAAAACAAGTTACCGGTTTCTGGGTCCTAATTCTTCCTGGATTCTTGTTTTGCTCATACCAACTCTTCAAACTGACATCTTTGTATTCCCACCCATCTCAGTGGCAGGTAAATTTTCCTTTTGTGAGGAAGAAAGCATGCAGAAATTTTATTTAAAAATAGAGAATGAAAACCAGCGAGTCTTCTAGAAAAATATCGCCTCTAACACTTAAGAATGCAAATCCATTTATCAAATGCATTTAACAGTTGAATTTGAAACGTAATTACTATCTTGTAGTTTATTTCCAAACCAGTACTGATATTCAGCTTTTACTTAGCAGATGTGACAATTATTACAATATTAATAGAAATATTTTGTTCTTTTTTCTCCCCTTCAAAAGCTGTGCTTTGAAGAAAACACTGTTTTGTTTGCTGCAGAACAATTTAATGCAAGTATTCTCCATATATAACTTCTAGAACTTTGTCATTTGTTAGAATAAAATTTGTGAGAATAGCATCGATAACTATAATAATGTGATCCTTATGCTATTTGATCTGAAAAAACTAACCAAAATGATGTATTCAATAGAGGGGACTATATTGTGCTAATTTTTTAGGAGACCAGAATTCTTTCAGTCATGGAAAGGGAATGATAATTTACAGTAAAAACAGAACAAAAACAAAAAACAAAAAAACAAACAAAAAAACCAAACCAAAAAACCAAACCAAACCCCCAAAACCAACACTTACAGTGAAAAACACTGAAAACTGGTAAAAGAATGACTGCATTTAAATCTGAGTTGAAGAACAACCATCCTGTGTTAAAGCAAGAGACTGGCAGCCAGCCCTGCTAGCCCTGAAATATGTTACTGATATATGTACTGTGCTACATACCACCTTCAGACGAAAGAACTAGAAATTAGAATTAGAAATTGTTAGTCCAATGAATGCTTTCATAGTATAAACAAAAAACTACAATCTAGCATTAATGTAATTGCAACAGCACTAAAACTTGTAAGTAATCCAAATCACGCAGTTTCTATTGAGAATCTTTAGTAACACAGCACATCAATACACAAAGACTCCGCTATGCCACTTCCCTGGTGTTCTTACCCCTGCACTTACTCAGTCTGAAGTCAAGGGTTTTTCTTCTCTTAGCCAGGATGATGTGATGATGTTGACATTGCAATAAACATAATAAGACTGTGTGCAGTTCTGGTGTCCTCAACTTAAAAAGGACAGGGAGCTGTTGGAACAAGTCCAGAGGAGGGCCATGAGGATGACCATGGGACTGAAGCATCTCCCATATGAAGACAGGCTGGGAAAGTTAGGGCTGTTCAGCCTGGGGAAGAAAAGGCTGCATGGAGACCTCCTAGCAGCCTTCCAGTATCTGAAGGGGGCCTATAGGGATGCTGGAGAGGGACTCTTCATTAGGGACTGTAGTGACAGAACAAGGGGTAATGGGTTCAAACTTAAACAGGGGAGGTTTAGATTGGATATAAGGAAGAAATTCTTTCCTGTTAGGGTGGTGAGGCACTGGAATGGGTTGCCCAAGGAAACTGTGAGTGCTCCATTGCTGGCAGTGTACAAGGCCAGTCTGGACAGATCCTTGGGTGACATGGTTTAGTGTGAGGTGTTGCTGCTTATGGCAGGGGTGTTGGAACTGGATGATCTTAAGGTCCTTTCCAACCCTAACTATTCTATAATTCTATGATTCTATGATCTTGTGGTTTCCCACTGATTTAGACACAAGAGTATTCTGTTTGAGTGCTGCTTTTAGATATACGTGGCATGAATTTTGAAGTAGAGGGTGTGTATAAACAGAGATTTAAAAAATGTTATCTTGGTTTTGTTTCTATCTGTCCAAAATTTGTCTAAACAAGGAAGTCATAGGCGGGCTAAATTTTTCTGACGTTTGTCATGTTTCTTGTATATTTGAGTAGCTGCAGAGGAGGAGATTCTCTACCAGCTGCTGTCTTTATTGTCCCTGGCAAATTACATGGGCTACCTAACACCAAGGACGATAAGGAGCTGCTCCTACAGCTCCTACCAACATACGGCTCATTGAAGCTGCCCTTCTCTAGCACCACCTCGTGGAAATAAGGTGAACGGCGCTAATAACGTTGGACCCAAAGTTTACATCTGCAAGTTACGAAAAAGTTCTCAGCAGCCTGGAAATAAAAGTAAAAATTTCTTTTTCCAGATCTTGATATTCATTTCCAACAAGTATAGGGCCTGGATCTCCTGTGTTGGGAATGACTGAAGGAGACAGCCAAGCAGGTCAAGGAAAGAAACCTTCCCTCTATTTGGCATTCTCAAGGCCATATCTGCAGTACTGTGTAAAGTTTTGGGCTTTCCATCACATATTGGAGCAAGGCTGAGCAGGGGATGGTTAGGATGATGGAGCATGTAAGGAGGAGAGCATAGAGCAGCAGGGTGTGGGAGACTGCAGAAAAGATGGAGCCAAGCTTTCCTATAAGGTGCAGAGTGGAGGACAGCAGGCAGTTGTCACAAGTTGTAGCAAGGGAACTTTTGAGTGCCTGTAAAGACAGGGGGGCAAGAAAAAAAAAATATGTAGGAATTGGAACAGGTTTTGTGATGGTAGTGTCCAGAGTTTTTTAAAACTGAACTGGATAAGGGCTTTTTCTGACACTGAAGGCATAGAATCATAGAATCACAGAATAGTTAAGGTTGGAAAAGACCTTAAGATCATCTAGTTCCAACCCCTCTGCCATAGGCAGGGACACCTCACACTAAACCATGTCATCCAAGGATTCATCCAACCTGGCCTTAAACACCACCAGGAATGGAGCACTCACAACTTTCTTGGGCAACCCATTCCAATGCCCCACCACCCTAACAGGAGAGAATTTCTTCCTTAGATCCAATCTAAACTTCAACTGTTTAAGTTTGAACCCATTACCCCTTGTCCTGTCACTACAGTCCCTAATGAAGAGTCCCTCCCCAGCATCCCTTAAGCCCCCTTCAGATACTGGAAGGCTGTTAGGAAGCCTCCATGCAGCCTTCTCTTCTCCAGGCTGAACAGCCCCAACTTTCTCAGCCTATCTTCATACAGGAGATGTTCCAGTCCCTCTGCACTTGTTCCAATACTTCCATGTCCTTTTTATGTTGAGGACACCAGAACTGCACACA